>JAUMHM010000016.1:14503185-14518958 GCA_032362435.1 Melikaiella ostensackeni
CGGCCATATTATTGCCATGGTTTTGACAATTGCCATTGTTATTGCTGCGTCAATCGACAACAAATCGCCTCCTTTTTGAACAAAAAACAGGTAAGAAAAGCTAGCACTTTTTAAACAAATTACAGTAAAAGGATCATGTCCCAGATGTTGAAAAAGCGCCGATTTAAAAATCTCACTTTTTCAAATTGTCACACAATATACTAATTTTCAATTCACTTGAATTTTTTGAAATTCACCTTGAATTTTTGAGAGTTTCATCGAATTCTTTTTATTCCCTTAGATTCCTCTAAATGAACTCAAGTTTTATTTAATTAATTGCTTTTTTTGACTCCATGATCTTTTTCAATTCACTTACATTCTGTTGAATTCGCACTGAATTCTGCTCTCTCTCATTGCACGCAATTCAATGAAATTTTTTTGTTGTCTTAAAGTTGGTTCAATTCACCTAAATACTTATGAATTTGATTGAAGTATCCTGATTTCTCTTGACTTCTTCTTTTTACTGAAATCAATGGAACTTTTTGAATTTTCTCCAATTTGTTTGAATTGTTTTGAATTTAACTTGAATTTTATTGAATTCATTCTGAATTCATATTGATTTATCCTGAGTACGTTAGAATTCACCTGGAATTCTATTAAATTATTCGAATTTTAAAAAAAATTAGTAACATTATTAATGCACATTAGTCACTTTTAGTCAATCTTAGTCACTTTTTGGGCTAGAAATTAGTCACTTTTGGTCAATTTTCTGGTTTAAATTTTGATAATTTGTTAATCAGCTTGAAAAATGCAATTTGTTAGGGTAAAACTATATACATCACATGTAAAAATGATAATAAGATTCAAATAATACAAGAAAAAAGAGCTTAAAAATTGGACTCTTTTGCTTGTATTATTGTCATTCATTTTAATGTACTATAGGAATCTTCAAACTATAAAAATGTGTATTTTTTGTTTTTTTCGAAATTTAAGATTTTTTTTCACCCGGTTTGAATATTTCTAATTTATTTATTATGAAGAATATTCTACTTAAATATGAGAAGAGTTCTGTGTATATTATTCCAAGAGAAAAATGTTTAGGGGCCACTTCAGACAATTAATTGTAAGGAAATTACAAATATTCGTATTCTAAGCTCGATAATTTCTCTAGCAATATTTCTTTGTTTCATCTAATTTAGGGCTTATTTTTCGAAAAACAAGAAATATTTTCTAGGGAAGAAAGAATTTTCTAGCCTTAAATTGATATTTTTGAAAAATCAAAAACTATAGAAAATTCATTTTCAGACCTAAGACGGCCTAGCGGAACCTCTAAACGATTTTTTAAAAGTATAAGAAAATTTATGGCAGTATTTCATCACCAGAAGGAAGAAATTTAGAGTATAGCTTTTGCAAAATTCAAAAATTTAAATTTTTATTGGGCACCCTAATGTATATAGCACACAATGTGCATATTCTGTGACTAGATACTGGGTCAAATTTATGCCCTAATATTACTGCCCAGAGTATTAATAGCAAGCACTAATATCCTCGATTACAATTGAACCGTAGAATCTCGTCCCTCAAATCTGTCCACATATAGGGCAGGTCTGAATCATTAGACTTAGGAGATTACTATGCAAATCATTTGATGAAATTGATATTTTAATTTGTTTCCAGATACAGGCTCGTATGTAAATTTTTATCAACAGAAGAGGCTAGAAATTGCTATGATTAAAATTATATCAATTTGGTCAAAAACTTTATTTTATAAACGACATATTTGGACAATAGAGACCGCTGAATGTGCAAGCTGTTGACGTCTTTCTGTCTCTGTCAAGCACCAGGAATATACATATATACGTATACATGCCATCGTTGAAATTAAGCGCATTATATAGGTCAGTAATCAATATCATATGATCAACATGTTTTCACCTGTTACTGAGAATGTTTTATATAATCAAAAATAATACTCTTATTGTGCACGAAAATATGCGCAAAATTTATGCTAAATGTATGTATACTAGTATGGTTCATAAAAAACTTGCTTTCACGAGTGTCTACTGGTCTGATATTCATCTATGTTCTTTCCCCCCTTCCCTCCAAATTTCAAGGTTATACAACACTCGGTACGAAAGTAACCTCCGTTTGAAGTTGACCGTCTACCTGAGCTCCGCCGGATTTATGTTGAGTGTGAAAGTAGAACAGCGCGTCAACGTGAATTCGCTTGTGAAGCTTAAAAAATCCGCTGTAGGAATTTATAATTTGTTGAAGGAAGTTTATGGTGAGCATTGGAGCTATTGTTATTTTAGTGAACATCGACAAAGAATCTCATAGACAAATTTTTGAATGAAAATTTACACGCGTAAGGAAAAAAATACCTGAAATGTGGAAGAACGGCACTCCATTGAATAATTTGGTAAATGAAAATTGGAATTTTTTTTGCTATTACATAAAAATTATGGTTGCCGTGACACAATTCTGATCGCCTGAACAAGAAATTTGATTGCAAAAACACCAACGTAAACTTTTGGTTGACTTAACAAAACGGTTTTCTCAGTACTGAAAAACAAATTTTGTAATCAGGGGCTGAATTTGAATTACGTAATAGCTCAAGGGGGCGGGGGGGGGGTCAAGCACTCCATGTAAATTTGTTACGATTTAATACCTAAAGGGTGGGCGACTAAATAGGGCCGATAATCCGCTACGCCATTTGCGTGTAGTCCTTCAGCAAGAGAAGCAATCATTTGATATGATATCATAACCGATTGAAACTTTTAGTGTAATAATATGGAAAAAAGTAGATTTGTTGGTGCTTAAGCTTGATATATTTCTAATTTTTCAATTGAATTGAATTGGGTTCACGATTGAGGGAGTGGTTCTAGCCAAATCAACTAAAGATTTTGTCAAGAATTTGATTAAGAATTACAGAGTGAGGGAGATCATCTCTTATTAAAAACTGATTTTCGTTGACATGAAGTCTTAAATTAAAAGAGAAACTTCGTACACTCTGAAAAGTTGTGCTCTACCTGCAGAGCTTTCCAATTTACTTCATTTACACGCCGTCATATCCTCAAGAGAGATAGAGAAATGGAGCGTAAAACTGGAAGGAAGATGAGAAGTTTCATGGAAACAAGAAGTTTTAATCGTTCTTTCAGGAACTTGTTGAAAAGCATTATGTAACAACATCCTTTAATAATCTTTTCGTCGCCTGGGATACGTTGTCGTCTTAAAAGTATCATCCTTTTTTTAGAAATAACTCATACTATCTATGCCGAAAGATATATAACTTCGAAAGTTGGTGTACACCGATTGCATGACTGCAAATGATTGCAAATAATTGCAAGTGAGTGCCGGTGCCGGTGCGTTGTCGTGAAGAAAACTGCACTTCTTTGTGCGCCAGTTGTGACCGTTTTTTTATAGCTCGAGTTTCAAACATTTCACTAATGAGGCATAGTACGTTCCTGTAATAGTTTTACCTTTCTTCAATCAATCACTGAGGATCATTCCTTGGGAATCCCAAAAAATGTGGCCATTACCTTCCCAGCTAACAAAACAGTCTTTGCCTTCTTCAGCGCACTTTCAATAGCTAGTAACTACTGCTTTGACTGCTGCTTTGTCGTCTGTGTATAGTTCTGGATCCAGGCCTCGTCCGCAATCACGAATTGGCGCAAAAAGTTCCGCGGATTTCGATAAAACTCAGCCAAACTCTGCGCTGAAAAGTCTTTTCGGTTGCACTTTGGATCAAGAATCAGCAATCGCGGTATCCATCTTGCACACACCTTTTTAACCTCCAGTTTTTCGTGCAAGATGTTATAGGCTCGTTCAGTTAACATGCCTACAGCCTTAGAAATCTCACGCATATTGATTCGGTGATCTTCCATAATCATATGACGAATTTTTTCCACCATATCTGAGATGGTGACCCAGTGGGGCGTCCGGAGCGCGTTTCATCTTTAGTTGTATTTCGGCCATGTTTAAATTCGTTCATCCAAAAATAAACGATTTTTGAGGTAGGAGCACACTCCTTGTGAACTTCGCCTAATTCGTTTTTGATGTGCGTGGCCGTCCAATTTTTGAAATAAAAACGTTTTATCACTGCAAGGAACTCTTCTCTCTCCATTTTTTCGAAAACTACTGATACGGTCACTTCAAACGTATACCAAAGGCAAACTAAGCGTGAACTTTGGCTGGAGCCTGGTAGAGGTCAGTTTGAAGAATGCTATTTCTTGGCCACATACAACAAAGTTCATTCTGGCGCCATCTAGTGGGAAACTATACCTAGTTATTAAACAGCCCTTCTATTGTAAGCACAGTACAACTTATTTTATATCGCTTAGCAAAAAGCAGCTGACAGCTGAGAATCGTCATTTTGCTCTAGTTTAATGAACTAAAATGACGGTAGATAGTGGCAGATTCCTAATTTTTGCTACTTTTCGAACGAAAATTGAGGCGAAAGCAGACGAAAAATTACCCAGGCAAGTTTAAAATCACGAAATTATATGAGCTTCAGTGAAGTTCACTCAGCAAGGTTAATTTTTGTTGCAGCGAATCTATCACCTGTAATCGATGTAAACTTCATCATTTGTTTTTCCCGTGTTGCGACTGGGAGTTTCTGACACGTTCTACACATGCATTTTATGGCATGAATCGCACCGTAACTGCGATTTTAATGCAGTGTCTGATACGTTTCCTTCTGGATGTGACATTTGCGAGGTAACTTTACGATCGTCATATCAGATAATAAACCCAGAGACTGACTCATCTTCTTACTTCTGTGGACGTAAATTTTTCAGCAAACGAAAAGTGGAACTTGTTTTTCAGCAGCTCTTTCTATCAGAAGAAAAATTTTACCGAATTTTCAATGTATATAAGCAGTGTCACAATAGAGTCCGTGGGAAAAAATCGACTAGGGCCAAACTGTGTTCCGATCAGATTGTCCAATTTCTAGTTGGGCCTCAGGTGGGCTACTTTCTGGCTTGTAACGCTCAGGCCAATGAATGTCCATAGTGGGTCGATTAGTTGGGCCCAATTTGGGTAATTTTCTCGCCCATTTGAGGTATAAAACAGGCCCGGAATGGTAAGGTAGAATATTGGAAAAATCCCGGTGAACTATTTCAAGCAATTTGGGCCGTTTTACTGGAAATATTAGGCCGCCCCCTGATTTTCAACTATTTGTTCCAACCATTTTCCCCGGTCTGATTTTCTATCCCAGCTCGGTCTTGGTAAAAAAGATTTAGATCTTAATAAAAGTTTTAATTTAAATTAAGAAATAAAATTTAGTTGCAAATTTTAAGAAGCGTTTCTTAGTTCTAATAGAATTTTGATAAAATGAATTCTAGTAAACATTTCCATCTTCATTCAATCTGTAATTCACTTTAGGCTTTGAAGAAATTTTGTCATACACATCCTCATTTTCAAAATTCGCATTAACATCCATCTAAAAGAAACAAATTTTAATGTTAACATACGAAAGCAATTATTTCTGAAATAATATACATATTATTTAAGAGTGAATTGTACCTACGTACTTTCTATTTCTCAGAATGTCCAATTGACACAAAATTATGCAAGTCAAGCATAAAATCATGCGTGCGTCTGTTGACAGCTGATTGACTATAGAACTGTAGGAGGAAGACGGATTTGCGCATTGGAGTTTGCGCAGTGCGTTTGGACTGAAGCAGCCTATAGAAGTGTAGCGGGCTTTTTGAAACACTAAAATATTGAATCTCTTTTGTCGGTGTTGACTAAAATATGATGTTCGTATTTTAGTATTTCAAAGTTCCTTCCTCACATTTCTATACATGTCTGAGGTTATCTATTTTAATGTATAATTATATATAATCTGCTTCTAGATTTGAAGCATTCGCAAGATTTGAATCCTGCTTAGTACAATTTTCGATTGAATTTCCATACCTAACTTTTCCTGACTACTATTATTATTATTTTGATTCAAAATAACACACCATCGTCAACAGCACTCGAGTTTTTTCAAAACTGTTTCTTCAACTCCTGCTTCGATCGTTCGATATTTTTTAACCCATAAAAGTGATTTATTATCTGCATGGTGTCAGCCCGATATGAGCGCAAGCACAAAATAAAACTGAACGGCTTCATTAACAGAAGTTTTAATGATTGAAAATTCGGAATATTTGAAAAAATGTAAATATATGGGTGTGATTGCATTCAGTCTCTCATATAATTAACATAATTTGTTAATGAATTTCGTTTGTTCTTAACTAGGTTGCCCAGTTGGGGCGAAATTGGAGCACAATTATAAACTGGGCTAAGTTGTGCCAATTTTCATAGGGGAGTCGGTTGATTACATATGTCGTATTTCATATTTGATTTACTGCATTTGCATTTTGCACATGAATTTTGATACAATCAAATAAGTATAAGTTTGATAGAAAAATGAGTGTCTGTCCTTAAATTGAATTACGTTATTAAATATGTATGAAACGACACTAAAGAAATAAATCATGGTTACATTCTTTTTCCCAACTAGAAATAGGAAGACGAGTAATCCAAAGCTGTCACCGATCAGAAACTTGTGTAATATTGGGGCCATCAGGAAAAAAATGTGTTGGAACAAGGTTTACCATAATCTGATAACAATTTCACCAAGATTAGAAAAGTTTCTAGAAGAGGAGGGTTTTTTGTAATTGTGTATTTGTATAGTAATAAAAGCTTCTTCTTTTTTATTATGAATTGAAAGTAAATCAAATAGATCTACATTAATTCGTGTAAATCCAAATAAACTTGAGCGAATAAGAATCAAACCAATTAAAATAAAAGTAGGTATGTCAAAATTAAAATAGGGTGAATTCAATATGAATTAAAATAAACTCGAGGTGAACTTATCTGAATACAGAGTGAATTCAATTGACATAATTTAGAAGGGATTTTTAAGGAATTTCAACTGATATTAAAAATTTCTAAACATTTTATAATGTTTCTATACATTTCAAAGAATTTGATAAGAATTGGTGGAATTTGTGAGATTTCAAAAATTTGAAGAGATTTTCAAATACTTCAGTTGATTTCTCAAGATTTACAAAATCCCATGCAGTTTTAGATACCTTCCTTGAATTTCAGAATATTTGATAAAGTTTATCAGATTTAAGAATTTTGAAGGAACTTCAACGTATTTGAAGGGATTTTATACAAATTATGAGGATTTCAATAATTTTCACCGTTTTGACGACACCAAATATCGCATTTTCATGAACTTTCAGGGATTTCAAGAGATTTTAAAGAAAAGCAGTAGATTTTATGACACTTTACAAGATTTCAAAGGATTTCATAATATTTTAACGGATTTCAAAGAATTTATTTACAAGAATTGATAAATTTCAACAGATTTTAAAAACATGAAGTGATTTAAAAATATTTCGAGGTATTTCCAAAGATTTTGAAGAATGATTCAGGATATTTCAAAGTATTACAAGGAATTTTGAATAGATTTCAAGAATTTGAAGGGATTTCAAGGTATTTTAAGTATTTTGAAGTATTTTAAAAGATTTTAAGAGATTTAAAAAATGTCCAGGAATTTACAAATATTTAAATAATTGTTAGGTGTCTGGAAAAATTTCATACAGTTTAAAGAAGTTCCGGAAGATTCAAAAGGATTTGATAGGATGTACAAGGTTTTAGGATATTCGAAATGATTATTACAAGGAATTCCCAAACATTTTAAAAAATTCAAAATATTTTGTGAAATTTTAAAAGATTCCAAGAAATTTTCATTTTTTTCAATAATTTGTATGGATTTCGAAAAATTAAAAATATTTTATATATATTTTTATTATTTATTATTATTTATTATTTTATATATATTTTAAAATTAAATGTTTCGCCTTGTAGAAACCCATCTTGTATCAAAGAAAGGTTTCGAGAAAACTATGCTTGCAAAGAAAGGAAACAGCTGATAGATACATTTACGGAATCGACGACCAGTAAGCTTCTAAAAGTTTATAATGTATCATTGCCAAAAGAAAAGTGCTGTCCTTGCGACGAATGGGTATCTAATTTTCAAAAAGCTTTAAAAAACTGTACAAATGCACAATAAAAGATCCATCTGCTGACGCTGGTGCTAAGAGAAAATACGAAGCAAGATTTACTTTTAATGTGTCCTGAAGCAACCAAATATATGATAGATCAATCGTGTGAGTGACGTAGAAGTGCAATTAGCATTAGAATACTATATTATTTAAGTGATCATGTAGATTGTACCAATTTTGTACCAATATTATAATATATATAATATAATATTATAATATTGTACCAATATTGTGCCAATTTTGAGCTTTTACTTATTGGATTGAAAAACCAAAGAAGGGATGGATCGAATATCAAAGATTTTCGGGATGAAATTTTGCCTTAAGTGAAGTGTTGTCTTGTAACCGAAGATTGTCAGTTTGGAAATTGCAAGAAATTCCAGGAGCTAGCAGCATTACGCTTCAATCTGTTGGATTGTTAGAGAAAACTGGTTCAGATTATATTATTTTCGCGATCTGGAACAAAGGTGACTTAGAAAAAAGAAAATTTTTTATTGACAGTTTTGTCAAAGAGTTAGCAACCTGGACAGAAAAAGCGAATGTTCACATACATGTGAAAAATATTCGAAGAGAAGAAACCAAAGAGAAGGAAGATCGCGCTAAGAGTAAATCAAATCATTTAACAATACAGTATGACGTTGCTGAGAATTGGAAATTAATGGTTAAAGATGCAATTCAAACTAATCATTGGACAAATAATCTGTTATCAATATTTACTGCTGTTTGCTATCGAGGAACAGAAACTAAAAGTTTTGCAGTAGTTTTCGATGATAAGAAGCATGATTCTGCACACGGTTTATTTGCAATGGATCGTATTGTGCAAAATATGAAATCTTCGAATTCTGAGAAAATGGCAGAAATTACAATAATAACAGATAGAGCTGCAGATCACTTAAAAATTCGCTATCAGTATCACGCATTGAGTAAATCATCTTGCAAGAAAAAGTGGATGTTTTCAGCAACTGGCCATGGGGAAGGACCATGTGACGGCGTCGGTGGCTTGGTAAAATACTTTGCAACTAATCATAACTCAAAGAAGTCACATCTGTAATCCATAGATGATGCCAAATCCTGTATTCGAGAAGTGAAGAAGTATACTAGCGTCATTATTCTAATACTGCTTTTACCAGAGGAAGTTGCCAGTTTTCCAGAGAGAAAGGAAAAAGAGTGCGAAAAAGTTCCAGGAATGACTGGCATTTAAAAAGCCCATGCGTGGAAAGTAGAAGTTGGGCAAAACAACGACAGGAAAGTATATATTGCAAATACGTCCAGACATCAATGGAAAGAAGTAACAATATATAACAATATATTTCATCCCCAAACAATTCCGTGGCATCACCAGGGTCAGACTGCCCGATTTTTTATGAAATCGGTCATGAGGGAATTCAATAAGACTTAAGACATTTTTATAGGATTTCCAAGATTTTAAAGGTTTTAATTCAATAATTTTATTATTTTGAGAGCCGCTTCGAGCGGCCCTCGATGTCTTCCGGCCCATCGGTGATTGAACCGATTCAGTTCCACGCCCAATCCGTCCCCGAAACAATTTAGGCGAATATAAATAAATTCCAGCAAATTCAAGGTCAATTAAATATAAGTATAACTAATTGAAATATTCATTAACTTATCGTACTCAAACTTGTGTTTCTAAGCATTCAATAAGAAGCTGAAACCTTCCCGAGAAATTTGGATAATTTGAAATGAGTATGCATAAGCGTAAAGTTGCCTATAGGAATTCGTTCTAAAGACGCAAATTAGTTGAATTTCAGTTTAACCACCATACTTCGAAGATTGTTTAAGCAGCTCTTACCCAGGCTAACAAAAGCGACAAAGTCTGCGTTACTTGTGTTGAGGACTATCCACAGTCTCTTACGTGACTGAAGCTGAGAGCAATTTCTGAAGGAAGGTGCAACTGAATAGAGTAGGTAGGTCTTCAATGGCAAATATTATGTTAAATCTCTCGTGAATGGGACAATAGTTCTCTCTCTATTATCTAGGTCTTAAACGGGAATATAAGGATATCGTATTAAAACCATATTGTCATACTGTGCACTGGCTGAGCCTCTATAAAAGCAGCTGATGCCCCATGGGAAATACGCAAGTTACTCTTCTTCTAGAGAGAAAGAAGAAGACTTATCTCTTTTCTGATGTTCTCAGTATGTACCAACTATCCCCGTTACATTCACCAGACAATCATGTTCCATAAATAGGCTGATCTTTGTCAATACGTACTTATTAAAAGTTATTATGAAAATTGAAAAATTAGGTTTTGTATGAAATTGAACTGAATTAGTTCACAAATGGAATACATGCAGAGAAAAAGTAGGTAAGACAATTTCTGCTTCTTTATTGAATTAAATTATCCATAAATTTGAAATTGAAATTTCCTTCTTCTCTATTTTTTTCATATTTTCTACCTTGAACGTGCTTAAGAATCTTTACAGAACCATTGCATATTTTCTTATCTACAATCCTGATATACTACCTTACTATTTCCTGCAATATCGTCTTAACAATTATTCTCAATCCTACACGCTTGCGACATTGACCTGGGCTTCTGTTTCCTCTTGCCACTATCAATCCGAATACTGCAGCTCAATTCCGCCAAACTACTTCCTTATTTTCCTTCGGGAGTCATTTTTTTCGGATCTTCCCTACCCCGTGTTACCATTTCTCTCTCTCTCTCTCTCTCGCAACTCTTCTAGCTTCTTTATCTATTCCTCACCCTGACCATTTCCATCCAATATGCACTTTATTCTCTCTTCCATGCTCTCCCCTCCTCCTTCGTCATCTGATACACCTTTCTAACACATGCGACCATGATTCCTGCTTATAGCAACATACTCTACACAAATTCTCATTCTCAATCATCCAATACCTACATGCTTCTCCTTTCCCCTTCTAAACCTCACTTCTCTATTCCACTTGCCTGTTTTTTAATCTTCTTCAGGTATTCCGGTTCACCTTCACTCACAACCATCCTATACCAGCTTTTGTACCTTGATTTCGATATTTTTCCCACCTTTCCTCTGCATGCCTTGCCTTCATGTCTTCTTCTATTCTCTGCTATTCTCTATCCTTCACTTGCATATCTCATTTAACCGCCCTCTTTTCTCTTCTCTTTACCCTATTTTCCACGGCCTCTTACAGTCTGTTGGAATACCATACACTGTACACTGTACACTGTCTACTCTTGCATCCTCATTTCCTCATTCATACCCTTCCTTTCTCCTTTTTCCCTATTCATCACTTTCCATTCTCACCCTTCCTTCGCCGCTTGCTCGATTACTTCCATGTATCTGTTCTCCTTCTTCCGTCTTTTTTCACTTAACATTCTTTAGTGATTCCTTTTTCTCCAGTCAAGTTTCTTTTTCTCTATCTACACCTTTCTCCATTTTCTTATTCTCTCATTCACCCTGTCTTCACTTTCCCTGCGTTTGTCGTCTTGATGACCTCTCCTACCCCCCCCTCTCTATTTCGGTTTAGTCTCACCTCCTCCCACATCTTATCATTTACTCTTTTGAGTTTCTCCAGCAGCGTGTCTACTCCTTCCTCTACCGAACTCCCTACCTTCTCGTTTTCAATTTTTTCTTTAAATTCTCTCAACTTTTCTTCCGCTCAGCTGTCCATTTCAATTTCCTTTTTTCTTCTCCTTTCTTCCTCCCCATACTGCGTTTTGCGCCACCAATTACAAACAAAGTGTATGCAGTACCGGTAGCGGTAAATAAAAATCACCGGTGCTGGTAAAAATAAAATTACCAGTACCAACAATTTTTTCTTTACCGGTTTTTCAAAAAGCGTATTATAAGCACACGGCATTATGAGCTATTTTTCTATTAAGCATAATTTTAGATATAGCTTGTGATTTATACGTTAACATGCTTAATTATTATTTAGATAACTAGTTGACTATAATCACTCATATATATTTCAGAAAAGTCTCGTTTAAATATACCCATGACTTCATAATGGTTTAAAAACTGACATTACTTTATACTCAAATTTCAATGATTGTTTTCCAATGTCTCGCATGGTGGCGGGAGGCACCTTCTGTGACTGGTCACAGCAATAATTGAAGTCACACCCCTACCCCTTTTCAATGTCGCGTGGTAGGAAGGCACCCCTGTGACTAATCACAAAAATAATGTAGGTCACAGCCCTATCTCTATCCAACGTTACGTGGGGGGAGGCGGGTAGGCACCCCTATGACTGGTCACAGAAATAATGTAGGTTACACCCCTTCTCTTTTCCAGCGTCTCGTGGTAAGGGGGAAAAGCACCTCTGGGGATGGTCACAGAAATAATGTGAGTCACACCTCTACAACTTTCCAATGTCTCGTTGGGAGCGAGCAGGTACCCCTGTATCTGGATACAGAAATAATGCAGGTTACATACCTACCCCTTTCCAACGTCTCGTGGTGGGTGAGATGGCACCTCTGTGGCTGGTCACAAAAATAATGTAGGTCGCAAACCTACCTCTGGCCAACGTTTCGTGGGGGACAGGAAGGCATCACTGTGACTGGACACAGAAGTAATTTAGGTTACAGTGTTATCCCTTTCAAACGTTCCGTGGAGGGCCGGAAGCCACCCCTGTCACTAGTCTCAGAAATAATGTTTGTCATACCTTTATCCTTTTACAACGTCTCGTGGGGGCGGGAAGGCACCTCTGTGACTGGTCACAGAAGTAATATGGGTCACGCCATTGCCCCTTTCCAACGTCTTGTTGAGGGCAGGAAAGCACCTCTGTGACTGGTCACAAAAATCATTAAAATCACACTGCCAGTCCATTTCCACGATCATTTCGCCACCATTATCAAACATTACGATTTTTCACTGTACAGTAATTCTGTAATTTTTAATATTGCTCGTTCATTCTCTTGAAAACTATCAGTCATATTCGTTTTTCTCGCAAAGCATTCCATCAGAATCCGCATTTAAAATTTGTCATCACAGATATCGCACTCTTGCCTTCTTAGTCACACTCCTCATCCTTTCCAGTCTCGTCTTCCTTGGTGAGATAGATTCTAAAAGCTCTAGAAAGGGGGGAAGAGTGAATTCAGTCACAGTTCTCATCCTTTCGAGGATTCTGCCTTACATGAATTTCCTTGCATAATAGTATATTTCGTATCAAGTGCGGAAAGGCGTATTTTAACGCAAGAGCGAGTCGTGACGAGGGCCGAGGTTCCTCGTGTCGTTTCGGGTCGAGTCGCGACTCGCTCGCGCGTCAACATACGTTCAGCACGTGATACGAAAAATATTTTTTGTTCTTTGCATACCGAAAGTTAGCCGAGTCGGTGTCGTTTCGCGTGCGGAAAGTTGATTTTTCGCACACTTACAATTTCACCGCACTAGTGCGGAAAAATCAACTCTCCGCACGCAAAACGACCCCGACAAGGCTTACTTTCGGTGTACGACGGACAAAAAATCATTTCTACGAAACCGATGAAGAAAACTTGTCGGTACCAGTAATTTCTTTTACCGGTAATGGTTTTGTATACATAACCAATTAAAAATGATGTCTCTTTTACTCATGCAACAAGTGTAAATTGTGGAGAAAGAGCGTTGGCGTTGAATAATCACACAGAGAGTGTTTATGTTCACTTAATCCCTTTCCCTAACACACCTACTCATTTATCTCTGATGCAATTATTCGAATCAACGGAATAAGAAATTGAATCATTAGTAATGTAAATCCACCCTTATTCCATTTATCTGAAAAATTTATTCCTGTTCTACGATTTCAAAAATCCTGTATGGACTTTTTATGAAACACGCTTCCAACTACTATTTCTCAATGATAATGTGAAAAGTCAAGAACCAGAAATTTTGTTATTCACAAGGTTATTATAAATCTTATCAGATTCTACAATTTAGATCATTATATGCTTTATTTCAATTTATTTATAATATAAATAATCAGATACATCTCTCCCAATTCATATTCGGGACTTTTTTTTAACGCCGCTTATAAATTTAGGTACTTTTCATGACTGCGGATCGGTTCAACGATTTTGCTTTTCTAGTCGCTGACAAAAGGGCCGCAAAATGCATAAAACCAGTGATCTAAGCAACGCGTTTGACCGCTGACCTAGGGAGTAGAAAGTAATTTCTAATCACACCTCTCGAGAAGCAAGTTTGTGAGCCTGCTCCTCAAGCATGCAAAAGGATGGAAATCATGGCAGTGTTATAAAATAACTTTCAAGGAATCTGAACATCAAAATGATATAAAATGCAAAAAAATTTAGGGTGAGGTTCCGAGTAGCCGTTACTTTCGTTTCTCTTTAAACTCTATACATCCATGTATTTTGACGCGTTGATTACGAAAATTGGAGTGGGAATTGGTGCAAATTTGATTTTCATGTTGATGACCATAAAAACCCCGTAAAAATCATGGTTTTTTACGTTTATCTCGAGAACGATTGAAAATTTCAACAACAAAAAATATGAACAAAAGTTGTGGACTTACTCAAAATACACATTTTATGTAATTACCGTTTTTTTTTGTACGAGTGAAATTTTTCGAGATATTTGATGATAAATACAAAAATTCCATACCTAGCCCCTGCCGAAAGCGTATGAATTTTTTCCACTCTTGATTTTTTTCGTACACATTTTGACGCGGTGATTATGAAAATGGTAGTGCAATTTGGCGCGAATTCGATTTTCATGGCGAAAGCCATGAAAAACTCATGAAAGTTATGGTTTTTCGAATTTATCTCGGTAAATACAGGAGATTTCAAAAAAAATTTCAGGCAAAAGTTATAGATCTATTCAAAAAATATATTTTTTAATGAAAATATTTTTTTTTAGGAGTGATAGTTTCCGGGAAAATGGCTATTGAAATTTAGTGAGTGTAACAGACTTTAGTGCAGTAAGTGATAGGCCTTTCTCCACCGTCCGCGCTGACGATACTTCAGGAGCAGTTGGTTACTCGCTCTTATTATTTTCAGGTCAACTGAACTGAAGCGATTATATAATACAAAAGTTGAGTGCAGAGGTTTCGCAGTTGAAATATTTTTAGTTTTTCGTTTTTTTTGGAGGTTCTAAACCTACCTTCAGGATGAGAATCAGCGACAAAACATTTTTAATTTGAGTCCAATTTTTCAAAATCGAGAAACGACACCTCGGTGGTTACGTGATATTGTATTGCTTCCAACGAAACAATTCTGTGGTTAGCATAAGAAGAAAATGGCTCTCAGCGAATCAAAATTAAACTGCGGTGAATTTTCCTTTCCAGTAAAAGAAAAAATATTTTCACTCTCATATTGTTGCGGGAAATACATGGTTTAAAAACAGTCATATTTCTGCAGCCTCATGTATGTTAATTACATACAGCTTCGCAGTGAATTTCAGTTTCGAGCAAACCATCAGAGTGAGCAGCCTTTTGGAAGGTCAGCAAGTTTCTAGAGGAACTATTGCGGATCGCTTTTCTTTTTGCAGAGAGGTGTGCATGCTATAGTAGCTCTTAACGAGAATCTCGAAAAGAAAGGTCGCATTGGTGGTTTCGGCGAAGTCGTAGAAATTGACGAATGTAAGATCGGTCGCCGCAAATATGAAAGAGCACGTGTGTTGGACGGTTCATGGATCCTCGGCATGATCCACAGGGGACATGTCTCCCAGTATCGGTTAGAAATATGTCCCGACAATAAAAGGGATAGAGATACTTTGATTGCTCTGATTAAAAAACATGTAGCTGAGGAAACAGAGATCCACACTGATTGCTGGAAAGGCTACA
>JAUMHM010000016.1:14543859-14562297 GCA_032362435.1 Melikaiella ostensackeni
TGCGCATCCGGGAGTGCGACACGACTCTAGTGCGCAACCAGAAATGCTACAGAAATCTACTGCGCATCCGGGAGTGCAATACGACTTTAGTGCACAACCATAAATGCCGAAGAAGTCTACTGCGCAGCCGGAAGAGCAGTCTAAGTCTAGTGCGCAATCACAACTGCCTCAGATGTCTACTGCGCAGACGGAAGTGCGACACAACTCTAGCGAAAACCCCACAAATGGCACAGAAGTCTACTGCGCATCCGGATTTGCGACACGACTCTAGTGCGCAACCAGATATGCTACAGAAATCTACTGCGCATCCAGGTGTGCGACACGACCCTAGTGCGCAACCAGGAATGCTACAGAAATCTACTGCGCATCCAGGTGTGCGACACGACTCTAGTGCGCAACCAGGAATGCTACAGAAATCTAATGCGCATCCGGAAGTGCAATACGACTCTAGTGCACAATCATAAATGCCGAAGAAGTCTACTGCGCAGCCGGAAGAGCAGTCTAAGTCTAGTGCGCAATCACAACTGCCACTGATGTCTACTGCGCAGACGGATGTGCGACAAAACTCTAGCGAAAAACCCACAAATGCCACATAAGTCTACTACGCATCCGAAAGATGTATTTTGTATATCTGATGCACCTACAATACCTGTATGTCGTATAATGACGGGTCGTTTCATTAACCGATGGGGTGCGACTAATCCCTATTCAAATCACAACTTCCTCGAGGAAGATGTATTTTTTACACCTAGTGCAAACAGAATATGATTGGACGTCGGTCGAGACATTCGGGAATCGACCTGGGGCAGGTGTAAAGGTAGAGCGTTATCTCGGAATTTCCCGGGTTCTTTATAGGCTGGAATTCGCAGCTGGAAAATTAGTGGAATTTCCACGGAAACTCAACGGAATTTCCAACTAGAATTTCCGTAGAGTTTCCGTGGAGTACTTTCCGGGGAATCCTTCCACGTGGGACTGTATCTAAAATTATGTACATTGTTCTGGCAACATTATTATACTTATAATAGGTATATAATATTTATAATAGGTAATTATATTAACAGTATACTTAGAAAAATTCAAAAATATAGTAGACTGAAAGAATATTAAATATATTTGAAATCAAAAATATCTGTGAAAAATCATAAGATTAGAGAAAATGTAAATAAAGTAATTCAACGGTACATTATATGCACATATTATTAGTATGGCATCTTCCTCGTAGGCAACGAGGGTATAATTTCTTTTAACTTAATGTATGTAAAACCTTATAGCAACCTTATTTTTTGATAAGTACCAAGTCAACATTTAAATTAGTTGTACAACTGAAAAACCTGAAAAAATTATTACAAGATTTATGTACACAGAACATGGGAAATGAAGGAAATAGATCATAGTGTCAAGATCAAATTTTATTGGTTTGATACAGAACCAATCTATTTAGATTATTCCATTTTTCAGGATAGGAAAAGGTAATAGTCCAAACCAATAACAAATTTCTGAAAAATTGCTAACTTCATCAAATTTTTAAGCTATATTCAAGTGAAATAGATATCTTTTGGTAAATTGAGTTAACCATTAATACCACAATCAAAAAAAATCTTAAGTATTCATAGGCAATCCTGCAAATTGGAGCACATCCTTACTTAATGTCTCTCTTTAAAATTTCTTAAAGATCGAAATGAAATCTACTTTCTTATGAAAATTTTTGGTGTACTGGAAAAGGAACGCCCAAAAGGTTCACAAATCAAAACTAGAATTGGTTCTAAATCAACCCATTAAATATTTTGATTCTGTTTTTGGTTAGGGCTAAAAAGTGTCTGGTAGGTGCCGGAAAAACTCCCGAAAAATATGAGTCCTAAAAAAAATGTCTTCAGTTCGCGCAAAGTCATTATATGTCAAAATAAGCAAAAATAATAGATTTCTCGTCGCCAAAGGTTCAAAAATAGTTATTTCTGATCCAGATAAGCGATAAAAAATGCATATTATATCCACATACGTACCTGCTGAAAGTGACAGGTAATCGTAAAATTCACGAAATATTAGATATTTTCAAGTATTACAAGCTCAAAAATGATTATTTCTTATTCGGTTAAGCGGTAAAAAATTCATGTTATGTTTACATACATACCTGCTGAGTATAGACCCATTGATAGAAAGTCACGTGTTCGCACTTGCGGTAACCTGCTTAGTAAGCCGGTATATATGTGATTATATTTGATTATTTATATATTTCTGATTTATGATCAAAATTTTGAAAAAAATTCGTAAGTCGTAAAAAACGCGTATTGTATTGACATATATACCTGCTTAGTAAGCAGTTTAGTGTTAAAATTATCTAATACTTCGTGAATTTTACGGTTATCTGTCCCTTCAACATAAATGCGCGGACACAAGACATATTTTTATTGAATCTATATTAAGCCCATATATATGTGGATACAATATGCACTCTTCACCGCTTATTCGAATCAGAATTAACCATTTTTGAGCCTTCGACGTTGAGAAATCTATTATTTTTCCGTATTTTGACATATAATGACCCTGCGCGAACTGAAGACATTTTTTTTAGGGCTCATCTTTCTTGGGAGTTATCTTGACACCTGCCAGAAACTTTTCAGCCCTAACCAAAAACGAAAGCAAAATATTAAATTTTTTCGATACGCCCTAACGGATAGGCTTCAATTAAATCAGTCATTTCAAACTTAAATATAATCTTCGAGATATCTAATCTTAATTCATTAATTAACTAACTTCATAATACGTGCGCTACAGCAGGTTTAATTCAATTTGATTCAATTGCATTTATTAAAATTATTTTATCATCCAACCAAGACCACTACGTGTGAAAAAATTCCTCCAAGTACATTACTATTAATATTTTATTTATTTTTGTTAAAGGTAATAAAAGTTGTGTGTTTGAAAAATTAAGCCAAGTACGAATTGTAGAAAATTTATAAATAGAACTATTTTTATTAAAAAGTGTTTTTGTTTGATAACAAGAATAAATTAATAGCTCAAAGAAATAAAAAAAACATTTAGTAGGCCTGTAATATAATAATTTATTACTCTTGTTATTATTGTTATGTATATCGTTCAACAAACTAATTCATTGAACTCATTCCTTTTATTAGAAAATACTTCTTGTTATAAATTTTCTATTATTCGTACTTGACTTCATGTTTTGATTTTACAACTTTGTTTACCTCTAACATAAATAAATAAAGTATGAGTAGTCATGTACTTGGCGGAATTTTTTCACAGGTAGTGTTTATGGTGGGATTTCATTCATTTTTTTTTTGCAATAACAACAAATCCACATTCAGTAATAAATCTTTCTAACAACATTAGAATAAAATTGTAACCTACGGTCAAATTTTTCTTAAGAATTTTTTTTTTTTATTTTGGAGTGAACGGTTTTTTCCAATTTTTGTATAATACCATTCAAACTTATATAGTAAATATTGTGAACAATTTTCTTCAAGAATCTGTCAGAAATCAATATGACTTAGTCGATGATAGCTTGGTATATTTTTGTTACTTAAAATTATATAAAGGTTCATGAATTCAAATTGATGGTGAATATCTTTTTTTGGCCGCATTCGGATACATAAATTATAAATTTAAGGTTTTTAAAGCAAGCGAAGTTGACAAATCGGAGGATTTAAATTTCAGCATGCTTATCAATTTCCGAAAGTCTAACAACGGTTTTGGATAAAAGTTTTGTGTTAAATGAAAGTGAAAACAATCTTCAATTAATAGTATTTTCTGAACGACGATGCTATATTATATAAAACTATATATTATTCGGTCAATGATGAATTTGTATGATTCAAACCTAACTTCATGGTATGTTGATGTATCACTTTTTCCTGAAAAAGCAGCATATAAACACGTTATTCACTAGATTTATGTAATGTTCCATCAAAATCTAACGATTGGTTTTGGCTGTCGGTGCGTCTGCATGTTACGAATAATGAATTTTTTGATAAATTAAAATCTAACTTCATGGTATATTGATTTATCACTTCTTCCTGAAAAAGTGGAATATTTACACGTTATTTACTATTTTCATGCAAAGTTTAATCGAAATCAACGATATCTTTGGCTGTCAGTATACGTCTGCATGTTAAAAATAATAAATTTGTGATAAATTAAAATTTAACTCCATGATATGTTTACGCATCACTTCCTCCTGAAAAAGCGGCATATGTACAACTTATTTACTATATTTATGCAAAGTCTTATCGATAACGATACGCTGGTTTTGCCTGCAGGTGCGCCTGTATGTTAGGAATATTTAAAAAATGAGTGAAAATGACTAAAAAATGGAAAAAGTTCATCATGAATCAGCTTTTTCCAAATTCATTCAAACCTCTTTTAAAATATGATGACATCTTTCTGAAAAAAAGCTTGAGTTTATTTGGTGAAGGCATGTAAGCTGTAACGTGGTCTGCATTTCAAAAATTACGTTTTTAACTCTTCTTTCCCCAACGGATGCAATTGCAAACTTATTGTGTCCTGATTGATGTAAAAAATCGTGAAATGAGTTGTGATTGTCAAAGTTTTATAATTTTGAGCAAGTAGAAAGAAATTGCGGAATTTCTGTAGACACTCTGCAGAACTTCTGCACACGCTCTGCAGAACTTCTGCAAAATTTCTACTAAAAAATGGGCAGCAGAATTTATGCGCGATGCAGAATTTCCACAGAATCATCACAAAATGCAGAATTTTTTCAAAGTGGTCAACAAAATATTGCAGAACATTGCTTGCTGTGCGCACGGGATGATGTCGGGGTGGAGGTATTCTATTTTCCTGGGGATTCTCATGTTGGTTCAAGATTTTTACAGCCTACTTTCCTATTTTCTGCAGCGAAAAACTGCCTCATTTCATTCATTTTTGCGTTAAATCATATATTCGAATTCTAAATTGAACATCCTAAAATATAACTTCACCCACAAATTATTGGAATTGGGCAGTTTTTTGCTGTGTAGATACACTTCTACGTAAAAAAGGCTCTTGACTTAGTATTTACACAATATTTAATTATAGTATTCATTAAGTATAATGAGGCGATTGAATTTTGAGTTAAGAGCGTAAGTCCAGCAACCTTAAATAGAATTTCCATCAATTAAAGAATTATTACAAATATTTAAACGCGTTTCTAGTTAATAAATTTTTTTCGTTTTAGATTCCATAGGTTGAAAGGATACGAATGAAAAGATATAACACTGATGCGCTCCAAATTTGATATGATATCCTCAGAATCAATCAAAATTTCAATCCATCGAAATTTCTAGTTCGGAATTAAATTTTTGTGAATTGAAAAATTTTAATATGCACATTTCAAGAATGAATTTTAAGAGAAAATTCTATAAGGTATACAAATATTCTAATTTATTTCTTAAATTGTCGAAGAAAAAATCAGAAAGATTATTTTAGGGCAATTTCTACAGTATTGTGACAAAATTCTTAAAGAAAATTCGAGTCACTTTGAAAGATATTCAGAAGTTTTGAAAATTTAACAGAAAAAATAAAGATTTTCGAAGTTTGTTTCAGTCAGCTTGAAAGATGTGTAAGAACTGTAAAAGTTTTGAAAAAATTGAAAATATTTTAAAACTGGAAATGATTTCCGAAAATTTATAAAATATTTTTTTATTTCTTCCAATCTTTTCAAAGTAGTACATACATATCTTTCAAATTGACTTCAGTTTTTTAAAAAATTTGGTGAATTCCCGTGAAATGAAGAAATTTTCTTCAAACGAATTGTATTTAAATAACCTCGAAAATTAGAATGATGAGAGTTTTTCAACTTTAAACCTTCGGTAGTGTCTAACTTTTAAGAATACCACTTATTTAGAAAAATCCACGACAGGAGAAAAGCCTGTGAAAGTAGAGTCTTCAGATAAATTCACCAAATGAAAAAGGCCTGTGCAATGGATAGTCCTATCGCTTTTCATTCAGAAGAAATTTTCCTTTATTACGCTTCTTCTCACTGTTAAAAAAATTCTGAAATCGTGTTATTTTCGGGGTTAAAAGAATAGAAGTCAAGAATTTTTGTCGTTTCTTGCGGAGAACCGTTGTTCCTTTTGAGAAGTTGCTTTCTCGTATTCTAATGCCACGTGCCGCGTGACATCTTTCAGATTTCAGAATTATTTTAACAGCGAAAAGGAGCCTGATGAAGAAAACTTCCTCCTGAATGAAGAGTGACAGGACTTTTCATTGCACAGGCCTTTCTCATTTGGTGGATTCATCTGAAGGCTCTACTTTCATAGGCTTTTCTCCTGCCGTGGATCTTTCTCAAAAGTTAGAGGCTACCGAAGGTAGGCTGTGACTTATTTTCCCTCAGTTGTGAAAATTACTCAATGCTGATAGATTATTTCTTCAAATTTGTGGAAGTCGATAAACTCAGTAACACGTCATCTAATACAGTTATTGAGATTATGAAACATAACTTTGCACTGCATAGAATTCCTGGAACAGTCATTTCATATAGAGGCACACAGCTTACTTCTGAAGAATTATTGAAATTTTCTGAAGCTCTCGAATTTGGTCACCTTAAGTCGTCCCCCAACTTCGCTCAATTGAATAGTATGGCTGAGAGACAAATGAAAATGGCAAAAAAATTTTTTTAAAAGTTTCAGAAGATTCGAAAGATTTAGACTTAGCCTCATTGACAGCCACGCGGATTTCATCATTCCACCAAGCATTTCCAGCCCTTCTCCGTACAGCTACAGTACCGCACACTTCAGATGCGCTCTTGAAGATGCTATCCCGTGATATTATCCATACATCCTCTACATTTTTATTGTACAATTCAGTTTTACAGTCTTCTTCATGATGTCCTAAATATTTATGCAGCTTTTCACTATATTCCAATTGTACTTCTGATTTCTGCAAATTCTCTATCCCAACTCGCGTCTGCTTCGCCACATTATTAATTCTTCTTCTCCTCCACCCTTGACCTAGACTCATTTTCGAAACTAACAGGTAGTGATCCATTCCGCACTCAAAGCCTCTTATAACTCTTGTATCCCTTACAAGCCCCCTCAGTCTCTCATCTGCTGCAACGAAGTCAATCATACTGTGGCTTTCGCCTCTGCACCAAGTATACATGTGGGTCTTTTTATGTCTAAACCAAGCATTCGTAATAAAGAAACTTCTTTCTAAGCATAAGCTAATAAATTTATCCCCGTTACCGTTCGTTTTTTGGTCTCCAAAATGGCTCAGTACCCTGTCGGTACCTTCGCGTTGCACACCAACCCAGCTAATCATATCTCCGAGTGAAATTATTCTCTCGCCAGGACCGCAAGTCCCTAATGTATCGTCAACGCTATCAACGCTATAATGAACAGTCTTCTGATTCTCACTTTCATTCTAACTCATAGTAAACTAAGCGATACACATTCATACTTTTTGACATGTTGGTTTGCTCTCTCATTCATAATCAGACCGACTCCTTGGGTACCATATGATTCATTTTCTACTCCTGACCAAAGATCGAGTCCGTTCTCTATGTTTCTTACTTCACATCCCTTCTTCATTGTTTCCAGTACACACAAAATATTTAGCTTCTTTACGCGCATTGTATCCCGCTATTCTTTTTCCTCAAGATCATTTACACCTCTAGCATCCCAAACACCCAGTGTCAATTCTTATAAATTTAATCTTGATAGATCAATTCTTATCAGAAACCGTAGATTTCTCAAAGTGTTCACCAAGAAGGGAAGAGAAGATGTTATAGAAAGTAAGAAATAAGTAGATGAGGAAAATGAGACTGGCGAAACCATTAAATATTATATAGAAGTAAGAGACTGCGAAACCGAAAAATAGCTTCCGAACGAGATTGTATTGTCAAGCGAGTTGATTCAGAAATGGACGAATCTTTGATAGGTTAGTAGCGTCTACAAACAGACATACCATAAGTACTTCCGGTATATCGTCAAACCACCTGATAGACATAATTCAAGTTGAACCTGTCTGTTTTTGACTTGGAAAAAAGGGAGATGTCAGATAAGCGTGTCTCTAGTATAGACCTTATGAATTGTACGCATGCATTCAGGAACCGGAATGAATCAGTCTTTGCACATCAGCATTCACGTTCCTGACCAATCTTCTCCCTTTAAAAGGTGGGCCGGAAACACAAAATTTTTGAAAATCGAGAATCCAGGCGTGGCCCCTCATGGAAACGATATGAAAATCCATAAGGGCCCAATATGGGCTTCCCTTGTGATTGCCCTCATCAATGCGCCTGGAGGGGCCTTCGAGTGCCCCTCGAATTCGCTCCGACGGTTAATTTTTAATCTTTAAGAACACCTTCAATAATTGTCTTCTCAATATTTTTAAGCATATTGCAATATATATATCTATATAGTTAATACGTATAAAAAATGTAAAAATAAAAAAATAGAAATATCAGCGCCTCAACCGGAACTGACCTCATGACCAGCATTTTACCTGACTTCCGTTTTTCCTTTTGAACAACTCACCATAATGTTGATAACTTTTTCAAGCAGGCACTCGGCACGCGCTCAAAAATTTGTTGAACCTATCTTTATTTTCAATAACTGCTCATTTAAATGAGATATTGTTACAATTTGACACATAAGACGATTTATTGCAACAACAAGATCGTTTGATTTTACAGTACAGTAAAGTAAAAGGTATTAAATTCAAATAAAAAATTTAAATTAAGAATATATTACTCTCGTTTAAGATAGATTATCTTGAAATGCGCAAAAATGACATTTCTTAAGATTTAATTGATTAAGATCAAAATTAAAAAAAATTTTATTATGATGTATGACACGTCTTTGTTTCGCACTGGAGAAGCAAGCAATAATTTGCTTATGCCACAAAAAAATTTCTTCATACGCTCAAAAGTTTTTGAAAGATCACAAACCACTAAATTAACCAATTTTTAGAAAAGTTAACGTCTAAGAACATTTTTCTCGAGATATGAAAATATTATGGCTTGCTTGCTTATTACAACTAATGATATACATGAAACTGAAAAAAATCTTATGACAAAAATTAAGTGAATCATGAAAAATGTCATTTGTACTCATTTTCCGACAATTCTAACGGAAAAAAGTAACATTTTTTAAATTCAGATTTCTAATATATTGATCTGTATGAAATTGTTAGACAATTTGTTAAATTTGTTCTGTTCTGTAGATTTGAACACATTCAAACTTCTCTATTTTCAACGTATATGTATAATCGAACTTTTTTTCTCTTGAACTTTTACAATTTCAAAGTCTAGGAATTTTAGAGTCTCTCAAATTTTGATTATCTGAAATTTGAAACTTTGAGTTTTGAAAACACTTATTTGACAAATTTCAGTTTTACTGTTTGAAATGCCTTGGATTTTGAATTATATAATGAAAGAAGCCGCAATGTATTGTACAATTGTATGAAGTTCGAATACAAATTTTCCAATTATACAATTTAATGATATTTAGTCTTCAATGCTCATTACTAAATTTATTTAAGTTTGCAGATCTGAAAATAGTAATTGTTCAATTTTGGTGCGTTCCAATTTGAAAGGCAATGACATTCTACAATTATAAACAGCTACATTTGATATCCTAACATTTTGGACGTTGTACAATTTTCAGGAATTCTAAATTGAAACTTCGATTTGAAATAATTCAATTTTGAAGGCTTCAAACTGAAAATTGTCTGTCAAGAATTTCAATATGAAATTTTTCAATTTTGAAACACTTAAGATGAAAAATTGTCCTGCCATTTAGAATGTTTGCATTTTGAACTATTTGATCCGGGAAAGTTCACAATTTAAATTATTGTACAATTTTCAACCATGCCGATTGCAATTTTTTCAATGAAACACATCATTTTTAAACGTCTGAATTAAAAAATGTCAATTCTAAGAACTTTTAATTGTAAAATTATACAATTTTAAATATTTCTGTTTGAAATACTGTTCAATTTAGGAAGCCTTGCCATTAAAGTTATTTGACTTAGAATGCTCCTAATTTGAAAATGTTCATTTTTAATGGCCTAACTCTTGAAATTTCATTAGCAGGGAAGAATCTTTATGAACTGTAAAAAATAAGAAATAGTATTAAAAATTATTAAAATTTAATTCCTTATTCACACTTCAGTGGAGTCGACTTACAATTACAGTCTCGAAAGAGATCTCCTAAGATCTAAGAAATTAATTCTCGCAAATTGACCTAAAAAATTTCTTACGGCATTTCCATTACCTTCTCAAAATATTTTATCATACCAAGAGTTGCCATTTTCCGAAAGAGAGAGGATCTGACTTAATACTGCATTACGGAAAAGTGCGCACAGAAAGCTTAAAAGCTGTCACGCGTAACTTTAAGTGTAGTTTTATGTTTTCGTTTTCATTTTACGTTCGCTTCTTTTCTAACTTTAAACAGTTTATAGTACCTTTTCTTAATGCATGTAACTTTTATTGTCTTAACATGGTAAAATAGAAGGCGGACCATTACTACTTAAAAGTACTTTTTTCTTCTTGGAGTATAAATATCATACATATATACTTACTGACTCGTATAGTTTTATAATCTCTTTATAGGAAACAGGAGAAAATAATAGTATATTGTGCGACAAGTTTAAAAAGCGAGAGATTCAAGACGAGTGTGAAGTTAGCACACACGAGTTTTAAATGATCGCTTTTTCAACATGTGGGACACGATACTTTTTCTGTAATTTGTTTGAAAAGTACTAGTTTTTTGTTCCTGTTTTTTCTTTGAAAAAGAGGCGATTTGTTGTCGATTGTCGCAACAATAACAATTGTCAAAACCATGGCGATAATATGGCCGTAACAATAAGATGGTGACAATGTTTGATCAGGAAGGTTAGGAGTGGTGTAGCGGGACTTCTTTTTGTATTTGAATTGATTTTATATGCAATTTCCAGCAACGCTTTTCAAAACTATTCTTTTATTCAATCACGCTTTTAAAATTTAGAGGATGGAAGGTTGAATTTTTAATGCAATGATATGATTATGGATTATTGTTTTTTTTCTAGTTATCTGATTGAAATATTTAAATAAAATTTTCTAATGAAAGTTGAAGTTTCTAATTTTTTTTTCATAAGTCAACATTTTATCATGTGGATTGAGAAATTATATTTCATGAAAATGATGTGCGCGTTAAGGCACAGGAAGATAAGTACGCGCCGGAATCCAGGGGGGAGAGTCCCTGATCGAGTTTCGAAAAGGGCGAAGCAATCTTTTTAATTTGTTCAAAAATCGATAACGTTTGAATGATTTACACAGAAAAATCTCTTATTATACTACCTTATTTAGTAACACAAGGAAATTCAATAATCCGTCGAACGAATCGTATTCAATTATTATGTTCATCAAACATCAAAAATGAACGTGAATACAGCAGAATTTGATAGGGAAAATAAAAAAAGAAATCGACCTTAAAATACAAAAATGTCATATGATGAAAGAGGTTCCTGGTTTGCATGTAACTATGATTTAAATAAAAATAAAACTGATGAATATCAACTTTGTAATGAACATGTATCATTTCATACTTTTTTAAAACTGGATTGTTGAAAGGAAAAAATAAGCGAATGAAAATGCGAAAAATGTCATACATCTCTATCAGACATTAATCCAACTGTGATGATTATCTAATTATGAAACTGAAAGATATAGGTTACAAATTCACTACTGAAAAACAAAAATGATTGTTCAAATAGATATTTTCCGAATAAAATCTTGTTTTCCACCGATTATGGCTCGGGATGGAATTGTTTTTTATCATCATTGTGGAAATAGAAATTGCAATATTGTACAATTATATTTGGTTGTCGTCCTGCAGAAAGTGCTTCGTCTTCCGCTTTTTCTTCTTGTCCCATTTTCATCTTCTTATGCAAAGGTTGGACATATTCTTTTTTTTGACTTCCTGATGTTGATGGGATGTTGACGTTCACGGGATGTTGAAGTTGACGGGATGTCGACGCTTGTGGAATGTCAATTTGCTCCATTATGCGACTCGCAATTTCACATTTGTTGCGCATGGAATTGTCTATATAGCATTCTGCGACGGTTGAAGACGCCCATCCACCCTGTCGTTTTAAAGTTGTGAGGTCTGCACCCGAGTCAACAAGGAGTGTGGCTAAAGTGCGCCGGAAGCTGTGTCCTCAAAACAATTACAATGGTATTTACATAATTCACAACATTTTACATTCTGCAGATTTTTGAAATATTATCATTCTATTATGACTGCTGCAATTCTGACAATTTATCCAAAAAATCATAATATATTCAGTTCTATTGCTATATGGAAAAAGTTTCATTTTAATTTTTTATACATTCTATCAATCTTATTTTTTAATTGAGAATGATAATTGCTCACTTTTGAAATGATTTAAAAGGATATTGAACATTTAATTGTTAATGAATACATTTTAGGTGTTGAATTTGGCAGTGGTTTAATTCATTTTTCAAAATAAATGAAATTACTCTGTTTCTGTGATTTCTTGATTGAAATTTGAGAATTGATATCGTTTTCATGCTACATTCAACTCAATTTATGATGGCTTCTATACATGACTTAAAATAATTGAAATATCTAAGAATCACAAAATTATTAAAATCCGGATAAAATCACCAATAGTTTTCATGTAAACTAGAAACAAATTTTTTTTGGCTTTTCATTTGATTCAATATCACCCCAATAAAAAATTTCAATTCCAAATCATCAATACATTTCTCACCGAAAATGATGAAAAAATACCAGTGTATAAGTATGAATCAGCCAGTCCGAGAAACGAGGCAATTATTCTTGGCATATTCATAAATTTGTTGATACCCATCGGCTGGTTTTGGCACTTCCCCCTGGAGTATGTCATGAAAAATCGATTGTTTGACGGCTTGTCGGGACGAAGGGCTCGGTATTGGTCGATGTAGTCAAAGAATTTGCTCTTAATTACAAATTGACGTGGCTTGTAGTTCTTCGTCGTAGGAATATCAACCACGCCTAATTTTCCTTGGTATTTGAGGTCGTCCACAGTGATGGTCGTCAGCTCCTCGCCTCTGCAAGCCCCCGACATCCCAAATATTAGGGCAACCTATGAATTAAAATACAATTACTCCTCATATTAAAAAAGTATATTCTTTTATTTCTCTACATAAACTTTGTCACTGTTTGTTGAAATCAGTAGTGAAGAATATTAAAATTAAATAATATTAAAATTTGAAGATAAACAGTAAATTTCACTAAACAAATTCTAAATTCTAAAATCTTGAGAAAAAAGGCTTGATACAATGTCGTCTGAATTTAATAATTTATTTATCATGAATAACTATATGAATGAATGAATTAGAAAAATCAACGATTCGATTATTTAGGAAGTACGAGAAATTCACAATTCAAAAGATTTGAGCAAAAAAAAGTTCATAATGAGGAAAAATATACGCGACGCCTGAAACAAGAGAATCTCAATTAGAATTGCCTATTCCCATTATAAAACCTAAAGTTTTTGTTTACCAAATTCCAAATTCAATGTACATCCGTAAATGAAATATTTTAAATATCAGTAAAGTAATCGACATTTGCAAACGTTGTGTTCTTGAACAATTTATAATCTTAAGTTGCGTATTGTGCTTTTCCACAGCTTTACATACCATACCAAGAAAAAGGCGATCAAAGGGTAAACGAATTCGGTTCAAGATTTAAAAAGTCAAGAAATTGTCAGAAAAAACTTTGAATATAAAAAAATTGAATGACAGTGAATTAAAATAAAATATCGTTAAATCTGACAATTTGAATGTGTTTGACAATGTAACGATTGTTGACATTTAATTTTTAAAGATTTATTGTATTTTCTTACCTTTATTGCTAAGTATTCCGAGTCTGAAGCTTGTGTGAAAAACCGTTCAACATTTTCCGAGGTAAAAATTTTCGCTTTTTTTGGAATGTACCCTTTTCCTCGGTTTTTGATGAATACCAATAACTTTGTATATTTGCTGATGTCGATGTCGTGGTTAGCAAGGACCATGCTTCTCACCATTGAATAGTTGGCCCATAAAGTTGAGGTCTTCCAAAATTCCGATTTTTCGTGAAAAAAAACCAAGCACAGTGTTTTCGGAGAAACTGACGGTGTGATTTTGCTTCTGCCAAGCGACGAAAATGTTGTACGAATTTTCGTACACAGCCCGAGACTTTTCTGGAAGTGTTTTTCGGGCAGCTTGTCTTGCCATCTCTAAAACGTCGGGAGGGGTGCACTCCAGCAATTCTTCGGGCACATTTACGTCAAAGTCGTCCATATCCAGAAGCGATGAAACCAATCGACAATCAAAAAATTTTGGAAATTGTTTTAGGTTAGAGACGAGAGTCGGAAAATAGAATGAAGTTGGTTGAGCACGATGCACGAGCACACCCGATGCAGCACGAACACACCTGAAGCAATACGGAATAGTTCCCACTGTGCTTACTTTTTTCGCTCTGCGTCACTTTTTTCGCTGCATCCGTCTACTTTTTTCAATGTTGCCCAGAAAGGTCGACACTGTGTATGCGCCACGTCATCGACAACAAATCGGTCACTTTTTACACAGAAAACAGGTGGAAAAACCAGCACTTGTTCGCGAATTACCGAAAAAGGTATTTTATTGAGATAAAATTTAGCTTTGGATTATAAGGTTTCAGTCGCTTACTTCCTAATGGTCTACAAAGTTTTTTTACAATGCGACAGGAGTTTAGTAAAACCGCATTTTTAGCTGCTGCCAGTACCCTACTGACTCCTAGCTTACGATAGTTTCTGGTGCTGCCAACCCTGTCTTTGTGACATGGATCACTTGCTGCAGTTTCTGGTTTGAAATAGCGAATAGCTTTAGGTCATCCATGTACAGAAGATGGGTCAGTTGATGACCATCCTCGTTATCATGTATTTTAAACTTATGATACATGCTATTTAGTGTTTTGCTCAATGGATTCCACGCTAAAAAGAACCGTAATATACTAAAGGAGTTGAAAAAATTTTATCAAAGAACAAACTCTTACAAAGTTATCTTGTGTAACTGAAATTGCACAAAAAGTCTTTAAACGGAAAAAGAATTTTTCCAAAAATTAGTGTGATAGGCTCATTTGAGACAGTTATATAATAAAAGAAAAAAGAGAGAGAAAAAGGAAAGAGGCAACCAAACCAACCTCACTCTCTTTTCCTTATTCTTTCTCCGTATTTTTTATACTACTAGGAACCAACATGTTTTGAGGTTATTTAGGCCTCATCAGGGAAGTTTGGCAGGAGCCTACGGTTAAATACTTTGCTTGTATGTTTTAAACTAATTAGAATCTTATATATGAACTTAAAATTACTTTTTTAAATACAAATTTCATTTTTTGTATATGAGTTGATCCTTAAAATTTTGTTGGAAAACTTTGTACATACTTTTTATATTAGTGGAAAAACTGAAAATTCCGTTTGTTTGGAATATGAGCAAATATAAGTTTGTTAATGCTAACTATACATGTAATCAGTGTGAGTGTTTGTGTACTCAGTACCGTCTTGAATGACCAGTCAGAGTACGAATTAACGAGCACCGCTTGAGTCGTGTCAGACCTATGTACGGTAACCATTACCAAAAACTATCAGTTGAATCTCGCGAACGTTTTTTGAACAATACTTGACTTGATAAAGTGTAACTTATCGAAGGATAACAATAAAGTTATCATTTGTATTTGTTCCCGCCAATTCCCAAGTGTATTTCTTTGCATTTTCTCTCTCAAATCCGCGCATATGTAGTTATTTAAGAACAAAGAATTACAACAACATTTAATAGCTCTATTATTAACACCGTTTAAAAGTAAAAGAACCATAAAATTAGAAAAAGACATACGTGACAAACTAGACAAACAAAATTTAATTTATAAAATCACATGTAAAAGTTGCAATGCAGTTCACATAGGTCAAACAAGAATATATAAAATACATACACATACATAAAATCGCACATGGGCATGACTTTGATTGGGAAGATGTGAAGGTTTCTTATCGTGAAAGAAATTTAAAAAAAAAATTCATTGAGATTTTTTTTATGAAGAGAGAAGGTAATAATGCAATTAATTTTAAAAAGATCTTTCCAGATACAATGAAGCATTTGCTGGTTTTATTAGATTTTTATAAACAAAAAGAGTAGTATCTTGGAATCTATGGGTTTTACTTTTTCAAAAAATATAAGTAGTATGTAAAAAGTTTTCCAAAGTACTTTTAAAGATCAGCTCGTATACAAAAAATTAAATTAGTATTTTAAAAATTAATTTTGTGTTCATATATAAGATTTTAATTAATTTAAAACACACAAACAATTTATTTAACCGCAGCCTCCCGTAAAATTTTTCTGATGAGATCTAAATGACTTCGAAACATGTTGGTTCCTAGTAGTATAAATAAGACGGAGAAAGAATAAGGAAAAGAGAGTGGGCTTGGTTTGGTTGTCTCTTTCTTTTTTCTCCCTCTTTTTCCCTTTGTTATAAAATTGACTCTAATGAGCCTATCACACTAATTTTTGGAAACATACTTTTCTCGTTTAAAGACTTTTTATGCAATTTCAATTACGCAAGATGACTTTGTTAGAGTTTATGTTTTAAACTTTTTTTCAATTTAATAAACAGAGACATTAAGCCATAGACTTTACTTCCATTCTTAGCCGACTCTTATACTAAGGGTCTCTCCTTGAAAGATACCCGTCGTAATTTGAATTAATTTGGTTATCCTTGGTTGTTGAATGTTCCATAAAAAGTTTTTTTTTTTTTTGGACGCCATAACATTGAACTCAGTAGAGGTAGAACATCGTATTTTGTATATTTGTAGGAAATTGAGTCTACTTCAAACCAAATGCATATAATGTTCACTTAAAATGCATAAGAAAAGAAAAATTTCACAAAAAATAAAAAGGGATTTTTCTTAAACTAAAAACTGACTTCTGAAAGTCATATCTCGTGAACTATAGAGATTAAACGTTCTATTTAATTTAATTTGCAGATACTTTTACATACTTTAATTTTTTTACGACTAAATTAGACATTTAATGCTCTAAAATGCAGAAATTTCCAATAAACTCAATTTTTGCACCTATTTTCAGCATTTTCAAAGGTGCCAGGATATTTCACGATGTTGAAGGGCCCTTTTAAGTTAAAATTAGTTTCGGCCAGGAGTGTCCAGTAGCATTCACTTTGGAGGTAAGGGGCCAAATGAATACGAGAAGGAAATGGGGAAACTTTGGGAAGGAAATGAAAAGCCGAGAAGATGGCAGGAAAGGTGAGAAAGGTTTAAAGAATGTGTTTGGAAAGTAGCAAAAAGAGTAGGAATGATTAGTAAGGTAGGCAAAAAGAAACGTTTTGAAAACAAGGGAAGGGAAAAGTGATTTAATGAAGAAAGTGCAATTCAGAAGAAGGAAGTCTAAGACAGTTCAAAATTTTTGTTCGGAAAGTAAAGGGGAGGATGATAGTCTAAACTGAAGGAAGAAAAAAGGAAACTAAATGAATTGTATGACAGAATGAAAAGTGAAGAAAGATATGAAAAGTGGGAAGAAGTAAAGAACAGGAGTAGCATGCCAGGTTTTCGGAAAGAAAGAAGAAGCTTTCGTTAACCCTAAGGAGAAAACGAATGAAAGACTAGGAAAAGAAAACAGAAGAAGTAACAGAAGCAAGATCCGTGGAAGTAAGGAATTCCAGAAGAAAGGAAGAACAAAATCTTCTAAATACAGATATTTGATTTGAAGAGTTTGTAAATAGTGTTAAAAAAATGAAAAGGGGATAAGTTCCGCGGGAAAACGGTATAACAATAGAATTAATAAGAGTTTATAAGATACCAAGAAATTAGAGCAGAGGAATGTCATCAAGTATTGAATGGTTTTTGGTTTTGGGAAACGGGGCAAATGGTAAGGGGATGGAGAAAGTAAACATACACTAGAGCTCCCATATAAGAACAGTTTCGGGAGTTGCTTCGCACTGTCCTTGGTCCTAAACCGGCTCCCTCGAAACATAAACAGTCAGGGGCGTGTGAACCATTTCCTAATATTACGCAATCTCCGAACGTGAGTACCCGCGCACTACCCTTTGTCTATACGCTGCTGGTGTTTACGCTTGGTTGAACACCGTCTCTCGCCCCGCAAGCTGAGAAACTGCGTGGGCCAGCAGTTCTAGGAATTCTTAAACCGGATGGGCTTACGTGAGAGCTCTAGTGTAGCTTCAATTTTTAAAAGTTGGGATGTACATGATACGGGAAACTACAGGGGGGTGTCGCTACTAGACACAGGTTGTAAGATTTTGGCTTCAATAATGGACAAACGTATCTGGGAGGAGCTAGAAAAAAAAAGGTCTTTATAATGAAAGCCAAGCGGGATTTAGAGAGAAAAGATTGACAAGAGACTATATCGTCGTTTTAGATTAACTGATCAATAACAAGATTAAAAGGAAAAGTGGTAAT
>JAUMHM010000016.1:14565458-14578257 GCA_032362435.1 Melikaiella ostensackeni
TGCTAAAAGCAATTTATTAATAGAAATTTAGCGTTTTTGGTCCGCTAGATTCTGTTCCCTCAATATTGTGGCTAGATACGGGTACTTGAGTAAGAAGAGACGATAATGTTCCCTCCTTACACTTTACCCACTGTTCTTTGACACAGAATGAAGGCGCATAACATCTCTGTTCATATCGTATGTCTATTTTAATCACCTTCTTAGCTGCTGAATCTCTGCTACTGCATGTGCTTGAATTAGGCCACCTGCGTCTGGAGAATGTGGTGGCACTGGATCATTATCAGGTTGCGTAGGAACATCAATAGCATGATGATGTTGTATTGCCTCACCTGTCGCCGCTTGTTCTTGTGATGCAGCTTGCTCTGACGGATGTTCATTATCGACGTTTTTCCTCCGACTCAAACTGTCGTTTAATCTCCATTGCTGGGTCTTCTGAAATAAGCAGATTCTTCCTGATATCCTTAACCCTAATGATAAGATCTCTTACTGCAACTCTCTGTATATCGGGATACTCCGCAGCAAACTTCATCCTAAAATTGTGCCCCTGCTCGCGTTAAGTTTCAGAGTTCACGCTTTCATAATAAAGACACATCAATTCTTCGATCATGGGTGTATTCCAGTTGATGCTCTCAAACAGTATCCAAGTTGAGGTGGTTGGCTGCAAATCGCTAATGCTAGCCAAAGCATCCCCATCAGACACAGTTGATGTTCCTCTGTTTGCTGTTCGTCGCAGATGTTCTTGCAGAACAGATTGTTGATTGATGAGATCTGCCTGACCATCACACAACTCACCATCACCACTGTTCGGCATGCTGCGGCCCCAGCGGTGGCTCCAGGGTCGCCTCGACGATCCTCGGGAAGCGACCATCGTTTCAATATATTTTTTAAACTCTCCATTATTATCCTGGTTTCATATCATCAGATACGATGCATTTTTCTAATGCAATCAAGTGGTCTGATGACAGAACCCATGACCCGGTACTTTACTACTAAACACGGTCGCGAAACGCCACAAGTGGTCAGTAGATTTTAAGTGACTGCTTGTAGATTCCAGTATTTCAAGAGATTTCTGAGCAATTATCGGTAATTGCAAAGTGATTTAATGTGACTGCTGGTGACGACAGAATAATTTTAGGTGATTTCTGGTGATTTCGTGCAATTGGAACTGATTTCAAGCCAATCAACTTGATTTCACGTAATTACAAGTGATGGCCAGGCGATTTCTCTAACGTTCTCATAACGATTGCAAGAGTTCTGTACCCGCCGGCAACAGCCCTTCTGGTATTCAATTCGAAAATAAACCCTTTTTTTTCAAGAAAACTGTGCACTAGGAATTATTGCCTTTAGTACAATTTACTCCGAATGGAATCGCGATAACGTACCGAGTGCGTATGATACTACATCTGCCATAATTCCTCAGTGCAAGGCTGTTTGGTCATAAATTCGCATCCCTATGAAGCGCTTAGTCCGAGCAGTAAAGCAGAAGTAAATTCACCCTCGAGCACAGCTTTAAGAGAATTGTGTATATCTACTTCCTTCACCGAAGTGGTTGTGCATAGTTCGTATCTTTGGTTAACAGTTCAAGATTTGAATCATATGAAGAGGCAGAAAGGCCGTTTACTAATTGGCTTCACTGCCACAATTTAATTTCACTAAAGGTTCTCATTTATACGGAAAATTTAAATAATTCAAATTATGAAGGATTTGTTACATCAGAATCGAAGTTGTGTACCTGGGGAATCGGAGTTTATAGCTACAACTAAGTCATGTCGTAAAGTGAAATAGAGATACTATTTCAGAAACTTCTCCTCATTGGAGAAATAGAATTATGACTGTTCAATTTCATACTCTAATCCTAGATAATAAGATTTAAACATAAAAGTTTTTCCTAGAATGATATTGGGTGTTTTTTACGTACTTTCTAAGCTTGTTTTGACTAGTATCACAACTTCCCATGAGGTAATCAAACACGAATTTCGGAAATAATTCATAATTTAACTATTTTACTTTTACACTGGTAATAATTTATGTCGGAACTAGGCACGGAGAATCGAACCTTAACCGCCAAGCTCTAAGTTGAGTGCGTTACGCACTAGAATATCGAGGCACAGTACTCATCTTACTTGAATAGAGGCTCACTCATCCCACAGTGGCCAGAAACCACGTTTCGGCGGTCAAAAGACCAAAAATCATACGAATTTTCTGAAATTCATTTTATGAATGTATTTCGAGTCGCTGATTTCAAATTTGATATTAAAATTTCAAATTGAAAATGGTGAATCCAATATGGCGACCAAAAGATTTGAAAAATTATCCGATTTCTTTGAATTTCATTCTGTAAATGTATTTTGAATCACTCATTTCCTATTTGATATTGTAATTCCGAAAATGAAAATGGTAGATCCAATATAGCAACCAACAGATTTGAAGAACTATCGGATTTCTCTAAAACTTATTTTATAAAGGTATTTTGAGTCACTGATTCCAAATTTGATATCACAATTACAAAATTCATAGGAGCGGTTCACTACATGAAAATTAATCTAATTCTCGAATTATTTAATTTCAAAGCCATTATTCATTTATATTACAAAACAAATTGAGTGCACACGAAAATTGTCCAACACATGAACTCTATGTAATTTTTTCCGCCGAATCGTATGGCTTATTCACTTTTTCCGTGACTCACAAATTCAAACAAATCGTTTGAACAATTTTGGTTCAAACAATTGAAAAATCCGATTCTTTTCTATGAAAAATAATTTTTTCGATAAAATGCGCTCATGCCAATATTAGCTTCTTTCTTAATGTTATTGATCTGCCATTGGCCTTAATATTTTTAAAAAAATTTTATAACTTTATAAATTGTTTATATGTTTTCAATGAATTACCATTTTTTGTTCCTAAGTACCATTCTAATAATAAACCAGAACGATTTGCGTACGAAGTGATTTTTAGCGCACTTCCAAAAAACGCTGACCTTGAAAAAACTGTATAAATTTCATGTTTCTTCCGTTTATTTAATTAAATAATGAAAAATTACAAAAAAACCTTTATTTAAAAGTTGTGCATCTTTTGACAGTACAGTGGTCACAGAAATGATTCAAATCATATTTCTGCCCCTTTCCATTGTCTTTTTTGGGGGAGGAGGCGGAAAGGCACTCCCGTAACTGGTCACAGAAATAGTTTGGGTCTGAAAAAATACTTAATATTTCGGATGTTTTTGAAATTCTTGTGAGCTGTGCTACCAATAACTGCGCCAGTAATTATTAATTATTCCTCCCATGTTATGAAGAACAAAATTCGAAAAACAAAATAAAAAATTTTGTCATTTTTTAATAAGATTCTATGACATTCTCATAAAATTCTAGAGAATTATCCATTTTTCACTGAACTTTTCAATAATTTTGTTATAAGTTTGCCGCTTTGGTAGAAAATTCGATCGTTTTGGTTGAAAATTCGTTTTTCTTGGTTAAATTCGATTACTTGAGATATAAAATTAAATTTTTCTAGTAGGAATATTAACAATTACATCTTTTTTTGAAAATTCATCTTTTTTCTTACTTCCTGAAGATTGAAATGAAATCTATTTTCTTTTCAAAAATTGTTTGTATACAAAAAAGAACACCCAAAAAGTTTAGAAATCAAGAATAAAATTCGAGACTACCCGCTTTTCCGCTTTATCAGAGACAAATGTACAATGAATGTACTACAAAAAAGGAAAAGGAGGGGAAAAAAGAAAGAACCAACCAAAAACAGTCTCACTCTTTTTCTTTTCTCGTCTTTTTTATACTACTGGGGACCAATATGTTTCGTAGCCAATTTCGACTTCCTCATCAGGAGAAATTTATAGGAAAACTACAGTAATTAATAATAATGATGAAAAGTTCAAAAATTACCTGATGATAAAAATAAAATTTATTATCAAATGTTGTTTGGTCAATCTTTACATTTTCTTATTGAAACTAAAAATCTTTAATATCAAATGAAAATTACTCTCTTATGAAAATTTAATTGCATATTTTCTTGTCAGTATTAAATATTTTATTTTGGAAAGACCCATGAATCTTTCATTTTATCAATAAATGCCTCTGTAATGCATCCAATCAAATTTTTATTAGTTGAATAAATTTTTTAATACTTTTCACCAATCTTCCAATAACATCCATCATAGAATCATATTACCCTCAATTTCTATTAATTTCACTGAAAACCAAATCACCAAATACAGTAAAAACAGAAGAGATAAGAAAATTTTTCACCAATAATGATAATCCAACGTTTTGTAAACAATTTACCACAACACTAATGGAGCAAACATTTCAATTATTCATTCAAAATGTAGAAATTGTATTAATTTTCTTTCTCTTTTTAAAAAATATGTATTTAAAAAGAAGTCAATAAATTTCCGGAAACTATAAAGAAAGTTTTAGACCCGAATATCGAAATTCAGAAATTTTTCCAAAAACACAAAATTATTGTAGCAAAATATTTATACCCTCAAATATAAAATTCAATTTTAATTTAATTTTAATTTAATTTTAATTTTACAACTAATTGAGATGTTAACCTGTTACTTATCATAAAATAAGGTTGCCAAAAGGTTTTACATACAATTTCATTCTTACAACTAATTAAAATATCAACCAGGTACTTATTAAAAATAAGATTTCCAACAGCATTTACATACATTCAGGTAAAAGAAATGATGCCCTTGTTGCCTACAAAAAATGGTATAATGAAAGAGACATCATGCGGACAATATGTGCATTCGGTTATTATGTACCATTGAGTTATTTACATTTTTCTCTGATTTTATGATTTTTAAAGATGTTTTTTGATTTCGAATAAATTTAATATATTTTTTAATCTACCATACATTTGTTTTTTCTAGATATACTGTTGATATAACCGAAATGTCACCCTGGTACTTATGAATATAATAAGGTTGCCAGAAGGATGTATATAATTTCAGGTATAATCATTGAATACAATTAAAATCAAATTTCATAATTGTATGTAAAAATATTTTTCTATCTTATTATTGTCTCTTTGGACTAAATTCTGAATGATGATATTTTGGGCTAAGACTTTCTGTATAGTATACTGAAGTCTATTAGCATTCTTCGGAAAGATGACTTTTGCGAGAATTTGGGACTGGTTATTCTCTCAAAAAAATGTTAAAATTATCGTTTTTCTCTGGGTCTATATAGACAGTCATCGGCCATCTCTCGTTTGCTACACTTCTTTATCCGAATTGTCTTCCCGGTAAAGAATTTTCCTCATAATTTAAAAGATTTATACAAAAAAAGTGAATCAATGTTTCTATTTTTAGAAAGAAAAATAAAATCAACAAAATTTTAAAAAATTTCAAAAAACATTTAAAATGTTTGTTCAATTAGTGTTGTGGTGAAGTGTTTGTAAAACATTAGATTACAATTTTTTGGATTCTAAATGCAGGAAGTTATATAAAAAGTTATTTCATCTATTTTTATTTCCTTATTTTTGTTAATATGGGTTTCAGTGTAATTAAATCCTGTATAGGGGTACTAAAGAATTTATTCAATTAGTAAAAACTTAGATTGGATGCATTACAGAAGAAATTATTGATAGAATGCAATTTTCATCGATTTTTTCCCAAAAGAATATTTCACATTAACAAAAAAAAAACATTTTTTGTCTCCAACAATAAAGATAGCAAAGGAACTTTTGGTGAGAATATCAATAAATTTAATAATTCTATTTGAATTTGCTTGGAGGAGGCTGCCATACACAGATACACATAACTTTATAGTGTTTCTTATTTCAGAATAATAGAAAAAATCTTAATAAGAAAGTGAATTTCACATTGATCTTGAAGATTTTTTATTTTAATAAGAAAATTGAAAGAATGACCAGACAAAATTTGATAGTAAAAAAGGCTTTATCTATACCTGGTGAGAAAGTCCAAATTGACTTTGCAACATGTTGGTCCCCAGTATTATAAAAAAGTACGGGAGAAAAGTGTGAGGTTGGTTTTGGTTGACTCTTTTCATTTCTTCCCTCGTTTTTCTTTTTTGTTTATGCATTCATTGTACATTTGTTTCTGATGAGCCGAAAAAGCGTCAAGTTTCGAAGTCTAATTTTGATTTGTGAAATTTTTGGGTGTTCCTTTTTCAGTACACAGAAAATTTTCATAAGAAAGTAGATTTCATTTCTATCTTTAAAGAAATGTATCAATTTACTGAACCTTAAATTTACGTACATCCTTCTGGCGAACTTTTTCTATTTATAAAAAGTACCACGATGTCATTACAACAATAATAGTATTATATATAAAAAAAGAATGTATAGTAGTCTGAAAATTATATCAAATATATTTTAAAACCAAAAACATGTGTAAAAATCATAAGATTAGAGAAAAATATATAAAGTACCAGGTTATCATTTTAATTAGTTGTGAAAATGAAGGAACCTGAGAAAATTATTACGAGATTTATATAAACAAAACATAGGAAATAGATCATAGTATCAAGATCAGTATTTTTGGGTTGACTTAGAACTAATCTGTTCAGATTCTTCCATTTTTCGAAAAGAAAAAGGTAATAATCTAAAGCAGTAATAAATTTCTAGAAACTGCTTACTCCAATTTGTATACTATATTAAAAAAAAAAGATATTTTTACGTAAATTGAGTTTATCATAAATACCTCAATCGAAAGAAATCTTAATAGTATTCATAGGCAACCCTGCAGATTGGAACAAATCTTTGCTCAATGTCTCTCTCGAAATTTCTCAGAGATCGAAATGAAATATACCTTTTTATGAAAAATTTTTTGTGTACTAAAAAAGAACACTCAAAAAGTTTACAAATCAAAAATAGACTTTGAGACTATCCAATTTAACTATTTCGTAGAAAGTTAGTTTTTTTTGTTTAAAATTTTCTATTTTTCGGTTGGGAATTCTATTTGGTTGGAAATTTATATATTCTGTTAGCAATTCATCTTTTTTTCTGGTAGAAAAGTAATCTTGTAGATTGGAAATTTACGTATTTTGTTAAAAATTGCCTTTTTCAGTAGAAAATTAATCTTCTAGGTGGAAAGTTTATGATTTTGGTTGAAAATTCACATATTCTGATGAAACTTTATTTATTTTGTTGAAAATACAATACCTTCACTTCCAATTTGAGGGGCTTAAAACCGCTCCAAGTTTATTCAAATTAAAAACTTATTTTTTCCTTCTGTTTGCAAAAAAAATCAATGCGAATGTCGGTTGCTAATATCGTGAAGTTAAGCTGTTCGATTTTTTGGTTCACCAGATTGGATCATTTTAATATTAGAAGGAAAATTGAATTAAGATGCAGGACTTTTGATATCTCAGGATTTTATGTAAAAAGTCTTTCTACACATTATATCTTTCTACTAGTCCTGGAAGAAATTTCACTGTGCAAACATGAGCAGTTTCCATGGACAAGCTTACTATTTCTCAAAACAAGAAAAAAATTCAAATGTTACTGCTATTTAAGTAAATGGTCAACAATCTACTCTTTTGAAAAGCTCTTGTAAATTTTGAAAACAATTTTGTTTCCTTCTCTGTAAAGTATTTCCTGCGAAAGTGCATTTCCTCATAAAATTATTTCTAAATAAAATTCATAAGTGCATTTACTTTGAAAATTTATTTGGAAAAAACCCATTTACTACAGATAGAGCAGCCGTACTTTTAAATGATACAACTGGTAAAATCTTTTGAACACGTTCTTCACTTTCAACTTTTATATCTTCGATATTGATGGGCGAATTTCATATGGCAAGTCCACGTATGTTTTACAGCATGGGAGAAAGAGGAAAGGTTCATTATAATTTATTTAGTTCACTATATATGGTGTGTCATGTCAATTTAAGGGTATCCCACCCATACGAGAACATACGCATATTACGTGCCCGTGATGCTCTTCCAAGAATTTCTACAATGTAAACAGTTAGGACCGTATGAAGTGTTTCCAGTAGGAATGAATAACATCAATTACCTTTATTTTGTACAAATGTAGATTTTTGTTATTATAAATTATGGATATTTTCTAATAATGCTAATTAATGGAGAGAGCGCGTGTATTAAAAAATAAATGTGAAATATGCACGTGAGTTCTCGAACTACACGCTTTGTGGCTACAGAACTGCTAAAATCCGCTGAACTTACAGCACCTCTCTCACACGACTCTTGGACCCCCTCATCAACGAATGCGAGTCGGCGGAAATTTTAAAAAGACGGTATTTGGAGGACCGTTATATAGAGAGTTAGTTGAGTGTACTTTTTTCTTGGTTTTGGAAGAAATTCATACTTAGAGGTGGCGGAATCCCCATAAAGTTCAGCATGTATTTTCCATCAGAAAAAAAGGAATTTGTGTGACTTTCTGCACAATTTTTAATATCAGGCATTTCGAGTTGTCCCTCTCAATTTTTCTTGGCATTTAATCATAGAATGCAAATCAATAATTACTTCTTGAAATTCATCCCCATAAGCCTGTTTCACAGGGATCGAAAAACACCCCGTGAGTGAAAAATTGGGTTTCGCGACTTCTTGGCACTAATTCTTATCTTCTTGCGGTTACCTTCATAAAAAATTCTTTGTAATACATAAAATATTTCTTCCTTCTGATAACCAGACATTTAAAAAAATTTTAATGCTGGAAAGTTGGATTTTTTTCTGAATTTTTCAGCTTCTTTTCAGCTTCACAGTTAGAGCTTTTTAGTTAGGAGAACCAATCAATTAAAGTTAACGAAAGTTGTTGTTTAAACAATTTATTATTGTTTGAAACTATCTCCTCTCAGTGTGACTGTAGAGAGTTGCAGCTTTACCTGAAATTTCCGAATTTTTTTTGGCTTTTTAGTTGTGAAAAATAATAAATTCCTTATATAATTATGATTATTAGATTTAATTAATAATTATCTTGCTCTAAGAGAAAACTTTACAAATGATTGGAAATTTCAGATGAGACTGAAACTTTCTAGCATCAGTCTAGGTTTGAGAGAAGATAGTTATAAAAAAATAATAAATTGTTCAAACATTGTAGATTTTTAACTTTGTTTAATTATGACCTCGCTCCAAGTGAAAGGTTTTAAAAAAGTTGGAAATTTTAGATAAAATCGCAATTTTCTAGTCTTATTATAAGAGAAGATAGTTACAAACAATATTTAATTGTTTAAACAATCAAGTTTGTGAACTTTGATTAATTACCACCTCGCCCTGAGTGAGCAGATGAAAGAGTAGAAAATTTCAGAAAAAAGCGCAAATTTCTAGCATCATTCTAAGAGAAAATTGTTATAAATAATAATAAATTTTTCGAAAAATTCTTATAAACATCTGAATATCAGAAAAGAGTAATTTTTAGTTTATTACTAATAATTTTTACTAAAATAAACAGCGAGAAAACGAGAAATAGCGCCAAACCAGGAAAAACCAAATTTTTCACTTATGGGGGTCTTTCGCGACCCCATAAAATAGACTTATAGGAACGAAATTCGAGAAGTAATTTTCGATCTGTATTTCATGGCTATTTATGAAGAGAAATGTTGAAACATAACTTGATATGACTAATATTGACGATTCTATCAAAAATTTACAAAAATGTCTTTTTTTCCTTTTGGGAAATACGTGTTATAACTTCATGGGATTTGCGCCACCTTTGAATATGAATTATTTTCAAAATAAAAATTAGCATTTTTTTCGCACCCAAAGCCGCTCGGTCCGCCATCAACTTTGGAAAAAAGTGGTTTTCCTGCCGCCCCTTACTTCAAGGGGTGAGAGGGGAGCTTAGCTTTGCGTCACGTGCATCTTAAAAAGATATGAATACAGCCTTAGATTGAGGGATGTGAGATAAGAAGTTCTAAAAGGTTTGAAAGAATATTGGATATATATGAAAAAAATAATTTTCTATTAGTGAAAAAATTACATTCATTCAACATTCTTCAATAGTTAAAAACACGCTCAATCACGAAAAAAATTATAAGCTGTCTATCCATATGAGCAAATTACTTTACGGTTTTTATCAAACGTTATTTTCGCACATCTTCAGAATGTCAATTTTTCACAATCGTTGTCAAGGAGATTTTTTTGGTAATAAGGTAAAGGACCCTATTAAGGGCAGGGGCTTAATTAAGGGCAATTTCATTTTTTTTCATGGAAAAAACATAAAATTTTCTCAAAAAAATCGCAACATTTTACTCTATAACATTATGCAAAGGACATAGTTCGTGAAGATGTGCAATTTTCTCCTATTTTTATTGTGAGTGAGTATTAGAAAATATTTAAATTGACGCGCCTCGCTCTAGATGGCAAAAAAGCGTGAGACTGCTTTGTGTTAGTGCATTCTCGTAGTTGTTCTGGAAAAAACATTGTCTAATGTACAAATCAGTTTAATAAGAGGTAAATTGATAAATTTATAGTAAAAACATTGCTGAATATCGTGAAATACATAAAAACTTCGAAAAGTTGTGAAAAATACGTAAAAACTTCGAGTGCGTTTAATTATTCCGAAATTTGAAGGTGGCCCTATTAAGGACAATGCTGTATAATAAATTGTTTATAAAACATAATTTTACATTATTGATGAAGAAATGTTACACATTTTTAGACCTAAAGCCCTTTTCTCTCATGCCGATGTGGACTTTGTCTGTTAAAAATGTAAATAATTCTGCTTTTGAGTTCAAATTGCTTTTGTCTCGGAGTGTGATAGTTTTGTCGAATTGTAAAGTCAATATCATGTGTTTGTGTAATGAAATTGAATTTCTAAGTGCCCTATATACGAAATTATTATATTTTATTCATATTTTTTGGTTCCTTGCAATAAGTTGTCATATTTTTTAATATTTATGTATTCATTATGTTGTGCTGTTGACCGTTGTTTTTTTATAGAATTGGTGTATGCGTCTGAAAATGTTTATAATCAACATATTCCTTCTTCATTGTCTTTACTGGATGGGAAAAATTCGAGAGCAGGGGTCTAAAACGAAAATACAGTCAGCGGTGGGCCAGATTCTAATATACTTCATTTAAAAATATATATTACAATTTTTTTTCATCTGTGTTTCACACATTTTACAGTTTGCTGATAATTGTTTTTACATCTTATTTTTTCACCTTTGATAGTTATTGAATTTAAATCGGTTCTCAAAATCAAAAAAGAGAAGTAAATAAATGAAAACTACAGGTTTTGCAAAACTATGTTATACAAAATTACCCAAAATTTATGTATCATGAGACTTATTTTAATTTCAATACATATTTCATATGGAAAATTCTCGTAACAAAATTTTTTCCTCCTTCAAGAATCGCTGGAAAAACTTCCTTTCAGTTGCCCTCAATTGCCCCTCCGAGGTTTGTCCTTAACTGGACCACATGAAATTTGACTTGCCCTTAACTGAGCCCCCTGCAGAGGCTCAAGGAAAGCAACATATTTTCGATAGATAGGCGATTAAAATTTCAAACGCACTGTGATTTGGTTGGAAAATGATCAAACTTTACTTATATAAAGATATTTAATATTATATAATTTGTTTATTCTTTTCAATCTCGTTTATTCTATGGTGGAAATCTTATATTGCCCTTAATAGAGTCCTTCACATTAAAGGCTTCGATAAAAATAATTTCTACTACAAAAAATACTTATTTTCAGTTGAGCGAAGTTTTCTCATAATAATTCTTCCTGGATGAAAAATGTATTCAGGTAGCTAATTTTATCTTCTCATTAATTGGAAACTTGTTTGTAATATATAATTCATTACTTCAAATTTTATCATTTATTTCTGGAGTCCGTCTATGGATGCAATTATTTGTTTAAAGCTCCTTATCTATGAACAGAAATAATCTCAGAATGCAATTTCAATTTATAATTAGAATCTGGTTCAGTTATTCTTATTAGTCTAAAGCGGAAAGCCGTTAGGGGCCTTTATACAATTTTTGAAAATTAAATTGTCTTACGTTTAAAGGTGAAATGATAAAATAATTTTTTTTTATAAATAACGTGAACCTTTGTGATAAATATACTTTTTTCTGAAAATAGGAAGCATCTAGTCGATTATAAAAGAGGCTCTAAGCATCAGTTTAATAAAAAAATTAATGCGATTGATAAGGGAATGTCCATTAATTATGGAAGGATGATTTTTGAATTAAAAAAATTTGAATGATTTTCAGTGATCTGAAAGAATTTCAGCAGATTTTAGGGAATTTTCAGGTATTTCCGAAGACTATAAAGTATTTCGAAGAATTACAAAATTCGTAAGGAATCTAAAGAGATTTTCAAAGCTCTTGACAGATTTCATGAGGCTTCAAGGGATTTCCAGAAGATTTCAAAGGATTATAAAAGTTTCAGGGTATTTTAAACAATTCCAAAGGATAACGCTAGATTTCACAGATTATGATAGATTTCAAAGTATTTCACGAATTTCAGGAAATTGTCTAGTACAATTTCAAAGAGAATATCATTTTTTCAGACATCTTATACGAATTTTAGGGTCTTCAAGAAGTTTAATCAGATTTCAAGAGATTTTATGGGATGTCGATAGATACTGAATAATTTCGATTAATTTTTTGGGAATTATAAGGATCTAAGAAGAATTTCCGCGGATTATTAAATATTTTAAGGGATTTCATGGGATTTTAAGGAGTTAGGAATGATTTTTTCGGATTACAAAGGGTTCTAAGGGATTGCAAGAGATTTTAAAATATAAAATGATATAAAAGTATTTGAAGAAATTCAAGATATACCAGAGGATTTCGACAGATTCTCAGGGATATTAAGGATTCAAGCACCACTTTCGCAGATT
>JAUMHM010000016.1:14578357-14599073 GCA_032362435.1 Melikaiella ostensackeni
TCAAGGGACTAAGATAAAAGAGGATATAAGAGGACTTAAAGGAATTCAAGATATAACAGAGGATTTCGACGAACTTTTAGAGATATTAAGGATTCAAGCACCACTTTCGTAGATTTCAACGGATGAAGATATAAAAAGATATAAGAGGATTTAAAGCAACTCAAGATATACCAGAGGATTTCGACGGATTTTCAGGGATATTAAGGATTCAAGCACCACTTTTCGTAGATTTCAACAGATGAAGATATAAGAAGATATAAGAGGATTTAAAGCAACTCAAGATATACCAGAGGACTTCAACGGATTTTTAGGGATATCAAGGATTCAAGCACCACTTCCGTAGATTTCAAGGGATGAAGATATAAAAAGATATGAGAGAATTTAAAGCAACTCAAGATATTCCAGAGGATTTCGACGGATTTTCAGGGATATTAAGGATTCGAGCACCACTTTCGCAGATTTCAGGGGACTAAGATATGAAAAGATATAAGAGGATTTAAAGCAACTCTAGATTTACCAGAGGATTTCGACGAACTTTCCGGGATATTAAAGATTCGAGCACCACTTTCGTAGATTTCAACGGATCAAGATATAAAAAGATATAAGAGGATTTAAAGCAACTCAAGATATACCAGAGGATTTCGACAGATTTTAAGGGATATTAAGGATTCGAGCACCACTTTCGCAGATTTCAGGGGACTAAGATATAAAAAGATACAAGAGAATTTGAAGCAACTCAAGATTTACCAGAGGATTTCGACGAACTTTCAGGGATATTAAAATTTCAAGCCCCACTTTCGTAGATTTCAACAGATGAAGATATAGAAAGATATAAGAGGATTTAAAGCAAATCAAGATATACCAGAGGATTTCGACAGATTTTCAGAGATATTAAGGATTCAAGCACCACTTTCGCAGATTTTAAGGGACTAAGATGAAAAAGGATATAAGAGGACTTAAAGGAATTCAAGATATTCCAGAGGATTTCGACGAACTTTTAGGGATATTAAGGATTCAAGCACCACTTTTGCAGATTTCATGGGACTAAGATAAAATAGGATATAAGAGTACTTAAAGGAATTCAAGATATACGAGAGGATTTCGACGAACTTATAGGAATATTAAGGATACAAAGCTCCACTTTCGTAGATTTCAAGGGATGAAGATGTAAAAAGATATAAGAGGATTTAAAGCAACTCAAGATATGCCAGAGGATTTCGATGAACTTTCAGGAATATTAAGGATTCAAGCACCACTTTCGTAGATTTCAACGGATAAAGATATAAAAAGATATAAGAGGATTTAAAGCAACTCAAGATATACCAGAGGATTTCGACAGATTCTCAGGGATATTAAGGATTCAAGCACCACTTTCGCAGATTTCAAGGGACTAAGATAAAAGAGGATATAAGAGGACTTAAAGGAATTCAAGATATAACAGAGGATTTCGACGAACTTTCAGGGATATTAAGGATTCAAGCACCACTTTCGCAGATTTTAAGGGACTAAGATAAAAAAGGATATAAGAGGACTTAAAGGAATTCAAGATATACCAGAGGATTTCGACGAACTTTCAGGGATATTAAGGATTCAAGCACCACTTTCGCAGATTTTAAGGGACTATGATATAAAAGGATATAAGAGGATTTGGAGAAACTCTAGATATACCAGAGGAATTTCACTGATTATCAGTGATATTAAGTATTCAAGCACCACTTTCGTAGATTTCAAGGGATGAAGATGTAAAAAGATATAAGTGGATTTAAAGCAACTCAAGATATACCAGAGGATTTCGACGGATTTTCAGTGATATTAAGAATTCAAGCACCACTTTTGCAGATCTCGAAAGACTTCAAGGTATTCCAAAAAGTTTTTAAAGATTTCAAAAATTTTCAAACGAAACCACGAGATTACAAAGGATTTTGAACGATTCTAAAAGGTACCTAAGGCTTTTGACGGATTTTGACGGATTTTAAGGATTTAAGAACGATTTTTGAGGATCACAAAGGACTTTGAAGGGTTCCAAGAGATTTTGAGAGATTTCGAAATATTTCAGAAGAAATCACAAGATATTAAGGATTTAGAGTAATTCAAGAGATATGAGAGAATCTCGACGAATTTCTAGGTATTTTAAAGATTTCAGAACCATTTTCGCCGATTACGAAGGATTTTAAGGTGTTTAAAAAGACTTCGAGAAATTTCGAAATATTTTAAAACAAATTACGGGATTTAATATAATTTCAAGCGATTTCAAGAGATGCGGAGGATTCTCGACGGATTTTTTGGGAATTTGAGGATTTAAGAACGATTTTTTCGGATTACGAAGGATTTTGAGGGTTTTTAGAGATTTCGAAATGTTTTAGAAGAAATCACGGGATATCAAAGGATTTCAAACAATTCAAAAGATACTTAGTAATTTTGACAGATTTTTAGGGATTATAAGGATTTCAGAACCATTTTCAAGGATTTTGAAGGATTTTAAGGTATTACAAAAGATTTTAAGAGATTTCAGAATATTTTGAAAGAAATCACGAGATTGCAAAGGATTTCATACGATTTCAAAAATACAGAATGATCTGGATGAATTTTTGCAAATTATAACGGATTGCAAGGGATTTCAAGAGATTTCGAAATAATTCAAGAGAAATCGCGGGCTTTCAAATAATTTCAAAGGAATTTAACAGATGCGGAAGTACTTTTACGAATTTAAAGGGTACTGAGAAATTTTAATTAGATTCCGAAGATTTGAAGGGATTTGAGAGAATTTCTTAAGGTGTCAAAATATTTTCAAAGGTTTCAAAGGATTTTAAGGGAACTTAACGGATCTTAGGAGATTCAGAGTGGTTGCGATGATTCTACGGAATTTCGAGGATTTATGAACGATCCCGCGGATCACAAAGGAGTTTAGGGGATTCCAAGGAATTTTAAGAGATTTCAAAATATTTTTAAAAGAATCACGGTATTTCAAAAAATTTCAAGAGGTTTCAAGATTTTTCAAAAGTAATTACGGGACTCAAAAGGATTTTCAAAGGATTTCAGAAGATACGGAAGTATTCTCACGAATTTTGAAAGATATCAGGAGATTTTGATTGAATTTTGAAGATTTTGAGAAATTTGGAAGAATTTCCTGAGATGTCAAAATATTTGCAAAGATTTCAAAGGATTTACGGGCTTCTAATGGATTTTGAGAGATTCAAAGCAGCTTCGATAATTTTACGGGATTTCGAAGGATTTTCGAATATTATAAAAAAAATTAAGAGGATTGCAAGAATTTTAATGTCTCTTGAAAGATTTTAATATATACTCCAAATTCTTTCACAATCACTCGAAATCTTTGAAATCTCATAAAAATCCCTTACAATTGTCTAAAATCCCTAGAAATCTCTAGCAGTCAGTTAAAGTCCTCAAAATTCCGTGGAATATTTCAAAGTATTACAAGATCCCTTGAAATCTTTGGAATCCCTCTGAAATCAGTTAAAATTCATTGAAATTTTTTGAAAGCTATTAAAGTTTCGTTAAATCTTTCGGAATTTCACGACACCCTCTAAAATCTGTGGATTTACTTTGGAAAGATTTCAATGATTTTTAAAAGGATTGCAAATATTTCGAAGGATCTCGTAATATTTCAAAATATTCCACGGAATCTTATAGAATTTCAAGGGACTTCCACAGTTTTTATAGTATTTCAAGGGATTTCCATGGATCTCAACCGTTTCAACGCGATTTCAAGAAATTATGAATGAAATCCATGGAATCGATGAAACTAAATCTGAAAAATAATTATATAATGTGTATAATATTATAAAAAATTATTTGAACAGCCAAAACTGCTTTGAATTAAAATATTTGAAAATAAAAAAATAATTAGAAAGAGGAAACTTACGTAAGAAATGCTATGGACTCCCCCCCTCAAGTCAGGATTTTCAAGGTATTCCAGAACCCGTCCCTTCCAGAAAGTCTTTTCCAGGAAGTTTCTATGCATATCGAAAATTGCGACTATTGGTACCGAAATTTTGGTATAAACAGCCCCTCCTCCAGATGCTGCTATTTGTATCCCATTAAATGAGAGCCATATTTTATTAAAATACGACGCTTGCTGATATTTAATATTTTATGGAAACCTCAGGACAAGAAAATGGAAAAAAGTTTTTTATGTATTCTGAGAGTTTGAATGTTCTCGAAGCAAAAAATACGAGTACCTCTTAATGATGTTCTAACAACTCAGGAATATTTTTCTACATATACCACTTTACTCTCTTCAGAAGTATTAAAATGAATGGAAAACGGCTATAAAATAGCCTTAAAAATCCTCCGCTATGAGCAAAGAGCGCATTTTGTGGTGTGTTATGAATGTGAAAAAGTTGCCTCTTACTTCGTGACATAACGAAATGAGACCGGGAGCGATCTTCTTGCGCTATTCTTTTTGATTTATGAGAAGCAAGGATTCCGTGGTAAGTTATCGACCAAAAGTTGCCCTCTCTCTTTTCTCGAGAGAAAGAAAAGGAGACATAAATAGAAGAAAAAGGTGGAGACGGAAAAAGAAAGATACATCAAATGAGAGAGAGAGTTCTTCAGATAATTAAAGTAGATTTAACGAATCAAAAAATCGACTCTCTTTTCGGTTGTGAAACCGCCTTTATCTTTCAAGCGATTTTATATGACCTTGCCTCGATTTTATTTCAATAATTAAATTTTTACCATCAGACACCGAGATTACCTGCGGAAAAATAAAAATATATAGTATTTATGGGAAAATATTGAAAAGGCTGTGAATATTACGGCCCTATATTCCTTCTATCCTCTTTACCTCATTTTTTTGATGCCCCACGGTGTGCCTGAACCAACTTCAAATGAAAGGACATAACACCGTGAACTTTTTTCTTCATTCCAATTTATGATCTTAAAAATAGTGTGCGAAATAACTTTTAGCAAAATCTTCCGAACCGTTTTGGAGGAAAATATTTTTTAATGGTCAAACGTCGATTTTTTTAAATAAATGAGAGAAACTTGCATTTTTTCACTTTATTGATAAAAATGTAGTAAATTAATTAAAATATTATTATATATAATATATAATATTATTATTATTATCAAAATATTAATAAATTATTAATTTACTTAAATAATAAGTATGTAAGCTTGAAAATTTATACACTCGAACTTTCACTTAACGGCCCTCCATATACCGCCTTCGTAGGGATTCCGCCGGCTTGCATTCGTTAATGACCGGATGCGAGGAGCAGGGAAAGAGGCGCAGCGAGCTCGGCGCAATTACGCAGTACCGTAGCCACAAATCGGGCAGTGCCCTAAGCGGATAATTTCGTCAGTTTGCTTCATTTAGCATTCATTGTTTCGGTTGGTTTCGGCTATGCATCACAAAAAGTAGGTAAGCAGACAAGCAAATAATTTAACGTGTAACAGCAAAATTTGTCCCCCGTTCCAGCTAAATTTTTATCTTGTCTCAGACAAATTGAATGCGTATCATCCATCAATTGATGAAGATGGGAATAAAGTCATCAGAGTCTTTTAACTGCATCGAAAAATTCGAAAATTGGCTGAAATCGCGCGCAGAATTCTCAACAAATATCTTGATTACATTAAAGAATTAGAGAACGTAATATCCGTACGTGATGAAAGTACGATGCCTGAAATTTCACAGAATAAAGAGTACTTATGACTCTAATACCATATTTTCAAATACATGCTGTACTTAATTTCTCATTATTACCTTCTGCTGAGATAAACTTTGATTTTCGTGCACAAACTTGGATTTTTTTCTTAAATTTAAACAAGTGGATATTTTAAAGTTTGCAACCAGTGCTCCTAACGTGGATTACCTTTCATGCCCTGTTTGAAACGCTGGAAAATGTATTTTCTTTTGTTTATTATAAATAATGGCTTTTCAAATTAGAGAATCATCAATTAGACTTCATTTTGTTTATTCATCATATTCATAATTTATAAATTATTATAATATTTATAACATATTATAATATATATATATAATATATAATAATGTATTATATAATATATATTCACAATATATATTATATTTTTTATAATGTATTATTCTAGTGAAGTATATATTTTTGTTTACAGAAAAGTTATTTAATTATTCTCAATTTTGCTCAGAATTAATTAATTTCGGTCCAATGGATACATGTGTAAATTAAAAAGCCATTATTCATAATAAACAAAAAATATATATTTTTTAGCGTTTTAAACAGTGTGCGAAGAGCATTTAATCAGGCGCCATGTGCGATGCATGCGCAGTACCGCTTGGAGCCCCTGTTGGAAGCACTGGTTCATACAACCCTGACCGACGTTTTTGGAGTACTTTAGCTCATATAAGAACTTTTTCATGATTTTAAATCGTGCAGTGTATCTGAAAATTAAAGAAAATAGAACGAAACTTGATAACAAAATATATAACCTGTTAAGTGTAGTTGTCACTTGCGCGCGGTTAGGCAAAATATTTAGGTTATGACATCTGCGCCAAAAACTGGCGTCCATTTTGTTTAGTCTGACGGATGACCCTAAAAACAGATCAAAATGATCAGAATGGATAGATTGTAATAATTCCGAGAGTCAAAATATCGCTAGAGCAAAATGCTCCGCAACAAAAACTATCATTTCTTTTACCGTGAAATTCAGATATATAGTCTAAGTATTTTGGTTGCAGTACAAACTCGCGAGTAACATTACACATCTTGGCCCATTTGAGACTGTCATTTTCAAACTCCATTAGTGTGTGCTTTTACACTTCATTCACAACCCCAAGCATAAGATTTAGTTCTGACAGCGAAATTATTTTCAGTATTTTTGTGTCACCATCATCCGAGAAAATTATAGTAGCACACGTACAACTGTGTGACACAAATATATTTGAAATAGTTCCACCACCGACATTACATCTCATGCTTGGTGTTGTGAATGAAGTGTACAGGTATAAACACATGCTGATGAACTTTGAAAACGACAGTCTCAAATGGGCAAAAATGCGTAATGTTATTTGCGAGTTTGTACAAGAAAGTCCTACGTTTGTGGGTAATTCTTGTGAAATTCTTTTGAACAAAATTGATATACTGCGTGTAATTCGCAGCATTGTTTGTTTAGTATATGTCAGATCTTTTAGCGACTCTCACGTGGGAAAATTCCCTGGAAATTACTTCACGGAAATTCCGTTGGCTTTCCGTGGAGATTCCACTAGGTTTCTGACCACAAAGTCCAGCCTGTAATGGTCCCCGGTCGATTCCCGGAGATGTCGACCGTCGTTCAACATACTCCATTTGAACTAGGTGTACAAAATACGTCTTTCTTGGAGAAGCTGTGTTTTAAATAGTGATTGTTTACACCCCAACAGTTACTGCGATGACCCTCCAAAATACAAAATATTACAGGTGCATCAGCTATAAAAGCTACATTTTCCTTCAGGAAGTTGTATTCTAAATTAAGATTGGTTAGACACCAACGGTTACTCGGACGATCCGTTATTGTACAATACCTTCCAAATGCACCAGGTGTAGAAATACATCTTCTTCGAGGAACTCAAGTTCTAAAGGAAGATTAGCCGCTCCTCACCCACTTTTCTCATGACTCATCATTGTAAATCATCCAAATACACTATGTGAACAAAATACATCTTCTTCGAGAAAGTTACGTTATGAGGGAAGCTGGATCGCACTTCAATGGTCACATTGGTTCATTCTATAACATCCTCCGAGTGCACCGAGTATACTAAATATACCTTCTTCAAGGAAGCTTAGTTCTAATTAGGGTTTGGTTGCACCCCAATGGTTACAAAGACGACCCGTCATTATACAACATATTGCGGGTGCACCAACTATACAAAATACATCTTCCTCGAGGAGGCTGTGTTCTAAATGAAGATTGGCGGCGCCCCACTGGTTACTGGAACGACCCATTACTACAGAACATATTGCAGATGCACCAGGTATACAAAATACATCGTCCTCAAGGAAGTTGAGTTCTAAATAATAATTGGTCGTTCCCCAAAGGTTACTGGGACGACTCCTCATCTCACGACATCTTCCGAGTGTTCTAGGTATACAACTTGATGAAGTTGAATTCTATACAGGGATTGGTTACAACCGAACGGTTACTGAGACGACCAATAATTGTGTAACTTCTTCCAAGTGCACCAGGTGTACAAAATATATCTTCCTCGAGGAAGTTCAGGTCTGAATAGTTCTTCATTCAGAAGCTAGCTTCTTTGAAGAAGATGTATTCTTACACCTGTTGCACACGGAAGATAATGTGCAATGAGGGGTCGTCTCATTAACAATTGGGGTGCGACCAATTCCTGTTTCAAAGTCAACTTCTTCAAAAAAGATGTTTTTTTACACCTGCTGAACATAGAAAATGTTGCACAATGATAGGTCGTTCAAGTGACCAATAAGGTACAACCAATTTCTATTTAAATGTCAATTTCCACAACGAAGATGTAGTTTGCACACCTAGTACATTTAAGAGATGTTGCACAATGAAGGGTAGTTCCAGTAATCGTTGAGCTGCAGCTCATCCTTATTCAGAACACAACTTACTCAAAGAAGATGTACGAAGGATGTCCAGAAAGTAAGAGCACTCGATTTTTCTGATTTGAAAAACAATGTCTTTTTAATAAAATTACAGGGTTTCGTTCGAATGGATGTCAACTATTCTTCCACGCAGTGGCCTTTCCGTTCTCTGCAAGTAGTGAGACGTAGCACAAGTTTTTTGATGCACTCCTCGCAGAAGTATCCCGTCACCGCCTTCCCCCATTTCAGGACCTCTGCTTTCACCTCCTTGTCGGTGGAAAATTTTTTTCCACCCATGTGAGTCTTTAGGTAGGTGAACAGGTGGTAGTCTGAAGGCGCCAAGTCAAGGGAGTAAACGAGATGGTTCAAAACATCCGAACCGAATAAATCCAAAAGAGGCCTTGGTGGCCAAGGCTGTGTGACGAACATTGTCATGCAACAAGCACGCTCCCACCGTCAACATCCCCCCTCGCTTATTTTTTATTGTTCTCTTGAGCCTGTTCAGGGTCTCACAGTATCTTTCTGCGTTGATGGTCTCCCCCTGAGGCAGAAATTCAATCGAAATGATTCCTTTTCAGTCCCAAAACACGAAGGTCATGACTTTTTTTGCACAAAATTGAAGTTTTGAATTTTTTGGCGGATAGGGAATTGGTGTGACACCAATTCGCTCTGTGCTGCTCTGTCAGTTATTTTGGGACCCACCTCGTCAAAATTTTTGGTATGGCAGTGCTTGTGTGATTCTACTGTATAAGAGACTTCTGGAAGATTGTGGGAACCTCGTGGGAATTTCATTCACTGTCAATCGACGGTCTTCAAGAACAACTTCCTCAATTTTTTGCACCAACTCATCGGTCAAAATGGAAGGTCTTCCACTCCTCTGATCGTCATGGACATTTGTTCTGCCTTTCTTAAATTCTTGACAACACTTGAAAACGTATCTTCGATTCATAACACCTTCGCCAGAATCTGCTTGGATTCGTGGGAAAATTTCAGTAGGTCTTTTTCCTTCTGTCTGAGGAAACTGGATGGCACTGCGCACTGAGCACTTGGCGGGATTTCTTATTGACATGTTTCACGCAGACTGACACTACGGGGTTCGTTTTCGTACTACCGGGGTCCCTCTATACTCGTTGTGCTCAGGAAGACCCCCTCTGCAACTCAGTGTTGCCAAACTTGGTGGAAAGAATTTCCGCAGACCAAAATAGAAATAGTACTCGTACTTTCTGGACAGCCCTCGTATTTTAAACACCTGGTGCACACGCAAGATGTTGCACAATGAGGTGTCATCCCAGTAACCATTCTGGAATCAATGATTATCATTTAGAACTCAACTTCTTCCAGGAAGATGTATTTTGTACAGCTGATGCGCTTGAAAGATGTACAATGACAGGTCATCAGAAAACTGGATGGGGTGCGGTCAATCTTTATTTGGAACTCAACTTTCTCAAGGAAGATGTATTTGTGAAAAACCAGGTGCATTTGAAAAATGTTTCTCGGAATTTCTTGGGTTCATTACAGGTTAAAATTTGCAGCTGGAGTGTTTGTGGAATTCCCACGGAAAGTCTGCGGAGTCGCCAACTGGAATTTTCGTAGAATTTCCATGGAGTACCTTCCGAGGAATCCTTCCATGTGGACTGGGCTCTTCTTTTTCTACAATTCTGGAATCAAAATACTTAAACTCTAATTCTGAGTTCCAGCGACATTAATGCAATTTAAACGTTTCAGTTACATTTGAAGTTCGAGTTGTTTTTTTCATGTTCCTGATTTTTGTCGAAGAATAGAAAGAAGCATTAGATATTTTAGCGAGCAGGCCACGGAATCTGTACATTCATATTTTAAAACAACTTGGCCGAAGAACAGAATTCAAGCACATATCCTCATTATTCGAAAAAATTACTGAAAGCAGTACAAGAATATGATACTCTACACATGAAAAATTAATTTATTTCTTGTTAAATTGTTGACAGAAACTGATATTATATTTAGATACAACTTTCTTCAATAAAGTGAAAAAAATGCAAGATTATCTCACTTCATCAAAAAATCGATTTTTAGCCCTTAAAAATCACTCTTTTCCAAAAGCGGCTCGGAGAATTTCACTCAAATTTATTTTGCATACACTTTTTTGAGGTCATACATCGAAATCAAGAAAAAATGTAGAGTGCTATGACCTTTCATTTAAAGTTCATCCAGGCACACCGTGCCACGGAAGCATAAAACATTTTGTACGTTGTTGGAAATATGTGAAATTGAACAGCGCTGCGTAAAAAGTTAAAATGAATTTTTTTTTCTCCCCGAGGAATTTAGAAAACTTTTTTACCGGAATGAATTCGACAGTATGAATGAATACTGAATAGAGTAAACTGCATTTTGACGCACAATTGAACCCTGATTACGAAGTAGATGGTACCACGTTGAATTTAGGTCTCCTGCTCCAGTGCACACAGATTCATGAGCCATCTGGGAAATATGAATCTATTAGAATTAGAAGGATGTCAAATTTATACTTGCCAAAGTTCTATGTAGTTATTTGCCTAGGTTAGACTATAATTGTTTATTTATGTCCGCGAAATAAGTTCCTATTTCAACGAAAAATTCTCTTCATTAATCTGGAAATGTTTTGTAGAACCTTTCGAAAATTAAAATTAATCTCAATCTATATTAGTATTTATTGACCGAAATTGATAGTACCTCGCACATGGATGATCTGTACAAAGAAAGTTTTTTCAAGTATGCTGGACGAGTCAAACAACAAAGCACGACTGACGAAAAGGGCCTCCCAAGAAAAGCGCACGATATTTTTCACAATATTTTAAAAATGTAATAATTTTCAGGGGGCGAGAGAAGCACCGTGAAGGGTCCAGGGCGAAACCCTAGTTGGCGTACAATAAATAAGTTAATCAAACTTACCAAACTAGGAAGGAAATAATTCAAACTGGAATTTTTTAATACGAAAAAGGTTGATAAAGGTGCGGCCAAAGTTTTGTATTCTTTAATCTGGTTATGTTCGTCCATACCAAACGTGCTTCGCAGCATCGAGTGATGAAACCATAAAGCTGATGACTTGAAAGTTTTTATTAATTCCTTGAAGTAGACAATTCAACAATTTTCCGGCGTGATGGCGTTATTTTCCGACTTCAATTGGGAAAACTTTTGGTATGTCAGATCATATAAGTTTTTGAAATTTCCGGGCAGCAAATCTAATGTAGCGAGTTGTGCCGCTTTGCGAATTTCAGGAGGCCTGCACTGAAAATCTTCATTTTCTTCCAAATCGGACATTTTCTTGACTTTCCACTGAAAGCGTCACAGCAATGAGGTTACACCCAGCACAGTTATTCTGCTCTAACGCAAGCGCAGTGGGGGAGTTTACCAGCCGCTACGTAGCGCTCATTGCTCTAGCAGTTAGCGCTATCTTGCGGCTGATAGACGAGGGATCACTAGGTGGCGAGACGAGCACGCTAGAGTTCTTGCTGGAAACATCGACCTAACTCTATCTTCATCTATCACCGTTCCACTGGATACGAAATGTTAGAGTGCGTATAAAAACGGCCTTTTCGTGTTTGTGACGTCACGGCACGCCAATGAGGAGTCATTTCGTACGTCTCCATTCACATCGTTCGGAACGTGGCAATTTACTTGCAGTTCCTAAGAACGAAAATGCGCCATTTTCATGATCGTGTTGTGAAAAAATTATCATTGCCTTCATTCTAGAAGTAGAAACCATTTTTCCATAAGTTGAAAATTTTCATAGCAGGTTGTGAAGGATTCTCTTCATTATTACTCTTTCTATTCCATTTTTTTTATTCCAATAATTAGATGATTAATGACTTTAGAATTCAACTAATTATAATGTCAAATAAATTACTATTCAGTGAGCGTCTTCAGAAGTGACATGGATTACTACTTCAAAGTAAAATACACTAGAAATTAGGAAGCATGATTGGTATGATAATGATAATTTAGCATTTATATTATATAGAAGCAGTTGATATTTACAAGCAACAAAAAAAGATCGAAAATGAATCGGGCGATATATTGTAATTAAGAATGAGCCGAATAAAAATATAAGACACGCACATACGAATGCATCTTTAAATTATAATCAGGTAAAATTGTCTCATTTTTTAAAATTAATTTCAATCCGGTGTGTTTCTGTGCAATCGTGAATTTAGGCTGAAGCATTTGATTTTAAATTTTGTTTCAGCTTTTCTAGAAAGCAAAGGGGCTATCCATAAATTACGTAACAGCTTTTTCTTGGGGGGGGGGGAGGTTCGGGGAAAATAATGATTTTTCAACAAATCTACAGAAAAACCGTGTATCCAAAATAATAGTATAACCAGGGCTGTCACATGCTAATTTACTTTAAGAATGTGAAAAAGTTACCTATTTGAGACGAAAAAGTGTCCAAAAGTGACTAATTTCTAGCACAAAAAGTGCCTCAAATTGACTAAAAGTGACTAGTATGCATTAATAATGTGAGTAATGTTCTTTTGATTTCAAGAGAAGTCGATGAAATTCATAAGAATTGCAGATGAATTTGAAGTAATTCATGATCAAGTCATAAAAATTCATATTTATTGAATAAATCCAAAAAATTCCATTCATTTCAGTGAAATTGCAGTGAAATTAAAAGGATTCAAGGGAATTAAAGAGACTTTGATGAAATTCATGAAAATTTGAGGGAATTCAACAAAATTTTTGAAATGAAATAGGTTCCATTGAATTGAATAAAATGGAAGTGAACAGAATTCAGAACGAATTCAACAGAATTTAAATGATTTAGAGGAATTAAGGGAAAATGAGAAGAATTCGATGAAATTGATAAAAATTCATGGTAAATTTTTGGAAAATTCAAGTAAATCGAAAGGAGCTCAAGAAGAATTTATTAAAAATCAAAATGATTCCGAAGAATTTATTAAAATTTCAAAAAACTTAGGATAAATTAATGAGAAATCAGGGTGAATTACATATTTACTCAAATGAATTGAAAAAATCCAAAAAATTCCATTGAATTTAGATAAATGGAAGTAAATCGAACTAGTGGGAGTCCCCAACAATCCAAGAAAATTTATAAATAGGTATAGACCTTTGTGGATTTCAAAAAATTCAAGTGAATTGAAAAGAATTTAGGGAGAATTAGAGAAACATCAGGAGAATTCGAAAGAATTTGAAAGAATTCAGAATAAATTGATAAGAACTTAGGATGAATTCAAAGTTTATTTGAATGAATTGAAAATATTTCAGAGAGTTTGATTGATTTCAGTGGAATTGGATTAAATTCAGAAGAATTCAAGGTGAATGAGCATAATTCTATGAAATTCATAACATTTGAAGGTGAATTTCTAAAGAATTCGAGTGAATCGAAATAACTCAGAATTTTTTTTTAATTTCAAAGGAATCATAAGAACTCATGAGAATTCAGAAGAATTTCGGATGAATCAATAAGAATTCAGCGTAAATTCCGAAAAATTGAAATGAATTTAAAAATATTCAAAAAATATAAAGTATTCTATTGATTTCAGTGAAATTGGAGAAAATTTAGTAGAATTTGATAAAATTCAAACAAATTCGAAATGAACTAAAAATAATTCAAGTGAATGCAACAAAATTGATCAAATCCAAAAAAATTCCATCGAATTCGGATAAATGATAGTGAATAGAATTAGTGAAGTCGAATCTGATAAAATTAATAAGAATTCAAGGAGAATTTTCGGAAAAAATCAAGTGAATTGAAAGCAATTCAAAAATGTTGAGAAAAGTGATTGAATTCATCAAGTTTGGAGATAATTTAGAAAAATTCAAGGGAATTCAAAAGACTTTGATGAAAAGCTTAAGATTTCAGGATGAGTTTGAAAGACTTCAGGGTAAATTTATTAGAAATGTATGAAAGTAAAAAATAAAACAATGAATTGAGTAGAATTTGAGTGAATTCAAAAGAATTTAGGGAAAAATAAATAAAAAATCAGGAGAATTCTCAAGAATTTAAGAGAATTCAGGATAAATTAATAAGAATTCAGGGTGAATTTCAAATGAATTCAAATAAATACAAAATATTCAATTTATTTCAGTAAAATTTGAGTAAATTTCAAAGAAATTCTATCAACTGAATACAAATTCAAGAAAAAGATAAATTATCTGAAGTGAATGTGAAAAAAATTTTTAAATCCCCAAAAAAACATTGAATTCTGATAAATGGGGGGAATGGATTCAGGGTATGTGAAGCTGGTAAAATTCAAAAAAATTCAAGGAGAATTTATAAGAATTCAGGGTGAATTAAAAATGATAACCAATCCAGAAAAGATCCATTGACCTTGGTGGTTTTCAAAGGAATTTAAATGAATCCAAAAAAAATCTGAAATTAGTATAAAACTGCATTCAACATTGATTAACCCTTGAGTTCTATATTTTAATTTATTGAAAAAAAGTACCTGAAGTGATCTTTTTATTTAAAAAGGTGAGTAAAAAGTTGATTAAAAAAAAGTGACTAAAAGTGACTTGGTGGCAGCCCTGAATATAGTGTTGAAGTTTGAACTTCATTGAAAACCTACTTTCTAGTCATTGTGTACTCAAAAAATACCAATCATTCCCGAAAATGCTTGGATTCTGGGAATCAAAGCTGTCATTAATTTGCAAAAGAAAAAAGTGTTGATTGACCGTGTGCTGATTCCGGATTTTCTCGTCTCGTTCTCCTGAGCATCGCCCAGAAAGGTTGCGGCTTCTGCTGAGAATGATAAAATGTCTATTCAATTTTTTGACAATCAGACAATTGAGGGAAAATCATCTCATGTGTTCTAAATAGGGATTGATTGCACCCCAACGGTTACTAAGCAAATCCGTCATTGTATAACAATTTTTTTGTGCACTAGGTATAAAAAATACATCTTCTTAGAGGAACTTGAGGTCTAAATGGAGATTGGCCACAGCCCACCAATTTTTCTCATAACTTCTCAATGTACATCTTTCAAGTGCACGAAGTGTACTTGAGCTTCCTCGAGGAATTTTAGTTCTAAATAAAGATTGGTCGCACCCCAATGTTGGGGTACTAATTTCTATTTAAAAGTCAACTTTCTCAAGGAAGATGCATTTTTTACACCTAGTGTAAACAGAATGTGTATCAATGATGATAATATTTTTGAGAATGAAAATGTCTATGATGTATCCATGCTATTTGATTATGGAAACTCATTTGATTGTAATATTGATTCATGTGTTAAGAAGGAAGGGCTAACTCAGCAAAGACAACAGTTTAGAGTCGAATTTCCTAAAACTGCTAAGTTCTCGAACAAATTTAAAGTTATACACGAACAAAACGATGACTTGTCTACTTGTGTTCTCATTGAAAATTTGATTGATCATGAAAATTGTTTTCATACCTCGAAAGAACAAAATTTAGTTTGTCCTCCAAAAAATCTTGAAACTCAAAATTTGAAAGTAAATCACGTAGATTTGGAACCCGTTTCCTTGCTGAAAGGGGTTCGGGGGAGTGAAGACTTACGGTATGTAGTGATTTGGATCAGCATGCCCCCATTGATTCTATCAACAATTGTAATAAGAATTCTGGATTCATAGTAAACAATCTAGATGCGATAGATGAAATCCGGTTTCTTTTGACCTCTTCTGCTGAAACCGGGATTTGAGAATCGAAACAACAATCACTGATTACAAGGAATGATTCAAATTTCAGGAAACGTTTTTTCAGAATCGATTTTCCAGATGAAAATTTGCAGAATCGACTGCTTCATTATTGTCTGAAACGAACTATCGTCGTTGAGCAAAGATAACTACGATATGTGGAAGCTTCAGATGCCAGCACACCGTGTCCCGAGAAGTCTCTTTTGATTGCTGAACTACTTGACACTGTTCACACAGATCTCTGCGGTCCCATGGGAAAAGAGTCTTTGAGAGGGGAAAAATATTTTCCCACGTTTATCGATGATTGTACCAGTTGAGGAGAGATACATTTTCTTGAACAGGAAAACGACGTGCTATCAGCTTTTGAAAAATACAAAACACTAGTCGAAACCCAAACCGGTAGAAAAATCAAAAACTTGTAGTCGAACAAGTGGAAGGAATATTGTAAAAAGGAATTCGACGGCTATCTTGCATCTTGCGGGACAAAAAGGAGGCTGACAGTTGCATACACGTCGCAATAGAATGAAGTTGCAGAACGGAGGAGAGGCACCTGAGTGGAGAAAGTCAGGTGCATGCTGATCCAGGCAAACCTTTCACCTTTATTCTGGGCAGAAGCAATCGCCACTGCGAATCACGTTAGGAATCGATGTTCGTCTAGCAGGATCCAGGGTAGTGCTCCATTCAAAATGTGGATGGGTAGGGCTACAGATATTTTCTATTTCAGAACTTTCGGCTGCAAGGACTTCACACTCGGCAGAACACCTAACAAGGTGAAGTTCGATGCTTGTTCGAAGAAATGCATTTCAGTAGGGTAGTCTGTAGAGGCGAAAGCTTACAGGGTCTGGATACCAGACGACAGAAAGATCTAAGCTTCACGCGACGTGTCATTTCTGAAAGATTTTCAAAAGATCGGAGAGCATGAGGACTTCGCCATCAAGGGTCTTGATGAGAAAGAGGCAGTTTAAGAGGATGAGCCGAAAGAACCTTTAACTATTGAGATCACTCAAATCTTTTCTCGGCAGCAAGGAGAAGTCCTAAAAGAGGATAATCAATTTCAACAATCTAGAACCGAGAGAGAAGAAGCACCCCTGGAAATCGACATTGCAGCCCAACCAGAAGGAGGGAAAATAATTCTTGAGAATCCTCTCTCCAATGAGAGGAAAGGAAAACCTGCCAGAATCGGTTCAGATCTTCCGAGAACTATTAGGACTGGACAAAGAGGAATACCTAGGAAGCTCATCTAAATGGAAAATTAAATGAAGATATTTTCATGGAACTGCCTGACTTTCTGAAGGAGATGCTGCCAAAGGTGCTCAACTAGAAAGGATTGAAGAACAAGACCAACGGAGATATCACGAAAATGTTTCGAGAAATTAGAAAGAAAGACAAGGTCTTCAAACTAAAACGATCACTCTACGGACTCGAGCGAGCAGGCCATCAGTGGGACAAAATGCTGAACGAAGCCATGAAGAGCCTAGGACTGACGACTCTAAAGGCCGACCCTTGTGTGTACAACGCTAAATCAGAAAAGGAACTGATGATCATCGTCGTATATGTGACGACGGCTTCTAACAATGCTGAATGAATGCCAAAAATAAAACAGGACTTGGCGTAGATGTTCGAGATCATGGATCTAGGTAAATTGAACTACTGCTCAGAAATGAAATTCATCAGATATGAACAAAAGCTCCAAATAACCCAAAAGCATTACGCTGAAAATCTTCTAGAACGTTTCGGAATGAAAGATTCGGAACCCGTTCAAACTCCATTGGATGCAGGAATTAAACTCACCAAACCCGAATCAAACTGGAAAGAAGACATAGATTCACATCCATATCATAAACTTATATGATCACTTATGTATCTGGCTGTAGGGACACACCCAGACATTGTGTTTGCCGTGAATTTCCTAAGTTAATTCAACACCTGCTACACTAGGGAACATTATTATTATTCTTATTACGTGAATCTTAAACAAATGATAAGAATCAATATAAGACGATATAATTCATTTTCTGAGTTAGATTTTACCTTAACTCAATTTCAACAAAAATTCGAAGTAAATCATTTGTTAATGTAATAAACAAAATATGTTTGTTATAATGCCCTAGGGAAATGATAAATTCATGAAGGTCACTATTCTTGAAAACCTGAAACTCCGTACTGACTTAATACTTTACGAAAATGGATTCATCTATGCTTAACGCTCTGTTCGACATAATTAGGCCACCTTTGTTTACTATTGTTCGCTGAGGAAGGTTAGTTTAATGCAACAGCCTGTATCTTTCAGGGAGTTGAATTTATAATTAATTTTAAAGCGTGAGCGAAGAAGAAGGCTACGGTATATAAACTCGAAACGAAATTTGATCTTTGTCTACTAACGAGTCTGTTAAAATAGCTATTGCGTTACAATGTAATCCTCTTGTACTGCTATCATGATGGAATTTACTTGAAATGAAAGCTGCTTCGTAAAATAGTGAAATTATCCAAATTTTCTTCTCTTAACTCTACTATAAATCCTAGTTATAATTAAAGGAAATAGAAATTGCTTCAAATAATACTAATCCTTAACCTAATCTGCAATACATCTTCACTTTATATATTATTTCCTCCCATTACTTCTTTAACATAATAAATTCAAAGCACTTTCTTTACCCTCCTGAATTAGGTATTAGTTCAACAAGAAGAAAATTTGTAGTCTTCAAATTAAAAGATTCTCGATAATATAACCATGAAATTGTCATCAAAGGCAACACATAAAGTCCCTGACTTTGATATAAATATTTTTTTCGGGAAAGATATATATTACAAAGCTTAAACTTGGTCATTCACGTTTCGTGACCTAATAAGATTTTCTCATTTACAACATTTGTTGATGAAATGAAGATCATTGATTTGATCTTAATCTCAGATGGTCGTATTTCCTGGCAGGATATTGAAATATAGTGTAGTCCCGTACCATTACAATTAATCGCTAATAATAATTCATCTGGCCCTCATGTGTATAATATGATGGAATCGCCAAGGAAATTATGTACCTCAGACCCTACTCCTGCCTTATTAATAATTGATTTACATCTTCCCTCTGCACCACCATAATGCTTCATAAATAAGTTAGCTTTTAATATTACGATACTTAAAATGTAATGGATAATAAACTCATCCACATAAAAAAGTTATATAAAATGTGATAAACACAATTATGTAGAACTCCGCTAGGAAAGGGCACAAAATGTGTGTTCCGAATATGGCAAAACTGTTTTTTAAAATAACTTCCATAATAATCCCCCTATTGCGGCCCCGTACAGGATTGCTTTAGACTCTCAGTAAGTTACATGATCAAATAGTTTTTTTTGCAATGTGGAAAAAATAATTTAAAATTTTCACACGCTGAATTCGTACGTAGAAAAATTTGAGATTTGTTCCTTCAAATTATAAATGCTTAAAGTTATTTCAGAATGATCTTGGAATTTCCAAAAATTCACTTGTAAGGCATTTCATTGCGGAATTGAAGCAAAAGATTGTTATTTGGAAAACGTCACCCAATTCCGAAGGAAATATTTGGAAGCCTGTCGTTTACTATAGGCTGTGATTGAAATGATAATTTTCAATTAAATTTTTGACAACTTTCAGAAAAATCCTTCGTGATATTATACATACATATTTCTTATAGACTTTTTGAGACAGTTAACTCTACTCTCGAAACTGAATTTTCATCTGCTGGAATTTTTGTTTCTAAATACAATTTATTTCTTTTAGTTGAACAAATATTCTGTCAGATCTTTAATTTCAGCAATTTTTCATGTAGGAAGTAGTCGCGTAGGGAAAATGATTTTAGAGTTTGACATCTTTTCCTTATAATTCTTCATTTAAACTTTGATACTCTTTTTTATACTTAATGTATTATTTGAAAAAATGGCAACTTGTTATCTAAACTATTTACAAAAGTCTGATTTTGTATATGGTATATATTATATAATATTAAAATACTTTTTTATTTAGATATTAACTTTTTCTGCGTGAAAAATTGTCCACTTGAAGATTTGATAAAATTATCCAACAATGAATGAAAAGCTGATTCTGATCATTCCCTTTAATTCTCAAGCATTTATTTTCATTTTCGCCCTTTCATTGCATATATGTACGACGCAAAAGCATCACATAATCGTAAAAAAGTATTGGTTTTTTTATCACTTTCACTGAATTTTATTGAAAGTAATGCAAATTTTTCACGGCTTTAGTTCAGTTTGGAAAAATTTGTTACTTTGAACACACACTATTGCAAATTTTTGAATGCAAACATATAATCTTCAAATAATTAAAAAAGATTTCAACACTCGATTTTTCTTTGCTTTTGAATACAGTATTTCCTGAAGCATAGTGATGGGATCCACTCGGGCAGAATCGCAAAAGTCAAGCCATTTTGATCGCGGCTAGTGCCCGGATGGGCATCTGTTCAGGAAATACCCTTAGGTCGTGTTTTCACTGCGTTTATCTAATGTCGAGCGGTAGGTTTAACGCCGGAGATGACTGTCACTCGATGATAT
>JAUMHM010000016.1:14599173-14625907 GCA_032362435.1 Melikaiella ostensackeni
ATTTAAAAAAAAAGAGCAGCTCATATAATACCGTAAGATTTGCTCCACCCCCCCTCCCCCAATCTTACTAAAATTTTATGAACTTAGGGAACGAACATAAATATAAATTCTGTTAATAAAATGCACGTAAAACCTTAATCAAATTAGTTTTATAAGAGAAAATTTCAAGATTTCTAAAATAATATTTTAAAAATATTGAAAATGCAAACTTCAAAGATTATTCAAACTATTATTCTTTAGTCTATAAGTGATCAAAATTCCTATTTGTACTTATCGCAGGCTTGATAGTCTTTCTCATATTCCCCTGTTCTGCCATTTTTCTTATTTTCAACTTAAATGTGAACTGAAATAATAGAAACCAATAAAAAAATCAATCTATTTTTGTTTGAAAGTTCATTCTTTTTGGTTGAAAAGTCTACTATTATAGTTCTGGTTATTATAAAATATCATTATATATTCTGCTTGGAAAATTCATCTATTTCGGTAGATTTTCATTATTTTTGAACGAGAATGCAAATGTTTGGTAGAAAATTAATCGGTTTCGGTTAAGGATTCAACTGTTTTGTTTAATATTCGTCTTTTTCTATGGAATTCAAGTGCTTTTTATTTAAAATCAAAATCGTTTTCAGTTGAAATATCAACTATTACTTTTTTCATTGTAAATTCATCTCTTTTGGTTGAAAATTCAAGTACTTGGTTGAAAGTTGAACTACTTTGTTAAAAATTTATTTTCTTGATTGATGATTCATTATTTTAGTTGAAAGTTCATTTCTTTGAATAAAAATCCAACTGTTTTGTTGAAAATGCGTTTTTTTAAATTTATATTTCTTAGTAGAAAATCTAATCATTCAATTGTAATTTAGTCTTTTTTGGATGAATTCAACTGTTTTAGTTTCAAAATAAAATTATTTTTTTGTTGAAATATCAACTATTATGTTTTTTTTGTTGAGATTTCATCTATTTTGCTCAAAAATCAAACTACTTTATTAAAAGATAAATTATTTTGTTTTTCTTTTTTGGTTGAATATTTATCATTTTAGTTGAAAGTTCATTTCTGTGGTTGATAATTTAAATATTTTGTTAAAAATTAGTTTTTTTGTTAAAAATTTATCTTTCTTAAGAGAAAGTTAAACTATTTAATTAAGAATTCATATATTTTGTTGAAAATACGGCTTCTTGGTGAAAATGTAATCTTCTTGGCTGAAAATGCAACTATCTGGCTGATAATTTATGTATTTTGTAGAAAATTCATATTCATTGTGTGAAATCAACTGTTTTAGTTTTCAAATGATTTTTTCGTTGAAATACCAAGTATTACGTTTTTTGTTGATAATTCATCTATTTTACTTGAAAAATCGAATACCTTGTTGCAAGTTAAACTATTTCATTAAATTTTTGTTTTTTGGTTGAAGATTCATCATTTTAGTTGAACGTTAATTTTTTTGGTAGAAAATTGAACTATTTCAATGAAAATTAGTTTTCTTGGCGAAAATTTTTTTTTTTTTTAGTTGAGAATTCAACCACTTGGAAGATAATTTATCCATTTTATGGACAATTCGTTTTTTCGGGTCGAAAATTAATCTTCTTGGTTGGAAATTGATGTATTTTGTTGAAAATTCATCTTTTTGGTATAAAATTAATTTTCTATTATGTTCTATCTTCTTTCTATTATATTCTCGGGCTGAAAATACAACTGTTTTGCAGAAAATTCGTCTTTTTGGCTTAAAAATAAAACATTTTTGATAGAATTCTTCTTCTTTATTGACTAAAAAATCTTTCTAGCTCAAAAATTCAACTCTTTTGTTCAAATTTATTTTTTATTTAAAAATTCTTCTCTTTTTGGTCGAAATTTCATACTTTTTTTCATGTTTTTTTTTCATGTTTTCATTGTTTTCATTTCATGTTTTTGGTTGAAAATGCAACTGTTTGGTCGGATATTAATCGTTTTAGGTTGAGAATTTAACTATGTTGTTAAAAATTCGTGTTTTTCTGGCTGAATTTAACTATTTGGTTGAATATTCGTATATTTTTTGAAAATTCGACTTCTTTGGTAGAAAATTATCCTTCTGTGTTGAAAATTCATCTTTTTAGTTGAAAATCAATTTTCAACGGAAAATTCACTTTTGGTCTGACAGATCGAATTATTGCTGGACTTTCTCTGAGTTGTATTATCTTTGGATTTATTATTTCTTTTTAGTAATAATTTTTCTTACATAAGATCTTACAATGCAATGATTTTACCTACTCAGCCTAAGAGGCCCCTCGCCGAAGGACCCCCTCCCCCGCAATTCGGGGTTTCGCTGTACAATAGTTACGCCACTGTATTCGATAAATAGAAGAAGACAGTACAATATATAATATAATTATATAATAATTAATAATTAATAAATATAATTTTCTAAAGATTTTGTAGGGAATCAAGGAAGATCTCATATTACATATCAGTCCGAACTTTAAAAAATAATTTCTATTTGATCTGACAAACTGCAAGGAGACCATGAATTTAAACAAAGCAAAGTTCATTTAGCAATATAAAAATTATGTTGAAGACGATGAGTAGTACTATTAGTTTACATGATTGTAGACTTAGGTCAAAAATTGTTTATCCAAATTAGATGCTAGGGGCTATATATGGGCCCCTTGATCAATGAATAAAATGTACGAAGAAAATTCATTTAAGTAAAATCTTTCATTCCAAACATTTATTTGTATATTTAAAAAATTGTATTAAAAAATTACATTTATCTGAATGAAGCCATTTTTTCGATAAGATACGATACCGATACGATACTGCACTTTCCGAAATTTTTTCGATACGATACGAAACTGAGCGATACCAAACCGAGACTGGTAGGTCAGTATCGAATCGGTATCGCCTCAGTATCGGAAAATATCGCTCAACGCCATCACTTATTCAAGGACTTTGAATTAAACCTTTGTGAAATTCCTTTTAAAGCCTCTTCCAAACTTTTGGAATATTTTAAACAATTTTTGTTGAATCTTTAAACCTTGAAAATCATTGAATCTTCGAATATTCTGAGAATTTTTGAAATCTTTAAAAAATTTGTGCATTCTTTTGGAATTTCTGAAACCTTTTGAATATTTACAACTCTTTTTTAAATCTTTTTAATCCCTTGAAATCTTCTATAAACACTTTTGAGACTCAACAATTTTTGATCATCTCTTCATCACGTGTGTATTCAATCAAGCAACTCATCATTAGTTCTTTTGTGAAATCTCCAAAAATTTGAACTATTTCATAAGTTTTGAAATCTTTGAAATAATTGTTAATTCTCCTGAAATCTTTGATACCTTTTGTAATAATTTTAGATGTTTGAAATCTTTGGAGAAAAAAGAAACCTCTTAGAATAACTTCAGATCTTTGAAATCCCCCGAATTCTCTTGAAATCTTCGAAAATATTTTAAAACTTTTGTAACCTTGTGAATATTTTGAAATTCTTTGTTAAATAACTTTAATACATTACTATCTTTTACAAACAATTTTGAGACTTTACGACTTTTAATCATCTCTTCGTCACATCTGTATGCAATTAAACAACTTGCCATTAGTTCTAAGTTTATAAAGTTACCAAAGTCAATCAAATAACAATTGTCGCCTCAAAACAGAAAAAATTTATAACACTTCACAATTGTTACCATCTCTTCGTCATAACTCACATTGACTTTAACCATTCGATATTAGCTCTAATTTTTAATTCAGTCAAATAAATTTTTTTTCAAGTTACTAAAGTCAACGAAAGAACAATGGTTGCATCCAAAGAAATTATTATTCTTAAGATTTTGTAATTTTCATCATCCCTTGGCCACAATTTGTATGAATTTCAATCGCGCTCATTTCTTCATTTATTTTATATCACACTTCGTCTCTAATCATTCAATGTTTTAAAGATTATTGTCCTGCCAAAGTCAACCAAAGAACTGAATTTACCAAAGTAATAATTTTGTAGACATATTCAGTATTAAAAACATCCTTACTCGTACTTTTTTCAGAAATAAAATTCACTGAAGAAGGCCACTATCGTGTGCCAAACCCCAATTCGATCGACAAAAATTTCAAAAACAAGAAAATTGAAATTTCAGAATAATTTTACGATTGAGGGTCAATATAATCCTTCTCATACACATTATTTTAAAAAATTCTAAGAAATTTTCAAAAGCTTGAAAATATTTCAAGGGATTCCAAAAGATGAAAAAGGACTTTAAATATTTTAGGATATTTAAAAATATTCCCAGGATTTTCAAATAGATTTCAATAATTTTAAAAAATTTGGAGGTATTTCAGAGGATTTGAATTATTTAAGGGCATTTGAAGATATTCCAAGGAATGTTTAAGTGCTTTAGAAAATGGCAAGCGATTTCAAAAGATTTCGAAGGTTAAGTTTATTTGGTGACCTAAATTGTCCCTCCTTCTCCTCCACTTTCATTTAGTCAAAAATCGACCGTTTCGGCCGAAGACTAAATAAAAGTAGAGGAGAAAAAGGGACCAATGAGGCCACTGAATAAGTAGAACGATTATAAGGAATTTTCGAGAGTTTTAATAAAATTCTAGGGATTTCAAACGATTTTGAAAGATTTGAAACATTTCAGGTTATTTCAAAAAGGTCAAAGGAATATTCAATAGATTTCATTAAATATGAGAGGATTTCAAGGGAATTCAAAGAATTCCAAATATTTTCGGGTATTTGAAAAATATTCCAAGGAACTTTCAATACATTTTGATAATTCAAAGGGCTTTGAGGGGATATCAATGAAAGTAAAGGATTTGAGGGTATTTTTGAAGTTTCCAAGGAATTTTCAATAGCCTTAGAAATCTTCAAGCGATTGCAAAAGATTTCAGAAGGGTTTGAAATATTTCAGGGTCTTTAAAAAGATTCGAAGGAATTTCTGAAAAATCTCCCTAATCTAAAGAGATTTCAGAGGATTTTGAAGATTGAAGAATATTTTAAAAGATTCTACGAAATTTTCAAAAGCTTTAAGAAAGTTCTAGTGATTTCAAAAGATTAAAAAAATTTTAGGGTATTTTAAGACAATCCAAGGAATTTACAAAAGATTTAAATAAATTGAAAAAATTTCCAAGGATTAAAAATATTTCAGGGTATTTTGAAAGATTCTAAACAACTCTTTAAGCGAGAAAAGGAAATTTCTAAGGATTTCAATGATTTTAAGGTATTTAAAAAAAATTTCATGCGGTTTTACAGAATTTGATAGAATCCCGGAAGATGTGGACCGACTTTACAGGACCTATTAGATTTTAAGATATTTTCAATGATTCCAAGGGATTTCATCAGATTTTTCGAGGATTTCAATGGTTTATAAAATCTTAAAAAATTTCGAATTATTTTAATAAATTTCCCAGGACTTCTGGAAATACAGTCAGATTTCATGGAACACTTCCGGTCCCTCAGTGACTGCATTGATTCAGTCCCACATCCAGTCCGCCCCTGTACATGGTATCGTAAAGGATTGCATGGGATTGCAAAGGATAGTATGGGATTGTGTCAAGATTGCATGATATTACAAGGGATTTTAAAGGATTGCATGGAATCGTATTCAGATTGCATGGGATCACAAGCAATTGTTAAGAACTGCATGGGATCGGATTACAGAGGATTGCCAGCGATTTCAGGATATTGCATGAGATTCCACGGGATTTGAATAAGATTCCAAGCAATGCATGGAACCACACGAGATGTTATAGAAATCGCTCAAGATTTTGTAGATATTGCACGGGAATATAAGGGATTGTGGAAGACAGAATCATTCAAGCGTGAACCACCATAACACCGGCACAAGAACGGGCGGCTCAGTTACGCGAGATGAGTGTACTTCGAATTTTAAACAGTTTTAAAGAAGACAATGAAGAAAAATATTGGTATTAATCAATTTTTGTCTATCAAGTAGTTCATTGACTCAAGCTTCGTTTCCTTAATCGTGTTTTGTATGCTAACGGTTAATAAAAACAGACTGAGCTAAGTGCGTGACAGACAAGCTAGACTAGCGAGTAAACGGGCGAGGAAACAAGGGAGGAATCGAAAACTCCTGTAGTCACACATGTAGTGTATTCAAGTCCCCAGCACAATACCCACTTACATAAATACGTAGGTCATATGTATGTACATACATTTTATATTTATGACACAGCGATCCGCCAAGCCAGCGATAGCGTGTGCCCCTTTAATGAGCTACGGACAGACAGCCGGTCGCTGAGTCATTCCACGTACAATATCGTACATTATGGAGCCACCCTGAGGCCTCTGGGGTATTCTAGTACCCCTGATCTTTCCTTCTCCCTTCTCCCTTTTTCCTTCCTAGTTTCAGAGTTCCAACGTTTCTCTTCCGCCTTGGTTTCATGCTTGATACTTGTACTTGATTCTTGATGCTTGATCCTCCACCCGCTTTAAACAGAACCATAGGTGTAATTAAACTTGGCTCCCAGGTGAGAATTATGCCTCTACAGTCTACAGTCTACAGTGTCTACACTCTAAAGCCTAGCCCAGTTTCTTTACTTTCCTCTTCTTCCTTCACTCTCCGTCACTAATTTATTAATTCTTTCATTCCCTCTCTACACCTCCTTAACCAAAATGAAGCGAAACTAATCTCTTTAAAATTAAAGTAGCACTGGCAAATTGAAAATTGATCTACCATGATTTCTATTAGAAGTATTGGATATACCTCCGAAAAGTGCATACCTCCGATTAATTTCAAAGTTTGTATACTTATTTCTTAAAGATCGAAATAAAATCTATTCCCTTATGGAAATTTTTTGTGTACTAAAAAAAGAACACCCAAAAAGTTCACAATTCAAAAATAGACTTTTTGACTACCCGTTTTTCCGGCTCATTAGAGACAGGTGCATAATAAATGTACACAAGAGGAAGAAAAAAGAGGGAGAAACAAGAAAAAAGTCAACCAAAACCATCCTCACACTCTTTTTTTTCTCCGTCCTTTTTATACTACCGGGGACCCAACATGTTTCGAAGTCAATTAAGACTTCCTCATCAGGGATATTTTATAGGTAACATAACAGGTATGGATTTTTTTAAAAAATAGTAATTTGATTAGTCACTGTTATTTACATCTGAAAATTAAAGAAAACATCACTTAAGGATAAAAGTTGTTTCATTAGTAAATATTATTTACATCTGAAAATGAAAGAAACATCATTCATGGATATTCAATTCAGTTTTATAGTATATATTTTCCTTTCATCATTTTGAAGCTCTTGATCCCGACTTTGCTCCGGTGGAAAATCTCTGAATGACTCCCATAATATAAATGTTTTTTGCCTTATTCCAAAATGAATTTTGAAGATGTCAAAAACATTCGATGACTGGCTTACATCATATCCAATTTATGATTCCATCCCAAATTCTGTTATATTTGGCCAAGCCTCTTTTGAAATTTATAGCTTTTTTACCCTCCCTTTTAATAAATAGCATTTCCTTGAACTCTCTCTCTCTCTTTTATTTTTTCCATGATATAGAATTTAAACGTCATCCCAATTAATATCATGTCCTGTTGTAAGTCTATGTTTTGTAAGGACTGAGTAATATCTAGCACTTCTATGAAAATTGTCTTTATGTTCGTCTTTTCTTGTTTCAAGCGATCTTTTTGTTTGTCTTAGGGTGGGACAGTTTACGGGCTCTATCTATTAAATTCTTTGCAACTCCTATTTTATTTTGAATGGAATGATTCGAGTTAAAATTTAATGTTCTACCTGAAGAGATTGTTTTCCTATGCCAATCAGTGATGATATAATTTTCAGGAGTCTTTATTAAAGACATATCTAGAAAATTCAGTCTACCTTCTGTTTTAACTTCAACAGTGAACTGTAATTTCGGATAAATACTGTTGAAAACATCAAGTAGGGAATCTACGTTTTGTGTATGTAAAGATAATACCGAATCATCAACGTATTTTGCATAAAAATCTAAATCAAAAGTGATTCTGCTAAAAAATTCATTTTCCAGATCTTCCATCACTATTTCAGCAATAATAGGCGACAAGACAGACCCTATCGGAGTACCAAATTTTTGTCTGTAGAAAGTACCATTAAATTTAAAATAAATTGAACTGAGAACAAACTCAACTGCATCTAAGAACTGTTTTTTTTTTGTAATTTTGGTGTGAAATTTATTTTTTTCCATCTGTTTTCAATACCAAGTTTTACTCTTTCTTATGGGATATTTGGAAACATGGCTCCTACATCAAAAGAGACAAAAATGTGATTTGTTGGAATTTTAACATTTTCAATTAATTTCAAAAAGGCAGCACTGTTCTTTATCGATCTTGCTGAAATAGTCACTGATTCTTTGATGATTCTACCCCAAAATTGTTCCAATTTTCTTGTGGGTGAGCCTATTGTTGAAATAACAGGTAGTAAAGGAAATTCTACTTTCTGAGCTTTTACTAGGCCATAGGGAAGAGGTAGTTTTGTATGAATCGTGTCAATGTAACATTTTGCAATATTATTACCCAAGCATTTTTGAAATCTTAATCCTTCTAGAATTTTGAAAGTACCTTTTTGAATCATTTCTATAGGATCATTTGGAATTACTGCAAAACTGTCTCTGTCATCGAAAATATGCATCATTTTTGAATGTAATTATCCTTTAAAATTGCAATAGTAATATTACCTTTATCATCCTCAGTAATCAATAATTCAGGGTGACGTTTCGAAAAAATTTTAGTTTCAAATAATCCTTCACATCATTCTCATTCGACTAGCGTTTGTGGTGTACCATTATTCAGAAATTCATTTGACAGACACATGAATCTTGTTCTGAATTCTTGTATTTTATTTCCTGGTAATTTTAAAATATTAGCCTCAATGTCTTTTATAATTTCAAGAAATTGGATATACTTTTTTTCACTATATTTGTTGCTAAATCCTTCACCTAACCTTAGAATATTGATAACTTTATAATTTACAAATTTAAATGCAGGCAATGTGAGGCAGTTTACATAGGACAAACAAAGAGATCGCTCAGAACAAAAGAAGACGAATATGAAAACAATTTTCATAGAAGTGCTAGATATTATTCAGTCCTTACAAAACATAGACTTACAAAAGGACATGATTTTAATTGGGATGTTAAAATTATATATCACGAAAAAAATAAAAGAGAGAAATAGAGAGTTCATGGAAATGTTATTCATCAAGAGGGAGGGTAAAAAAGCTATAAATTTGAAAAGAGACTTGGCCAAATATAACAGAATTTGGGATGGAATCATAAATTGGATATAATGTAAGCCAATCATTGAATGTTTTTGACATCTTTAAAATTCATTTTGGAATAAGGCAAAAAACATTTATATTATGGGAGTCATTCAGAGATTTTCCACCGGAGTGAAGTCGGGTTCAAGAGCTTTAAAATGATGAATGAAATATATACTATAAAACTGCATTGAATATCCATGAATGATGTTTTTTTCATTTTCAGGTGTAAATAATATTTACTAATCAAACAACTTTTATCCTCAAGTGATGTTTTGTTTAATTTTAAGATGTAAATAATAGTTACTAATCAAATTACCATTTTTGAAAAAAAATCCATATCTGAAAAACGGGTAGTCAAAAAGTCTATTTTTGCATTGTGAACTTTTTGGGTGTTCTTTCTTTAGTACACAAAAAATTTTCATAAGAAGGTAGATTTTATTTCGATCTCTAATAACTTTTAAAATAAGACATCAAGCAAGGATTGGTTCCAATCTGCAGGGTTGCTTATATATATTTGAAGATTTCATTCAATTGAGAATTTTAAATATCAACTCAATTTACAAAAAGATATCTATTTTACTTAAATATTTTTAAGAAGAAAAAAATTTTCATCAAATTATCAATTCTTAGAAATGTGTTATTGGTCTGGATTATCACCTTTTTCACTTGAAAAATTGGATAATCTGAACAGATTGGTTCTAAATCAACCCTTTATCCTGATAATAAAGAAATTTATAACATTCATAGACAATAAGTTTGGTCGAAAAAAACATGATACAGTGAAAAAGTCAGTTTTTCTGCGAGAAAAGAGATAAACAAAATTATTATTTGCATAACGTTTGAAGATTATTCAAGAAAAATATATTTATAAACATTTTATTAAATAAGATATATAAAAAATGGCGAGAAGCGAAAATCGAACACGTCACCTTCCGGCTATGAAACCGAAGCTCTACTGCCTGAGCCACCGGCCAATCGGAAGTTTTTTTTGCTAAAGTGTATTTGTTGTCTGTCGGATATTTCATAGTGGATTTGTTCGAATATGGCGGAAAAGCGCAAAGTACTGCCTTGATAATTTAATACTCAGCTAATGAGCTCCAACTCGAAAAATTATAAACCTTATATTAGCGGTCTCCCCTTGTAAGTACTCTAAGAACGGCAACCATCTTGGCTTGACTTGACACATGACCCCGAATCAGATCATTATGAGCTCGAAAATCGATCATTTATTCCGACCAATGAAAATCCTCTCGATTTCGGTATCATTTTTGTTGCATATCAAAATGATAATAATTTCCGTATCATTTCGAACATTTTTCTTGCTGAGAGATGATCATTGTCAAATATTAAAGTTGAATCTAATATTGAAGATCATTCAATATTAATGTAAATTGATTCACCATTCAATGTAAATTTCTTTATGGAAAACTAGAATGGTGAAAAATGTGTGCATTGGTGTAAAGAATGATGTATGGACACATGGAGGAACATTGATTTACCCTTCTATGAAAAAGCGTACGTGACTGAACATAACGCTGATGCTCGTGACACACTGGAAGTGAATTATGGCACGAAAGGCATCTAGAATGTGTGCTACACTTTTCTTCGATTGGACAAACGTGATTTTCTGAAGAATGTCTCTTCAGGTCTCAATCAATGTAAACACAGAAAACCACATGCGGGAAGTCCGCTGGAATACCATACCAGAGAAGCTCGAATTGTGGTAATGGAAAGAGCGTCGCAACTATCAGTTACATACACGTATCTACTTCTCTGAGCGGATTCCAATACGAACTGTTAGAGGTTCTTGAGTGCAAACATACGTCATTTCGTTCTCTGATGTGAGGTATAACAGAGAGAAACTTATTTAATTCCCAGTTGCACCAGGGAAGTTTGGTAGAATGGAGAAACTCTTGCTGAAATTTACTTTTGGATGTTTGACGACGTGGAAAGGACTTTGATGATAATACATCCTGTCATACCGTCACCTGATTCTATTATTGGAGGCAAAGGAAGTGGAAGGAAACTGACAAAGTGCGGAAAACCTTTCGTCTTGACTGAAGCTTAGAGCATTGTATTTTCTGGAATTTTTGAGCCGATAATAAAGAGCTTGATTAATAGATCTTAATTAGTTTACTGGCTTTTGCTACAAATAATTTCTAAAGGATCTAGATGGAGGTCATGTTACAAATCGTTATATATCTGGTATGCTCTAGTTCACTAAATTATCTAGTAAGAATTTTATGTAATTATTACAAAAAATGACTAAACTATAGTCAAATTTTTACTAATGACTAATACACATGTTTGCTGCAGGTGATATTTATTAAGCAATTCGGCGCTGTTAGTAAATTTTAACTCATTTACGCTGAGAGGCCCAAGGTTTCAATGTTTCGTATCTACGTTTCAATAAAAGTATTAACGTGTCACTAAAATAATTTATGAAATTCTGGTACAAGTTTTGTAAAAGTCATATACACTTTCTAAAATTTAGTATTTTTTATACGGGAAATTCTCTCAAGGACACGTAAATCTCGAAACTGAAACGCAGTATATGAAAAATTGAAACGCAGTTTGGAAAGATTGAAATTTAGGTCCCTCACTGTATATATTTAGAGAGAAAATATACATTTTTATGAGTAGATACTTCGTAAAAATGATTTCGTGTCGGGTGTTCCAATCTATATTGCAAATAGCGAATCATCGCCGATCAAATGAAACCTATTTATTCAGCCATGTAAACAGAAATTTAATCAGAATATCCAGAGAATTTCTCCTTGCTTAGTTTTCCTTGCCTCAAGTGGTAAATAAAAATGGTGGAATATTGAAATGATGAGGAATATTAAAGATATGATAAATACTACGAGCGGTGTTGGAAGGAGGATATCTGTCGCAACACTGAAAATAGGATTAAAACTGATCAAACATAGATAAAATGTATGATAAGCATGATTTGGTGATATAAGTACTTAACAAAAAACGAGTTTAAAAAATGATAATCCCTGTCCAAGTCATTAGGTTCGATTTATTTCATTCTGGAGAAAATTAATCTCAAACTGTTTCATTATTAGAAGGCTGACAAATGAATCCAAGATTTTTCGAATCATTGAATTTTGAACAGCACTAACTCAAATATTTCATTTTGTAATGATTTAAATTAACAATTTCAAACGCAAATTGCTCAAATTTAAAAGGTTCAATTTGAAATTTCTAAATTTTGGAAACTAAAAATTGAAAATAGATCAATTATATGTACCGTCAATAGGGGTAAGTATGGGTCATTTAGGGGTAAATGAATATAAATCAACGTTTATGCGCTATAAATCCGTGAATTTTTGTTCCTTTTTTTGTAAGATGTTCTGCACATCTTAAAAAAAACAATCTCAGGATATACTGTAAACCCAGGTAGATATTTCTGATAAAATATTTTTTTCGAACCACTTTGAACATGTGAGGTTAGGTTCAGTATATATATTTATGTCTTCAATGTTGAACGGTGGAGAAATTTGGTTAATTAAGGCAATTATTCAATTTTTATGACGAAAAGTTTTTTTCTGGGATTTTTTTCTAACATGACAGCTGCGACAAAACCAGGGAAACTCTAACTATTTTGCTCCAAATGTAATAAAATAAATGTGAAATTGATCGGTTGACTTTTCTGTACGACGCACATGTGTCACATGTGGGTGAAGTTAATTATCATCTATATGAAAAGGTTTTTTCTATGATAAATAGAAGCGGGTAAGACGGCGCTGACAGCCATTTTGACGCTGAAATGCCGAAAACGCTGAAAATTGTATGTTCATAGCTTTGATTCCTAATTAGAAGCAAAATATAATCTCCAAATTTTTAAATATAGCTGCACATGAATATATGTAGATACCTGCTCTATTTACTAAAACTGTGTCTTCCATCCTTAGAAAATCATTTTCAATTTGCAATAATAAATTTAAAAAAGAGCACGCCGCATTAGCCACATGTTATGATAACTTGACGCATGGACAGATTTTAGGAAGACTTAATAATTAAGTGTTTTGATTTACATAAATTTAATCTTGTCATTAATGAAGCAAAGCTAGGCAATTGATATATAAATTACATATTTTACTATCACATCATCGATTTTATTTTTCTTGCTATCGATTGATATTTTTTACCCGCGCCGCAATTTCTAGATTTTGAACACTATTTTGAACATCACCAATTCTGAACCATTTAACTTTTCACATTTTCTCATTTGCATAAGGAATGGATATATAATGTTGCGTTAAAATTTTTTCACGTCATTGGTGTGAACAATTCAAATGGTAGAAACGAAATCAGACTTTTTCTGTTTCTTTTCAACTCTGCCAGACAGATATTTCTTATTTTCAAATGATTTTAGTTAATTTCGTTTCTACCATTTTCATTTTTTACTTATGAGTCAAAATCGTTTAATATTCAGTGCAGCATATTTGAAATATTCAAGCCTAAACATTCATTTTAAATTATTGAATTTTGAATGTTTTGATCATTAAGATTGTACAGTCTTATCACTTCTTTATAATTAGAAATTATTCAACTGACATAAAGAATTTCTGAAATGCATTTCACAATATCATGAAGGTTTTTTAAAGAATCTTTTTTATTGGCATTAGGGTTTTGAAAATATGTATCATTACATGCAGAAAATTGTATGAAATATGAATTTGGCAAACGTTTCGGCAGCATATAAGATCCCCCTTCAGTGCCAGATATGTACATAATACATTAAGAAATGAAATTAGATCTTTTGTATACACTATTTGGTATACTACTTGTAGATTAAAAATGCATGCATCGGCTTATACTGCTCTTTCTTTTGGCATGTTAGTGAAAAGCGATACGACGTCTAGTGAAATCTAAGTCTTGCTCCAATTTATTTCCTTGCTTATCAACAGAGAATTTTTCATTGCCTTTTTTTATTAAAAAAATTCCATAACCAGAACTACCTTTCTTCCGAAACTAAGCAAAATCGACATAAAACTTTCAGCTTATGCTTATAAGAGTCTTAAATAATGATAAACCAAGTTCTCAGATGTAATATCTTACTGAAGATAAGACAGCCGTAAAAAGAAGAAGAAATATGAATTTTCATTCTCTCCTGAGAGTGAATACTGTACAGTTATTCTCATAAGCTGCGTAAGATACTCTTACTCCCCCTTTTACTGCAGAAATAAAAAAAGTACACTTTTGGTTAATGGCTTACGGAATGGTTTGTGCTATGTTATTGATGCTTCTGCACGAAGTGCATTTTATGCTTAGGATAGCAGTAAAGTTCGCATGAATAACATAAATTTTTCAAAAATGAGTACTACACACATGAGTTGGAAGTTTTAAGATCGTTTTCGTTACGTTTTGTGTTCAATCATGTATGAATTTAATTAAAGAGGACAAATTTGTTTCCGTGTCGGTAACAAATTAAAATGTCAGCTCAGAAAAAAATATTGTTGACTCTTAATGAATGAAGGTTGAATTCTCGATAACAGTATTCGAATTAGACTATTTATCAGAACTAGAAATTTTTGTATTGATACAGGTTTATGATTTAGATACATTGCTCAAGTGGTATCACTAAATTTGATACAGCGGAGCTTAAATATCAGTTGACATGCGTCTACTCTTCTTTGGATATTATTCTCATAATACAGATATTATATGTCGGAATTATGTTCAAGTGCCAACAAGTAGGAACCGAAGGCAGCTGTATATGACAGCTGAATGATTGAGAATGTGTCAGCTTTAAATTACAGTACTCTGCTTCATCACCATGATCCTATGCAAACTTGACGTAATCCGATTACAACTCGGATTAGAAAGTGCTCTCCTCGAAAGTAAACTTACGCTAGACAACACTGTATAAGTAATAATAACTAGATTTATGCATAGATTATAATAGAGCTTCAATTGAATCATTCTCAATCACTCAATTGTTCATTTGGGTCAAACAAATTCGGATTATCCTCAAAATAAGGAAAGAAAGAATTCTTTATCGTATTGGTTTGCAAAAAAGTGAAAACTGTTCGATTACGAACATTTTGTTTTGTGATCAGCCTCATTTTTGCTCTGAAAGTTAGTGCCCTTCTTTACTTTGGATCAGAATATCAAAATTTTTGCAATAAATCATCAGTAATTAGAAAGAATAAGTAACAAATCATATATCTCTTACACTAAAATCAATGATATTCCTATATTTTAAACCAAAACGAACGAAGGGCCACAACTGTCAGGGGACATGTTTGACTGGACGAAGTTATATCTCGTATCTTATCATACAAATTGTCGAATAAACTAATTCGAATTAGATATTTACAGACTCATTGAGGCTACTACAGTCATAAATATTGTCAATGCCGGTAACAGGATATGACTAGACTTTGGCTATCCATCAAGATTTCAAGAACTATCACAAACTCGGTCGAAACGTCGATAATGGGATTTGCGCTTGATATCGGTGATACGTGAAAGGCTTCGCAATCTGATGGCAGTGTATCAGGCAATATCGTAGATTCATAGTGAACATTTGTTGCAAATTATAGTGAATTTGGCCAGCGTTTACGTATACATGTCTGTTGTTATGTGGGTCCTGTATTCTATGGACAATAAACAGAATACTGCAGTACTGCACATGATCGATGCTATGCATCGCAAGGATAAGGAATTACTTCAGTGAGTAACGAGTCATTCATCCATTCAATTATTATTAATGACATATACATGGCACTAGAGACCTTCAAGCAGAATCGATTGCATCTAAATGTTGCATTACAGATTAGGTAAACTATACTCTCCTCAGCCAAACCACAGATACGGAATACAGAATTAATTCTCTGTTTGAACCATCACTCAGCAGTAGAATTCTAAAAATAGGCTATGAGATTTATGGAGAATTTAACATTTTCAAAAACAGAACACAGTAAATGCTGAAATATCGAGAGTGCTGCACTGCCGTGCAAAACAAGAAAACCCGTAACTTACATTTGGAATTTGGCACCTGATTCGCAATTGTTTCTAATATATTTCAGTTGAAAACAATTGCGAATCAGGCGCCAAATGGACGAAATGAAATTTTTGACATGAATTTACTTGAAACGCCTTAAGTTCTTGGAATTTCGACCAGAAGTATTGCATTTTCAACAAAACAGATGAATTTCAATCTAAATTCATTAATTTCTTCACCAAAGAAGACGAATTTTCAACAAAATACATGAATTCTTGACCAAATAGCTGAATTCAATGAAAAAATTCGAATTTTCAAACAAGAAGATTAATTTTCAATCAAAAAGACGAATTTTCAAGAAACTACATGAATTTTTAACCAAATACTTAAATACGACCAAAAAGCATGAGATTTTAAAAAAATTCAATTCTCGAACAAGAAAGATTTTTTAGTCAATAAAGAAAAAAAAATCATCCAAAATGTTACATTTTGAAGCCAAGAGGACGAATTTACAACAAAATACATCAATTTTTAACAAAGAAGATTAATTTTCTACCAAAAAAGAATAATTATGAACAAAATACATAAATTTTTAACCACATAGTTGGATTTTCAACAAAAACAGATGAACTCTCAACAAAAAATGTAATAGTCGATATTTCAACTAAAAAAATCTTAATTTTACATCTGAACTAATTTTATTCAACCAAGAAAGATGAATATTCAACAAGAGTACCAAGTACTCGATTTCTTAATCAGAAAAGATGGATTCTCAACGAAAAATGTAACAGTTGATAATTCAACCAAAAAAGATTTTAATCCATTTAGATTTGATGATCCAGCATCAATATAACATCAGAGAAGAATTCACAGCAAAATACAGAAATTCTCAAACAGATAATTGAATTTTAAATAAAACAGATTAATTTTCAAAAAAATTGTTGAACCCTTAACTAACAATAAATAATTCACAACCAAAGATTTGCATTTTCGATCAAAAAGATTATTGTTCTACCAAAAAGACGAACTTTCAACAAAATACACGAATTTTCAACCAGAAGAGATTAATTTTCAACTTAAAATGGAATAGTTAAATTTTCGATTAAAAAATTGATTTTTTTAAAAAGTCATTCTATTTTCAACAAAGCAGTGGAATATTCAACAGAAAAAATTCTAATTTCATATCTGAAATAATTAAATTCAGCCAATGAAGACAAATATTCAACAGAATAGTTGAATTTTCAACTATAACAGATTAAGATTCTATCAGGAAGGATAACTTTTCAACACGATGATTGAATTTCAAACCGCCAAAGATAAATTTTCAACCAAGAACATTAATTCCCTCATAAAAAAGACAAATTTTCCACAAAATACATGAATTTTCAACGAAAAATGGAATAGTTACTTTTTAGATTAAGAAAATTGCTTTTCAACAAATAAGAGAACGAATTTTCTAGAAAATAGTTAAATCTCCAACCAAACAGATGAATTTTTGATTATAAGGTGAATTTTTCAACCAAAAAAAATAAATGTTAAACAAGGTGATCCACTTTCAACTCAAGGAAATAAATTACAAACAGAATACATACATTTTCAACCAAATAGTTAAATTTTTAACTGAAAAATATGAATTTTCAACCCAAAAGATGAACTTTCAACTTAAACGATACATTTTTAACGAAAAAAATTAATCCTCGACAAAGTAGTTCTACTTTCAACCAAGCAGTTGAATTTGACAAAAATGGACGAAATTCAAATTAAATAGTTGCATCCGTAAATTGAACAGATTTATTTTCAACCAAACAGCTAAATGTTTCATTAAAAAGATAAATTTCCTCCAAAATAAACGAATATTTAATGATAATACATACATTTTCAACTAAAGAAATGAACTATCAAGCAAAGTGATAACTCTGCGACCAAAAAAATAAACTTTTAACAAAGTAGTTCCACTTTCAACCAAGTTGTTAAATTTTTAAGCAAAGAGATAATTAAATCAAAAACAATTGAGTTCAACCAAAAGATACGAATTTTCAAAAAGTGATTTGAATGCTTAACCAAAATCGATAAGTTTTCTACCAAAAAGTGGCATTTTTAACCAAAAAGAATGAAATTTCTAGAAAAAGAGTCTAATTTTCAAACTAAAAAGGCGAACTTCCAACAAAATAGTTAAATTTTTGCACCAAAAAAATTTTTTAATCAAGAAAGAGAAAACATCTCAATTACATTGTCGAATTTTTGAATATACAGTTGAATTTTCTATAAAAAACGATGACTTCTTAGCGATAGTTTTAAATTTTCAACAAAATAAATAAGTTTCCAACGAAATAATGAAAATCGTAAGAAAGAAGAATGAGTTCTCAACCAAAAATATAGTACTAGACTTTTCAAGAAAAAAGAATTTACATTTTAAAATGGTTGGATTTTCTTATTGGGTTCTATTAATTCAGTTTGCATATAAGTGGCAATTTGAGAAAAAGGGGAATAGGGAAAAGACCGTGAAGTCTGCGATGAATAAACAGGAGTTTCGATAATTCATAGGCTAAAAAATAATCGTCTAAACAAACATTGATGTTTATTTTTAGTACTTGTCAGAGAAAATCTGGAGTGAAATTTGATACATGCATCGAATGTCAATGTTCACTTGTCAATTATAATTTTCATACCAAATCTGGGCTACATTCCAAAACCTAACTTTTAGAGTTGCAGTCGAGATAAAAATTAGCCTATCAAAGGTTTGATGACAGTAAAAGATGAGACGCATTTTGACAATTTTATAACCCCATTGAATTTTTTCAACCAATCCAAGAAGAGACTTTCATAATTTTGTTTCGCTGCAAATAAATTGGTAACTTTTGGTAGGCCAATTTTCATCTCATAAACCAAAGGATTTTCTGTGAAAAGATTAACACTCAAATTCTTTCACATTTGAGAGCTTATTGAAATATTTCTAAGGAACCAGAAGCGGAGTTACATAAATATTATTAATTTTCTCCTGAACAATTAGTTAGCTGCTCGAGACTGGCAACTTCGAAAACTTTTAGTCAAGCTCTAACGAAAGAAAGATTTTGGTATGAAACTAATTTGTGAGTTTTTCGATCTCTTCCTTTCTTTTTTTTTCTGCCCTTCACTAAGGATCAATAATCGACCTTTACTGTTCCGGATTAGGAAAGTTTTTCCACTTTTCTCACTAGAAAAAAATTGTAGTTATTATCCTCTAGGTATGACAAATTCTTGGGTGGATTTTTACGAAACATACGTGACAGGGGAGAATGATATCAAAATGACAAAACTAGAAGGAGTTTGAGGTAAAAGATCCAGTTTAAAAGTCGATTATAAAGTTTTACACATGCTACTATAATTCTCTGACTGAGAATGAATTGAAATTGAAGCCTGAAGTTCGCAAAGGTCCTGGAATTCATCAAGTGTCTCAACTAGATAATGTATGTTTCACTACAGTTTCAGAGAAGTTGGAATGCACTGAATATTTACCATAAGGTAATTCAGACATAAGGGGCCATACATAAATTACGTAACACAATTTTGGTCCTTTTTTTACCCCTCCTCTCCACCATGTAACAAACCGTAACAGAATGGTTTGGGACCGCCCCTCCCCGCAAAATTTACCTAATTGATCCATATGTTTTCCGCCATATTGATTTTTCAAGCAAAAAACATAAATTTTTGATAAGATAGTTGAATTTCCTATCCGAGAGGGCGAATATTCAATCAAGCAGTTGAATTTTCAACTAAAAAAGATGAATTATCGACGAGAAATGTGGTAGTTCATTTGTCAACCACCTGAAAAATAGTTTAATTCAACAGAAAGAAGATTTTTGAAGAAAATGGTTTAATCCTTAACTAAAACAGATTATTTTCAACCAAGAAGCTCCATCTTTAACCAAAAGGGATGGAATTTCTAACAAAAGAGATCAATTTTCATAAAAAAAAGACGAATTTCAAAAAATTGTTGACTTGTCAACCGAAAAAATTTGTCAGTCAAGAAAGAAAAAAATTGCGAACAAACTTTTGAATTTTCAAAGCTTAAGAGATGGTCAGGAGTAGATAATGAATCATATGGTAGCCAAGGAGTCGGTCTGATCCTTAATAAGAGCAAAATAACATGTCAGAAAGTACGAATGTGTATCTCCTAGATTTCTAAGGTTTAGAATGAACGTGGGAATCAGACGGCTATTCATTATGGCGTGCTATGCTTCAATGGATAATGACATTAGGGATGTAAAAGATACCTTCTAGGACTCGCTAAATCATATTATAGGTACTTGCGGTCCTGGGGAAAGAATAATTTTACTCGGATATATGAATAGCTGGGTTGGTCTGCAATGCGAAGGTACCGACAGGGTACTGGGTCATTCCGGAGTCCCAAAAACGAACGGTAAAGGGGATGAATTAATGAACTCATGCTTAGAAAAAGGCTTGTTTATTACAAACAATCGGTCCAGGCATAAAATGATTCACGTGAATACTTGGTGCAGAGGCGAAAACCACAGTATGATTGACTTTGTTGTAGCGGATGAGGGACTGAGAGGTCTTGTGAGGGATACAAAGGTTATGAGAGGTTCTGAATGCAGAACGGATCACTACCTCTAAGTTTCAAAAATGAGCTTAGGCCAAGGATGGAGGAAAAGAAGAATTAATAATAAGTCGAAGAAGACGCGAGTTAGAATAGAAAACTTGCGGAAGGCAGCAGTACAATAAGTATATCGTGAAAAGCTGAATAAATATTCAGGACTTTATGAAGAAAACTGGAAGATTGATGCATGGATATTACTGCGAGATAGAATCTTCAAGAATGCATCTAAAGTGTGTTGTACTGCGGCTGTAGGAAAAGAAGCTGGAAATGCTTGGTGGAATAATGAAATCCTCGTGGCTGTCACGTGAGAAAGCAAGCGTATTCCAGAATGTTGAAAAATGATTATAGAGATTACAACAAAAAAGCTCAGATACTTGTGAAAGAAAGCAAGAATAAGATTAAAGCGAAAGGAGATGAAAAAATGCAAAATGGTTTTGAAGGAAATACGAAATTATTCTGGAAATGGGTGGAGAAGATTAGAAAGAAAAGTTCTAGCACTGAGGTAGTCGGAATTATGATTGCTGATAGAGAAATGGTATGGCTCTCGGACAAAGTGTAGACTGTACGAAAGTCTTTTTGAAGAAATTGTATGGAGGTCTTGCTATGGAGCATAACAACTGTGAGATTAAAGAGGATACGTTAGACAGTCCCGTTGTAGATAGCGGAAGAAGAATCAACTTCGACATTATATCGAATTTAGGAATATGTGTGCTGTGAATGGTGAAGTTCCAAATGATTGGAGAAAGGCGATTATCGACCTAGTCTACAAGGAAAAGGATGATGAAAGCGCCTGTACTGATTATAGAGCGATTAGCCTACAAAGTACCGTGAAAAAATTATTCACCAGATTACTTATTGTGAAGGTCATGGGAATAAATAAGGAAAGGATCTGGGAAGCCCAATATGAATTTATGCTAGGGAGATCATGTGCGGATCAGATATTCTAGTTTCTAGCTTTCGATAAGGTGAATAGATCTGAACTTTTGAAAGTCCTGAAAGAGTATGGAGTGAAGGATTGGCTTCTAGAAGCAATAACAGCAATATATAATAATAGTAAGTCGAGTGTAAGAGTGAATGGAACACTGAGAGATTGGTTTGATATCAAGCAGAGCGTTAGGCAAGGCTGCGTTATGTCCTCCTGGATCTTCAATATATACCCGGACAAATATCTAAGAATGACTCTCTTAGACGAAAAAGGTGTTGATTTCGGGACAGTAAAAGTATGTAGATTGGTGTTTGCAGGTGATAAGATTGTAGCGGCAGAATCAGTCGACGATTTGCAGAGAATGATGAGCAAATTGGATACCAGCATTTGAGTTCGCATCTAAATGATAGAACTAGAGGAAGGCGAAAAAATGGGAAGCTTCTTGGAAACAGGAGGAAAAAAATTATGTCTTTAAAAAAGAAGAAAAGAGGAGAATAGGGAAAAGAGTGAAAAGTCTGCATTATATATGATTATGGATACATGGACTTTCTGTAGTGTTGATTTTATAAAGATATTACGTGAAAGTATCTACTCACCCCCCAACCCCTTTATATAACAGATAATAACATTTTCCCAAACCTCCTTCTCCCCAAAAGCTGTTACGTAATTTATGGATGGCTCCTTAAGAGAATCCGCTTTTTAAAAAGTGAAACTTAATTCATGGAAGTAAATTTTGCGATTTATACTAAATCTGGTGTGATAAAAAAGTCCGAGTAATTTTTCATCACAAGACAGGATACGAGCAATCTAGAGAATGAGGTTGAGCTAGCAATCAAGAGTTCAGGCGAGATTGATATCATATGAAAGGAGAAACAATCCGCAGACCCAAAGCGCACTGAAACGAACAATAATGGTCGTCGGTAAATTTCTGGTGTAATTTAATACGCGCACGATGCAACAAGGTGGTTGGAGGGGTGGTTTCCGCAGACTCGTAAATCGCAATTAGCTTAATGCGGCTTGCATGTTCGTTATAAACATGTAACAAGAATGTGATGACTCGCAATAGCAATTAGATATCTGCATGAAACACAGACCAATGCATACATGCACACAGTTCTCGTACATTCTACTCTGAAATTTTGCGACAATTTGATATACTTAAGATACACGAATATCATTTTAGTGGCTTGCGCCACAAGTGATAAAGAAAATCCGCCATTTTCGATTGGAACATAAAATTTAATGACAAATTGGGGAATATCAAAAATGTTACTGGAATTCGGAACATTTTCTCCAGTGGAGAAAATAAATTTTCATTGGTCATACGTTCAAAAAATCAGTTTATTCAGATGATGTTAAGTAAACCGAAGTTAATTTGGTGAATGAAACATTTTGGAAAAAGTGTATCTTTCGTTTTGAAGCTCAAGCCGTGGTAACTAAGACCCTTGAAAAGAAGACATCTTATTTTTGAGGTCGCTGAGGCCAATTCGAGTGATTGTTGTAATCCACTAGGTAACCGTTCGTCTCTAGACTTGAAAAATAACTTAAAAGCACTGAAGTAACGAATTTTGGTGCGGAAGCTTAACACGAGATGACTTAAATCTTGGAAAAAAGAATGCCCTCGTGTTTATACGGTCGCTGAATCTTAACTCGGCATCTCTTCCTTACCTCACTATTCACCTTTGATTCCGATAGCCTCTGTCATTTATTTTTAAACGAATGACACATGTATACAGAAAAAGATGGAGATCTTCGTATTGATTATGGTTTACCTTTACTATTTATTTAGTAGGGCTTTACTTGGGGTTCTTCTTTACAATTATGGCTACTGAAAATAAAAACACTTAAAAATGTACGGGTCTTCTGAAAAATCAAAGCTTTTTAACTCTGACTAATGTTCGAGCTTTCGCTTCTAAACATTCTTGCGATGCGGACCCTGATATATCCTGCTATACTTGTAGTAAATACCAGGTTTTGAGCGATCGTAAACTCATTTCTGAAAGATTTGTTAAATTTATGAAGAATGTTTTGATCCCGTTGTTATGAATTTAAGTGAGGAATAGATTCCACGCAAAATATGTTTTAGTTGAGATAGTAAAACTCTGAAGTTCACGAAAAATTCTTTGTGAGAAAAGCCACAACTGAATATGGTTGCTATTCTTGTATGAATAACTTGGCAGGGGTTACTAGGAAGAGTGAGAAAAGCATTTCCAATGTTGATGTTGCAACGTGATGACGATTTCATCTCATACACTAAAAGTAAAAGAGTTCCCAAAAATTTTATGCAAGAAGAATTGATGGATCTTGTAAGAGACTTGGGATTACCCAATGAGAGTGCAGATGACCTTGCATCAGTACTAAAAAGTAAAAATTTGTTGTCAGGAGGCATGAATGAGAAGTATCATAGAGATAGAGAGAAGAATTTCAGAAAGTACTTTCCAGAAACAAAGGAACCTTTATTGGCCTATTGTCATGACATCAATGGATTGGTGAATAAATTGAAACCAGGAATTTATAAAACCGATGAGTGGATGCTATTTATTGATTTTTCTAAAATAAGTCAGGAAGTAGTACTGCTTCATAATATAATGTGCTTGCTCCCATACCAATAGCACATTCAACTGAGCTGAAAGAACAATTTAGTAATATTAAGCTAGTTTTAGGGAAAATAAAACGTCTAGAACATGATTCGCAAGTTCATAGGGATATCAAAATTTTGAACATCATTTTAGGACAGCAATCAGGCTTTACAAACAACCCTCGCTTCCTGTGCTTATGGCGTAGCCGGATCGAGACAATCACTATAAACAGAAAATATGGCCAAAGAGAGCATCATATCAAACAGCTTCTAATAACATCATCGCTAATCCTCTGATTACCACAAAGAAAGTATCACCTGCCCCCCTCCACATAAAACTTGGTCTAATTAAACAGTTTGTCCAAGCTTACAAGGGAGAAGGAAGTTGCTTCGAGTATTTAGGAGAAAAATTTCCAAAATTATCGGACGCACAATTGAAAGAAGGCATCTTCATTGGACCACAAAATTGGGAAAATGCTGAATAATGAGAATTTCATCACGTTGATGAATTCAAAACAGAAGACAGCATGGATTTGCATCAAGCAAGCTGTAGAAAATTCTCTTGGAAAATCACAAGAGTAGGGCCTACAAAAAAATAGTAGCTGATATGGTGAAAAACTTTGGTAAAATGGGGTGTTTGATGAATCTGAAGCTGCACTTCCTCTTTTCAATTTTTAAATTGTCGCCTGAATTCTAATAGTTTAAAACATGCAAATAATTAAAAAGATTCTTTTACCTGAATATTGTAGTTATTAGACCTATCTTTTCATCCTGTCAAATTTCATGTCAAGCATTATGCTCCTCCGGAATGATTAAAAAGTTGATAAGAAAACCTCTTATACAATAAAAGACATGGAGAGAGAGTGGTATTAAATACGACGGGCGAACATTCCAAGAAACAGTTTTCCATAGCAGGTTGGGTGCTCTATGATAAAATGACTGACAATGTGAGTATGCGTAGAACGGAGCGCAGGAAAAGTTTGAATTTTTACAACAAGTTAATTTGATATAAATTGATAGTATTCATTAATGTGTAGTCTTCCTGATCGTAGGTTGATACATACATCTTTGTATTTTTCAATGAAAATTGATTCCAAAATTTGCATAAGATTTTAATATTGTTGAAATCAAATTCAAGATGATAAATTAATGTCCACGTATGCAAGATAGACGTGTGTCATTGTCACCCAAAATGTAAACTCTTTTGAGTTGAGCTATTTGCGTTTTTATAAAGTCTCCTGCAAGTTTCAGATACGTAAATTTGTTCACAGCATTTACTCTTTTTGAGGTAAACTACGTCAGAGAGGTTTTCAATTGCTTCTCTATCTTTTTGTTGATATATAAGTTATCAAGTTTGTGGAATTTTTAAATTACACATTAGGATTAATTTTTTTAAAGCATTTCATGCTCTTTCAGACAGTCCTGAAATGTAAAGAAGTTTGAGTTTCATGTCGTTTCTATTATATTTTTTTTACCATTCTCCTCTTTCATTATTGCTGTAACTATTGTGAATTTCACTAACTCTTCATTAAGTGATACTATCAATCGAAGGTAATGGATAGTTATTTATTTGTAAAACATCCTCATGATGATTTAAAATTTCTTTCTTGAATTGAGCATAACTGACTTTTATCCCTCTGTCGATTAAATTCTTAACACAACCAACTCTTCGTGCAAATGGAGGATGTGAACTGTACTTTCAATATTGATCTAACGAAGTCGGCTTTTTGTACCAGTTTTGTGAGGATATTACCACCTTCATATTTCATTACGGAAAAATCTAGAAAATTTGACACATTGTTAACTTCAGTCTTTAGCATAAAATGAATTGAATCTTCTATGTTGTTGAAGAAAATATACATATTCTTGGATTTCGTCCGTAGGGATGATGGGAAGAACATCATCCACGTATCTTGTAGATACAATCGATTCAAAATTTAATTTGTTCAAAGCTCCTTTTTCTATATCTTCTAGCACAATATCAGCAACGAGTAGAAATAAGAGTGAACTCATCGGACAACCTAATAATACTTTAGAATAATTTTCGTTAAAAATAAAAACAGTGTTGTTGGAGACTGTTCTAGCTGCAATCAATATTTCGTTCTTAGAGATTTTTGTTAAGGTTTGAAATAAATTTAGTTTTTCTTCAACACTTTCTGTTGCTAAGTCTACTGGAATGTTGTCAAACATTGACTCAGCATCCAAAGAAACCATAGAGTGCGTGTTTGGAATCTCTACATTTTTTAAATTGTTTTTAAACGACCAACTGTCTTTTCTGTAAGAAACAGTATTTGCTTTTACAGCTTTGAGATTTTTTGTTAAATAAGAGGCCATATTATAGGTTTGGTGATCCAATGGTAGACACTATTATTCTCCATTTTAAGATTGGTTTGTGTATTTTAGGAACAACATGCGCTTTCGCTACAGTAGAACTA
>JAUMHM010000016.1:14643291-14654223 GCA_032362435.1 Melikaiella ostensackeni
CAATCGAAAATTATTTCAGGGTTAAATCAAAAAACGAGAAAAAAACGAATTTTTGACAAAATACATGACTTTTGAACTAGAGAAGATCGTTTTTCAATTTAAAATGGAATAGTTAAATTTTCAGTTAAAAAAATTAATTTTTAACGAGAGTAAAAACAAAGTTCCAACCATGTAGTTTATTTTCAATCAAAGAGATGAACTTCAACTAAAGTGTTGAATGTTCAACTGGAAAATGAATTTCCAACAAGTGTTGAGTTTTTAACCAAGCAAGATTTTTCAGTCGAAAAAAAAATCTATTTATTGAATTTTTAACCCAAAAATACGAATTCTATACAGAACAGCCCAATCTACAACCCAAAAATCTAATTGTCCAAGAAAAAAGATCATTTTCAACCAAATAGTTGAATTCTCTATCAAAACAGTTGAATTTTCAAATAAATACGTTTTGTAGACCAGAAGAAAAAAAAATCAACCAAATTGTTGAATTTTCAAGACAGAACGGCGAATTTTCTACAAAACAGTTAAATCTTCAACTAAAGAAGAATGACTTTTTAAAATAATTGTTGAATTTTTAAGAAAACAATCAAATTTTCCACCAAAGGATGAAATATTTACCAAAAAAGGTGAATTTTGCAGAAAATATTTAAATTTTCCACAGAAAAGATGAATTTTCTAGCAACATGTTGAATCTTCAACCGGAAAAATGAATCTTTTAACAAAGAAGTGCAACTTCAAACCAAGCGGTTAATTTTTTAACCAAAAAATTTGAATTCTCAACGAAAAATGTAGTAGTCGATATTTAAACCAAAAAAGATGAATCTTTAATCAAATATCTGAATCCTCACCCAAAGCAGATTAATTTTCAACTAAACACTTGCATTTTTAACCAAACAGTATGAAAATTTTGCCAAGAGAGATGACTTTCCAAGCTAGAAATACGAATTTCCAACAAAAAGTTGAATCCTTAACCAAGAAAGGAAAAGGAAATTCAAGTAATTTTTCTCAAGTAATTCCAAGTAAATTGTTGAAGTTTCAAGAAAAGAAAAAAAAACGAATTTTCTACAGAACAGTTGAACTTTCAATCCGCAAATTTTAATTTTCGACAAAAAAGTTCATTTTCAACGGCGTAGTTGAATTTTCTACCAAAATAGTTCAATTTTAAACCAGAAACAATTTATTTTCGAACAAAATTAGTTGGATTTTTAACCAAATAGATGAATTTTCAACAAAGGAGAAAAAGTTTCTATCAAAAAAGACGAATTTTCAACAAAATACGTGAATTTTTTACCAAATAGTTGGATTTTCAATTGAAATAGATACATTTTCAATTAAAAGAAGAATAAATTTCTACCAAAGAAACGAATTTCCAACAAAATACGTGAATTTTCAACCAGGTAGTAAATTTTTCAATGAAAAAAGATGCATTTCCAACCAAGAATGAAGTATTTCAATTTTCATTTGAAAAAATGAATTTTTAACCAAAAGAAAACAAACTTTTCAACAAAATAGAAAAACTCTTAACTGGATAGATGAATCTTCAATTTAAAAAATTATTTTTGAACGAAGTTTTTTGATTTTCAACCAAGTAATTACATTTTTAATCAAAAAGATGAATTTTCAGCGAAAAATGTAATGGTTGATATTTCAACCAAAAAAAGATTTGGAGTTCAAATCAAAAGAAGAGGAAAAGACGAATTTTTAACAAAATTCATGACTTGTGAACTGAAAAAGATCATTTTCTAAGCTGAAATAGAGTAGTTAAATTTTCAGCTGAAAAAATTCATTTTTGACGAAAATAAAAACGAATTTTCAGCCAAGTAGTATAAGTTTCAACCAAAGAGATAAATTTTGAACTACTGTGATGAATCTTTAACTAAAATTTTCTCTTAACAAAACAAGTCATAACAAGTACAAAGTCGTAACAAGTCAAAGTCTTAACAAAACAGTTCATCTTTTAACAAAATAGTTGATATTTCAATCGGAAAAGATTAGTTTTCAACAAAACAATTGCATTTTCAACCGAAAAAGATGGAATTTCTACCAAAAGGTATGCATTTTCACACCAAAAAGAGAAATTTTCAACAAGTCTTGAATTGTCAACCAAGCAAGATTTTTCAGTCGAAAAGGAAAAAATTTGAGCCTATTTATTGAATTATCATCCCAAAAATACGAAACAAGAAATGAAAAAACAAAAAAAGGATAAATTTTTAAAATAATAAATAAATTTTCGACAAAACAATTGAATTTTTCACCAAATAATAAAATTTTCAATCATAAAAGATAAATTCTCAACTAAAACTAGGAATTTTCAACTGGAATAGTTAACTTTCAGTTAGAAAAATTAATTTTCAAACACACAAGAAACGAATATTCAAATGCGAAAATTTTTTTTCCTTCATGACGCAAATTTTTCTCTTCTTTTGGAGGATTTAAATCTTCCTAGGACCAGCAAGGAATGTTTTAGAAAATTTTGAAAGTCAGGGTTGGAGAAAATATCCAATTTTCCTATATTGGGATATAAATCTCTATGGCTCTGAAAATGATTTTTTTACCTTCAAGAAGTGTTTCAACAGATTAACGTAGTTCGCGTATTCGTGGAAACTTAATGTTATTTCGTTAAAAAAAATTTAGAAAATTTCTTCTTTCGCTCGGACAGTGATTCAGGAATGGATTTTCGCGGAAAAACCAAGCTGCAGGTCGCAATTATCAACCGATTCACTTTGTTTTTTATTAACATTACTGACGATAAAATTCCTCACGAACGATAGGTTGCCGATTCCTTCTTTTGTTCGAATAAAAAATTATATTAAAACACAATTTGAAAAAAAGGAAATATCTGAAAGTTTTATTTTTTAAAGGATTGAAAAAACTGCAAATGAACTGAGAGTTTTTGAAAAGTCTTTCAGAAATACTTTCTCAATATAACTAATTCGCTTGATAAACAAGATTAACATTATTTAAAAAATGACTAGATTTAATTATTTTCTGAAGTGAATTTCTACTAAGATGGAAAATCAAGCAGGGCTTAAACGTTTATGATATTCAGTCCTAAGTCTTTGTGGAAAATTATCATTTGTGATTTTTACAAGCAAATTCCGTAAACAGACCTCAAGATCTTCATTTTCACCTGAAAAACTTTACTATGTATGATAGACAACATTATTTATGATCGAAAAATTCCTCAGGAATAATAACTTGTAATTTCAGTTGATAATTCTTATTTAATAAATTATTCTCAAACGAATGCAAGATCTCAAAATCCAAAATTTTCAATAAATCAAGATAGGGGCTAATTCAAAACTCAGAAATACGTTTTCCCTCAATTTTCAACGTAATACTTTTAAACTTCGGGAAAACAAGATGTTAGCTTCAGGAAGTACATGATGAATTTAAAAATCCGAAATTAAAAAAAAAATGCAATATAGCGGCCAATTTCAAATTAAAATAAAGCTTATTCTTACATTTTTCGAAGACATACTTTGAAACTTCGTGAAAACAAACTGTTTGGCTTCAGAAACTACTAGATAAATTTGAAAAACCAAAAAATTGAGAAAATACAAAATGGCGTTCAATTAAAAACAAAAAAAGCTCACAATTCTAAACTTTTCAACGAAATACTTTCATACTTTATCAGATGAAAAAATGTTAATTCAGAACCTATGAGATAATTCGAGAAAATAAGGGAGAGATTTATTTTCATATTTTTGAATGGTATCTGCTGAAAACTGCAAAATTGAGCTATTTTTCATTTTTAATTGGCCGCCATTTTGTATTCATTCTTAAATTTCAAAATTTCAAAATTATCATGTAATTCCTGAAGCCAAACATTCCGTTTTTCCGAAGCTTGAAAGCTTCATGTTGACAACTGCGGAAAAAAAAATATTTTCTTAGTTTTAAATAATCCGCCATTTTGTATTTTTGCAATATTTTGCATTTTAAAATCCATTATTATATCATATAATTATATTTCTCAACAATTTTTGGTCACTCTTTGTTAATAACTTCAACAGGATTGTTGCCGGCTGGCATTTTTTTATGAAGGGGTCAGAGGAGCCGAAAGAGAGGCTCGTGAGCCCAACGGATCCATAAATAAGGACCAACCTAATGTAGACGGTCATGAATTATTTGGTGATGGCATAACAACTGACACTCGAAAACTCGTAAGAATACATTGTGATCCGCTGATTAAATAAAAAATCCAAAATTGGTAAAAAAAAGCATTTCATATCATTCTGATCGAATTTCGGGATCAAGTTGATCAACTGGCATTTCCTGTGATTATAAAAACAGATTCAGAATCAGCGTCAGCATCAGCAGTATTAGTTAACGAGAGAAAAGTGCAAAGTTCATTTTACTCGACGCGGAATCCAAGAAGGATCAAATTGAGATAAAAGACTTCATGACCATAACAGTAAACGTACTTATCATGCCAGCAATATTCATAACCGTTTACCAGACACTTAAAACTAGTAGGAAGGTGGCAGGTCGTGAAAACCCGTTAAAACTGGGTCAAATTTAGTTAAGTAGCTTCTGAATCTTCGCAGATGGATTTCCTGCACTGTAAGTGCATCTAGCATGAATGGACTGGATTTTTTAACAGTTTTTTTCCACCAAGGGACCAAATTAACGAGTTTCCGCAATTAAGCTCGTAGTTCATTAATAAATGTCGCACAAGGTGTCATTTCTCTCTAGGCATTAATTACGAAATTCCAATTTGTTTTGAACGCCCGCTAAAACGTAATCTCTTGCGGACGACGCTATAAAGTTCTTTACCGCAATACGTAATTAAATTACACTTAGCCCATCCGTACCAGAAATATGACACCGGAGTAAGTTAGCTAAGCTTAATGAACGACGTACCTAAAGCGCTTTGCTCACAGTCGGAAGCATTGCCACAGAATTTCGGATGGAAATCTGCACACCTCTATTTCAATGTTAAGCTTCCACCGAACAGTCAGCAATTAAACGTTACGATCCTAACTAAACGGTGCACTTTAACGAAATCAAGAAGGAACTTTACGCTTTAGGCAGCTTCAATTTTAAGAAAACTCAGCCAAGATTTGCTTCAACTTCTGAATAATTCGATCAGTTTTATGTGACCTTTAAAGCACAAGAGATAGTTACTGAGATCGTTAAATGTCAATTTTCACCACGCACAGTGGGTTGGGAGACACCAAACACTGGCCAAAATTCAAGATTTTGTCGGTATTGTAGGGTGTAAAAACGGGATAGAATGACCCTTTTATGAACTGAGTGACAGCTATTACACTTTTTATGCTGAATTATATTTTTATCCGACAAAAAAAAAGAAATTTCTACCGAAAGAGATGAATTTTCAAACCATAAAGACGAGTTTTCTACAAGATCGCTGAAACGGGTAACAGCAAGCTGAGTAAAGAGGCTGTGGTAAACTCACTGTGGCGAATGTGCTGCCTCTAGCGGAGTCCGTCGGAGAAATATTCGTGTCCCACGGTGAGTTTACCCCAGCCTCAGTTACTCAGCTTGCTTCACAGTGAACCGCGGGATATCAAACCGTTGCATATCATTCTGACTGTCAACTTCTGATCGAAATGATCCACTCTTGCGGATCAAAAATTAATACACAACTTTATTCATATCAGTTGAGTGGCAGTTGTTACACTTTTTATATTGAATTTCATTTTTAACCAAAAAAAAAGACATTTCTACCGAAAGAGATGAATTTTCAAACAAAAAAAAAACGATTTTTCCATAAAACAATTGAATTTCCAATCCGAAAATATGAAGTTTAGATGAAAAAGTGCATTTTCAAGCAAATTGTTGAAATTTTCACCCAAAAAGACGAATTTTTAACAAAATAGTTGAATCCTTAACCAAAACAGATTAATTTTCAACTAAACAGTTGCATTTTTAGCTACGAAAGGTGAATTTTCAAACCAAAAAGTCGAATTTTCTACAAGACAATTGAATTTTCAACCAAAGCAGATTAATTCTAACTGAACAGTTGTATTTTTCACTAAAAGGGTAGAAATTTCTACCAAAAGAGGTAAATTTTCTCACCAAAGAGATGACTTTTCTACAAAATAATTGAATTTTCAATCTGCAAATATGAATTTTCGAAAAAAAAGTTCATTTTCAACCAAATTGTTGAAATTTCAACCCAAAAAGACAAATTTTCAACAAAACAGTAGAATTTTCGACCTAAAAAGACGAACTTTCAAAAAATAGTTTGATCCTCAACTAAAAAAAATTAATTTTTAACCAAGGAGATTAATTTACTACCAGAAAAGACGAACTTTCAACTAGAGAAAAATAAATTGTCAACTGAAAATAAAATACTCGAATTTTCATTTACAAAAATTAATTTTCAACCAAAAATATAAATTCTCAACAAAAAATATAATAGTTGATATTTCAACCAAAACAGATTTTCATGTAAAGTGAAAAAGACTTAAATTTAATCAAAAAAGACGATTTTCAATAAAATAGTTAAATTTGTAATCAAAGGAATGAATCTTGAACCAAAAAAACAAATTCTCAACAGAATAATTAAATTTTCAACTAAATAGTTTGAATTTTATGTAAAAAAGATCGATTTTAAACCAGAAATATGTATTCTCAACAAAAATGTTAGTTTTCAACCCAATAGTTGCATTTTAAACCAAGAAAGATGACATTCCTACCAAAAGATATGAATGTTTAAACGAAAAAGACGAATTTTCTACAAAACAAGTGAATTTTAAAATCGCAAATATAAAGTTTTAACTAGAAAGTTAATTTTCATCCAAACTGTTGAATTTTTAACCCGAAAAGACTAAAAAACATGAGCTTACAACGAAAATTGCAATACTGCAAGTTTCGGCTGTAAAACTGATTTTTATCAAAAGAAGGAAAATTTTCAACCAATTAGTTAAATTTTCAATCAAGAAGGATTCTACAGTCAAGAGTAAAAAAAAATTGAACCAAATTTTGAATTTTCAAGAAAAAAAAGTTAATTTTCAACAATATAGTTGATTTCTTAACCCAAAAAGACAAGCTTTCAAGAGAGCACTTGAATTTTTTTAGCAAAAAGAATGACTTTGTAATATAATTGTTCAATCTTCAACAAAATAATTAAATTTTCAACTAAACAATAAATTTCTTAAACAATAAAAATGAATTTTCCGCCAAAATTATAATAGTAGTCTTTTCAACCAAAGAGATGGATTTTCAACTAACATGATAAATGCTAAACTGAAATGGTTCAATTTTCAGTCAAAAAAATTAATTTTTAACAAAAAAAGATTAACAAACAAAAACAAATCAACAAAAAAAACTTAGATCGTCAAATGTAAAATTTCACCACGCACAGTGTAGGCCAGTCATCGAAGGACTTCAACATAGAATTCAATCTGAACAATCTAAATTTTTTCTAGATACCTTCTAGATGGTATGCTCAACCACCAAAAAAAATCAGTAACTGTAAACCTTGAGATTTTTTTATAACAATGCAAAATAGCGTCAAAAATCATACTTTTAAAGTTTTTTCTTGTTTTTCATGAAAACGGTTACTCTCAGTGAAAAATAGTTGTATAGAAAAATCTTCAGCATCTTATTCTTCACGAATAAGGTCTTGATGCATTTTTCGTGTTTTTAACCGTTGCCCTGAAAAAAGAGGGATAAGAAAGACTTTTCCACAAATATTCTTTCTTCATTCATGAATCGTTATGAATACTTCTCTTGTTACCAGTAAACCTAAATAGTCCCCAAAAGTATTTCTCTAGACTGCCTACCACCTCATATGAAAAAAATTGCGAAACATTCCATAACAAATTAGTTAATTAATTTTCTTCATCCATCTTCAGGCTTAAATTTCGTACACTTAACTTGGTGCCTGAGAGTAGAGACTTTGTGGAAGGCTCACTTTACATGTGTACAAGATATCTGCAAAGTTTCAATGATTTTCCATAGTTTTCCCTCATTGAAAGAAAACTTTAATGAACCTTTGTCAAAGTTCTTGGGAAATTCTAAATTTTCTGTACTTATTGATAGGTGATAACGAGGATGGTTATTAAATATAAAAAATACCAATTCCCAGCCAAACTGTACGAGATACGAAAAAAATTTTCAGAAGCGAATTTGTTCATCTTAAAAAGATCTACGAATTCGATATTTTGAGAAATTTCAAATAACAATTCAAAACTCATGAATTTGTGTTTTCAAGGATTGAGAATGGCGCTTTATGTTTTTCATGAAGTCTGCTAATCGGTGAATTTAAAAATGCTCACCAAATTTAAGAAATATCAAAAATAGTTGTTTCACATTTTTTACCCTTCCTTCGGATTTTTCTCGAGAAGGGCTGGCCCAATGGAAAAAAATGTATGCAACAAAAAAGATGTATTTTGCAGAGATCTACAACGTTTATTGAGACACTTTTACATAACAACCAAAAAAAAGTAAAAGGGAAAAGAGTAGGATCCTAGAGTTTTTCATTTTCTAAAATTTATATTTTACACTAAGCCCTGAATACGTACGCATTCTTATAAAAGAATTTCACCCCAAGAAAATTCTAAATTGTAAAAATAAATAACCAAAAAAAAAATCACGTCATATGAAATGTCTAATTCATTCGCTAAAATAGTACAAATATTAAAAAATACACTCATTCAAATTAAAGTGAAAATTAACAATAATTATTTGAACGAATATTTTCTTAAGAAGAAAACTTTCTTAAACTATTTCTGTGCCTGACCGTACAGAAAGTTTTGCTGTAGAATGTAATTTTTCTTTATATTCAATAACAATTTCCACGATTAAAAGAAAAACTATGAGTCTTGTGAAAAAAATAGTTCATATCGAATTTGTAGATCTTTTTGAGATGAATAAATTCGCTTCTGAAATTTTTTTTCGTATCTCATACAGTTTGGCTGGGAATTGGTATTTTTTATATTTAATAACCATCCTTGTTATTACCTATCAATAAATACAGAAAATTTAGAATTTCCCAAGAAATTTAACAAAGGTTCATAAAAGCTATCTTTCAATGAGGGAAAACTATGGAAAATCATTGAAACTTTGCAGATATCTTGTACACATGTGAAGCAAGCGTTTCACGAAGTCCCTACTCTCAGGCACCAAGTTAAGTGTACCAAATTTAAACCTGAAAATGGATGAAAAAATTAATGAACTAATTTGCTATGAAATTTTTCGAAAATTTTTTCATATGAGGTGGTAGGCAACCCAAGGAAATGCTTTTGGGGATTATTCAGGTTTACTAGTATCAACAGGAGTATTCATGAAGATTCAGAAATGAGGAAAGAATATTTGAGAAAATGTCATTCGTATCCCTCTTTTTTTTAGATAAACGGTTAACAATACGAAAAATTCATAGAAACCTTATTCCTGAATAATAAGATGCCGAACAATTTTTCATTCAACTATTTTTCACTAAAAGTAACTGTTATAATAAAGAACAAGAAAAAACTTAAAAAATATAATTTTTGAGGCTATTTTGCATTGTTATAAAAAAAGCTTGAGGTTTACAGTCACTGACTTTTTTTTGGAACGTAAAAAGTAACAAGTTAAAAATTGCGGATCAAATATGGAGGTTATAACTTTTAATTTCACACATATTTGCCTAAAACTTGGTAGGAGCGTGTCTTTTAAGGTCGCCAATTTTGGTTTTCACGTCAAAAGTTACAAATTCAAAAATTGTCTACCGGAATACGTAATCAAATTGAACTTAGACCATCCGTACCAGAAATATGACCGCCGAGTAAGTTAGCTAAGCTTAATGAGCGACATGCTTAAAGCGCTTAGCTCACAGTCGGAAGCATTGCCACAGAATTTCGGATGGAAATCTGCACACCCCTATTTCAATGTTAAGCTTCCACCGAACAGTCAGCAATTAAACGTTACGATCCTGACTAAACGGTGCACTTTAACGAAATCAAGAAGGAACTTTGCGCTTTAGACAGGTTCAATTTTAAGAAAACTCAGCCAAGATTTGCTTCAACTTCTGAATAATTCGATCAGTTTTATGCGACCCTTAAAGCACAAGAGATAGTTACTGAGATCGTTAAATATCAATTTTCACCACGCACAGTGAGCTGGGAGACACCGAAAACAGGCCAAAATTCAAGATTTCGTCGGATTTTCATAAAACTGGGTACAGTGGGGTTTCTGAGGTTGCTGATTTCAATTTGGACGTGAAAAGTAACAAATTGAAAATAGCGGATCCAATATGACTACAAAAATTTTCAAAATTTTCACAGATTTACCCAAAACTTGGTACGAGGGGGTTCTTAAGGTCGCTCATTTCGATTTGGACGCAGAAATCTACAAATGTCAAATAGCGGATCCAATATGGCAGCTTAAATTAAAAAATTTTCACAGAATTCCCTAAGAATTGGAACGAGGGGATTTTGAAGGTGGTTAATTTCAATTTTCAGGTCAAAAGTTACAAATTCGAAATGGCGGATCCAATATAGCATCCATCATTTAAAAATTTTCACAGATTTGTCTGAAACTTGGTACGAGGAGATTTTTGAGGTCCTGATTTCAATTTTGCCATCCAAAGTTACAAATTCGAAACAGGGAAACCAATATGGCGGCCAAGATTTGAATTTTTTTACAGATTTTCCTAAAACTTGGTACGAGGGGATTTTAGAAGCGGCTCATCTCGATTTTGAGGTCAAAAGTTACAAATTCAGAATAGAGGATCCAATATGGCAACTAAAATTTCAAAATTTCCAAAGATTTTTTAGGAACGCATCTGAAGTGTGCGGTACTGCTGCAGTAGGAAGAAAGGCTGGAGATGCTTGGTGGAATGATGAAATCCGCATGGCTATCAAAGAGAAAAAGCAAGCATACTTGAGAACATTAAATATCCAAGGTCTTAGCGATGAGAAGAGGACTAGATTAGAAAATGATTATAGGGATAAAAACAGAAAAGCCAAGATATTAGTCAGAGAA
>JAUMHM010000016.1:14654323-14672764 GCA_032362435.1 Melikaiella ostensackeni
CGGAATCAGCCGACGATTTGCAGAGAATGATGAGCAGACTGGATACCAGCATGAAAAGTATGGATCTTAAGATCAACGCGAAATATTAGAAGTCGTAGAAACACAAGAAAGTGCATGAAACGATGTATGGATGTAATGGGAGCGAAAAATTCATACAAGGATAGGGATGTATGGAGAGCAATTGTTTATAAGAAGCAGAGTGAAGCCTGAAACGGAAGATTTTAGATACTAATGGCCCCATGTGAAGAGATTTTCTTAGAGGATTGTTATAATTGTTCTCGTTATGACAATGGCTTTGCGAAGCTCTTCACCTGGGATGATTGCTAGAGAGATTAATCAAGCCACTAGTGTCGGAGCGACGTTATGAGATTGATCTAAAACCTTTTCCTTCTTCTCCTAAACATCCCGTACCCAAATTTACCATACAAATTCCTTCATCCTCAGTAGTGAAACGGGACCAGAACCGAACGAGTTACGCTTACCCCGAAAGGGATTTGGCTTCATGCTATAATAATAATAATAAAGAATACAGGGTGTCCAAGAACTAAGTGTTTGGACTTATATGGCTGTATGAAAAAAATAAAAATAAACCGAAACTTCTTTAGCAAAAATGTATTGAAGTTTTAGTTTTTGAGTTATGAAATGATCAAGCTGGACCAGTCAGGAGCGCCACATAGCACTGCATCGTGTCAAACGTACGGCGGGCTCTCAGAGTGGTGATACCGAGTGGAAAGGCAGCGTTCACTAACACAGCGTTGACTCCCTCTCACGCACGTAAGACTTTCTATGTGGCATTCCTGATTGGTCAGCTTAATCATTCCATACTCAAAAACTGAAACTTCAATAAATTTTTGTCAAGGGAAGTTTCGGTTTGTTTTCTTTTTTTTCATGCAGCCATACAAGTCCGGACACTTAGGTCTAGGACACCCTGTACGACATCCATAATTTTCAAATTTTCACAGATTTGTCTAAAACTTGGTACAAGCGAGTTTTTGAGGTCGCTGATTTCAATTCTGACGTCAAAAGTAACAGACTCAAAATAGCTGATCCAGAATGGCGGCCATAATTAAAAAATCTTCACAGATGTTCCTAAAACTTGGTACGAAAAGGTTTTCAAGGTGATTAATTTCGATCTTGAGGTCAAAAGTTACAAAATCAACAAAGCGGATCCAAAATGGCAACTGAAATTAAAAATTTTCCACAGATTTTCCTGAAAATTGGTACGAGTGGGATGGACGATGGGGGATGGATTCGAGGGGGAATGTGACTTATTTCGATTTTGAGGTCAAAAGTAACGAGTTGAAGAAGCGGATCCAATATGGATCCCATAATTTTAAAATTTTCACAGATATGTCTGCAACTTGGTACAAGGGGGTTTTCGGGGTCGCTGATTTTAATTCTGACGTCAAAAGTTACGACTTTGAAATATCAGATCCAATATGGCAGCCAAGATTAAAAAATTTGCACAGGTTTTCCTAAAACTTGGTACGAGAAGGTTTTTAAGGTCGCTAGTTTCGATTTTGTAGTCAAAGCTACAAATTCCGAATAGCGGATTCAATGCGGTGACCAAAACTAATTTCCTTTTACAGGTTTACCTAAAACTTGGTGCAGGGGGTCTTTCAATGTCGCTAATTTCGAATTTGACGTTGAAGTTACAAACTTAAAATGACGGATCAAATATGACGGCAAAAAATTTAAAAATTCCATAGCGTCTAAAGCTTGGTAGAGGGGATTTTTAAGGTCGCTACTTTTGGTTTTGTCGTCAAAAGTTACAAATTCAAAATGGAGGATCAAATATGGCTGCAAAAAAATTTAAATTTTCCAAAGCGTTCAAAACTTGGTAGAGGGGGGTTTTTAAGGTCGCTACTTTCGATTTTGTCGTCAAAAGTTACAAATTCAAAATGGGGGATCAAATATGGCGGCAACAGAATAAAATTTCCATAGCGCCTGCAACTTGGAAGAGGAGGGTTTTTGAGGTCGCTACTTCTGAATTGGGCGTCAAAAGTTACAAATTCAAAATGGAGGATCAAATATGACGGCAAAAAATTTAAAATTTCCATAGCGCCTAAAAGTTGGTAGGTGGGGATTTTCAAGGTCACTACTTTTGATTTCGTCGTCAAAAGTTACAAATTCAAAATGGAGGATCAAATATGGCGGCAGAAAATAGAAAATTCCCATAGCGCCTAAAACTTGGTAGAGGAGGGTTTTTAAGGTCGCTACTTTCGATTTTGTCGTCAAAAGTCACAAATTCAAAATGAAGGCTCAAATATGGCGGCAAAAAATTTGAAATTTCCATAGCGCCTAAAACTTGGTAGAAGGGGGTTTTTAATGTCGCTACTTTTGATTTTGTTGTTGAAGGTTACAAATTCAGAATGGAAGATCAAATATGGCGGCAAAAAATATGAAATTTCCATAGCGCCTAAAACTTGGTAGAAGGGGATTTCAGGGTCGCTACTTTTGATTTTGTCGTCAAAGTTACAAATTTAAAATAGCGGAGTCAATGCGGTGACCAAAATTTATTCTCCTTTACAGATTTGCCTAAAACTTGGTACAAGGTGTCTTCCAATGTCGCTAATTTCAATTTTGACGTCGAAAGTTACAAATTCAAAATGGAGTATAAAATACAGCGGCCAGAATTTTAAAATTTCCATAGATTCGCCTAAGACTTGGTACGAGAGTCGCTAATTCCGAATTTGAAGTCAAAAGTTACAAATTCAAAATGGCGGATCGAATATAGCGGCAAAAATTTCAAAATTTTCATAGGTTCGCCTGAACCTTGATATAAGGAGGGTTTTTGAGGTCACTAATTTCGATTTTGACGTCAAAAGTTACAAATTCGAATTGGTGGATCGAATAGAGCGGCCAAAATTTTAACATTTTTACACGCCTGAAACTTGGCACAGGAGGGTTTTCAAGGTCGCTGATTTCGATTTTCACATCAGAAGTTACAAATTCAAAATGCAGATCAAATATATGGAAAGAAATTGTTAAATTACCATAGATTTGCCTCAAACTTGTTACGAGAGTCGGTAGTTTCGAATTCGAAGTCAAAGGTTACAAATTCAAAATGATGGATCGAATATAGCAGCAAGGATTTTAAAATAGTCATAGCTTCGCCTGGACCTTGATATAAGGAGGGTTTTTGAGGTCGCCAATTTCGATTTTGACGTCAAAAGTTACAACTTCGAATTGGAGGATCGAATATAGCGGCCAAAATTTTTTAATTTTAACAGATTCGCCTAAAACTTGGCACAAGAGGGTTTTCAAGGTCGCTAATTTCGATTTTGACATCAAATACTATAAATTCAAAATAGCAGATCTGAAATCGCAGCCAAAACTTTGAAATATTCACAGATTTGCCTAAACCATGGTACGAAGGGGTAAGTAGGGTCGCTGATTTCAATTTTTACATCAAAAGTTACAAATTCAAAATGTAGATCAAATATATGGGAAGAAATAAAAAAAAATTTCATAGATTCGCCTGAAACTTTGTACAAGGGTGTTTTTAAAGTCGCCTGTTTCGATTTCAAGGTGAAAAGTTACAGATTCAGAATGCGGATCCAATATTCCAGCTAAAATTCCAAAATTTCACAGATTTGACTGAAACTTAGTACAAGGGTGTTTTTAAGGTCGCTGATTTTTATTTTGACGTCAAAAGTTACAAATGCGATGACCAACATTATTTTTCTTCTACATATTTGCCCAAAAACTTGATGGAAGGGGATTTTTGAGATTTCTCTAGCCTGTGGCAATTCGGGTTGATTTTTGGAATGAGTCCACTGGCCTCTTATTGATAATAATCTGCGTACTCGTCAAACTCTTCTTCGTCGGTCAATAAGAGTTCATCCAAAAGACATATACGATACGATATTTATTATTTATGTTCAATAAACATAATCAAAATATGAAATAAAAAGAACAGAATTATTATCAATAACTGATATTGCCTTCACAGAATACGAAGCGCGACATGGAAAAAATTTTAGAGTGAAAAATTATTCCACAGAAAAATTGCAATACAGAAACCCCCTTAATAATTTTTAGTTCCACTTTTCTTTTTTGAAGAACTTAATTTTTCAACTTTCGACAAATGAACCTGTTTGAACCATAAAACTTCAGATACGAGATGAATCCTCGGGGAGCTTTTGATTAAAAAAATGTCTGTGTTGTAAATTTTAAAAATGCATGAGTATAAAGTAAGGGAATTTACAACGAAGCTAGTATTCGTATTTCTTATTTACATTGTATTAATTTATGACCACTGAAATAAGAAAAAAATTGTAACATTTGATTTTGTAGTTTTATGAACAAGTTTTCTGAACCGATTTCTTAAAAAAGTGAAAGAAAAAATATATATCAATTCAGCTCATAGCGTCCTAAAATGAAGGAAACTTGTTAATAGATCATGAAATTTGAAAAAATGTCGCTTCAACTCATTTTTATTATGAAAAATAAGTTTTTCACCAAAAACTATATGTACGTTCTGAAAAAAAACATTAGGAAAAATTAAAAATCTTTTAGGAATGTTTCTTATATCAAAATTCTATCATTTTTGCTTCTTCATAGAGAAAGCTTTGTAATGGTAACAATTTCAAAAAATTTTAATTCATTTATTTAGACGTTCCTAAATTAAAAAATGTCTGATACAATGTTCTGAGAAATTATCAAGATGTATGTATGTGTTTACGTGGGTGTTTGTGCGTATGTGTATGTGTGGATGTCACACTTTCTTGTGAAGACGATAACTTGAAGACAATTGCAGATAAATTAGTGAAATTTGGAGAGCTTATTTTCGCAAGTAATATCTAGAAACTGACTAAAGGATTTCTAAAAATAATCATTACAACTTTTTTCAGAACTTTATAATATTCTAAGAATAAGTTTTTTATAGTAAAACTTTTTACACTCACATTCATAATTCGAAGTTGATACAAGAAATAAAAGACTTCTTGTCTTGAAACGTATTGATTGACCTACAATATTAATATATTTCATTGAAGATTAAGGAATCAATGATCATTTAAGTATAACATTTCAAAAATCAGTTTTATAGTAAAACTTCTTCTATTAACATAATTTAAAGTTGGTGCAAGAACTGAAAAAACTCCTTGATTCGAAACGAATGGATTGACCTACAATATTAATGCATTTTACTAAAGAGTAAGGAAGTTATGGTCATTTTGGTCATTTATAGTATTTGAAAAATCTGTTTTTTACAGTATAAATTTTCTCATCAACATAGTTCAAAGTTGATGCAAAAACAGAAAAGACTCTATGACTCGAGATGCATTGATTGACCTACTTGTATTTTTTTATTTTTACTTACTTTATGAGGAAGCAAATATGTTTGCTAATTAGACATAATGAGGAAGCAAAGTGCTCATTAAAAATGGGCATTGAGATATGGATTCCCAAATCAAGGTAAGGGAAAAGAAGGAGTAGAGAAAAGGAAATTGAAAACGCGGAGTAGAATGGGTGATGGGAAAGATGGAGCGGAAGGGAGAAACAAAGAAATGGGACCTCTTCAGAAGAAAAAGGAAACACGAGAGAATGTTGAGGGAAAAAAAACAGAGGGAGAAGGAGAGGTACATCAAAAAGGTCGGGAAAGCGGTAAAGGAAGGTAGAGACTGAGAAGTGATAAACGGGGAAAGAGGAGGGAGGAAAAGCATAAATGAGAGAGAGAGAGAGAGACAGAGAGAGAAGTAAAAGAAAGTTTAATAGAGAGGATGAAAGAGATACTTGCAGAGACTAAGATAAGAGTTAAGATAGAAGTAAAGAAAGAAGAGGAATTTCGGATAGGAAGGGGACTATTGGCACACTTATAGGAGAAGATGAAGAAAAAGAAGCTGGGACGATATTGGAAACAGGCAAACTGTATTCACTAGCATACGTGACGAACGGGGAAAGGAGAGTACGGAAAAAAGAAAAGAGTGGATTTTAAATGGGAATGCTCAGGATGAGGTATGAATGAAGAAGATGGGAGAGTGAGAGAGATCTGGTTGCACGAGGTAAGGAAAGGCCAAAAAATGGCTCTCAAAGCATGAGAACAAGGAAGTAGTGTTGCGGAAAAGAGCGATAATTTTTAGATTGGTAGTGGCAAGAGGAAACGGAAACCCAGGGCAAGGTCGCAATTGTCTAAGATTAGGAATAGTAGGTGAGACGATATGTAAGAAATAGTTTGTTAGGTACTATATAAGCAGAGAGCGAACGAGCCCAGTCTGGAGTTGCGCACCGAGCCCAGGCTCGGCTCCCTCGCTGCGGAGAACCGTTGCGTGGGGGGAAAATGAGAGAGAGCGCGTGCGAGCATTTGAATGTCAGTGACTGTGATTAGCGGACATACCACTTTCTCCATGCGGCGCGGCGGTTCTCCGCAGCAAGGCAGCCGAGCCTGGGCTCGGTGCGCAACTTCAGACTGGGATCGTCCGCTCTCTTTATATAAAGATTGTCGATAATAAAACATGTAATGGTTCTATGAAGTTTCTCGAACCCGTGAAAGGGAGAGAGTATGAACAAATGAAGAGAGATACAGATTAACTTGTTTCAATTTGCCAAATTTAGAGACTTTTTTTTTTCAAGTTTCGAACATGGATTTAGCGGCATCTCACATGCAATCTAAAATAAAAGAAATCAATAGAAGAAAACTCATTAGATTAATCAATATCCAGAAATAGAACACGCAAAAAAGACGTGTTATCAGCATTTTTATTGAGACTCTAAATTGGATGAAATATTGTTTCCTACCATATTCGACTCGAGGTATTATTTATGATTCTGCTATAGTACACAAGTTGTGAATTACAACACTACAGAATAAAAGCTTTCGAAGATTTATCATTATTAGTATTATGAAATATGACCTTTATTTAGGAGAAACAAAAAATCACCGATACAGGGTGGTGGCTCTCTTACAAACTATAAAAAGTACGGGAAAACGACGGATCGTTTATCGTTTCGCCTTCTAAGGAAAGTTACATTCGCAATGAGAAAAAAAAGTTCGAAAAAGAAGGGTAGCAACTTTGCGAGTTATTTGACGAGAAGCAAAAGAAAGTCTAAAGTTTGCTGTGTCAACGTGGAAGTCGACGGTTTATGTATTTGATTCACCAGTTTACACTTCTCATGCTAATACTTCTAACCTCCTGTTTCGATCTTTTGTATACTTCCCAACTGCAATTTTGATCTCCTGTGTAATCTTTCAAGTGTCACTTCCAACCACTTAACACTTTCACTTCTAGAAATGTAAAACTTTGTTAAACGTTAAAATAAAATCATACAAAATTAAAAAGTAATTTCAAATTTATTTATTTTGAAATAAACTAATTGCTCATAATAAAAGTATTCAAACTGCAGCGGAAAGCGTGATTGTTTTATACTTTTCTGACTGATCAATAAGTATGTTGTAACTGTAATTATAACTATAGTTAATGAATGTAATCAAGGTAAGTTTAGTTTAGTTTAATTTGTAGGTCATTTAAGCCCTGTAGCAGTTTTCCCTAGGGCAAAAAATTTAGTACAATTATGAGAATAAATTAGGTTTGTACAGTAGGTTACAAGACATAATTGAGGTTGACGGAAGTTGAGATGAATTTTGTATAATGTATTACGACGGCCCCCATCCAATTAAAATCGAGACAAGCGCTGCTTAGTATTACTGATCGAATAAGGGACCTTTAACAAGTTCATGTGCTCAAGTGGACGAAATTAAGAAGATAGAACAAAAATAAATTCTTACTGGATTATAAGTTTTTTCGAAATTTTAAAAGGATCAACTTCATAATTTAAAGATTTCAGAAAATAATTTTTGCGTAATAATAAAATCTCAAGAAGATTTGAGCTAGTCTGCAAGTAACTTGTAAGCTTGGCAGAAATGTTTGAAGCAAGAACCGTTCAAATTAAATGATCGATCGCTTCGTGTTAATTCATTTAATTAATTTGAAAAGATTGTAATCTAAAATCAATCATTCTAAAATGATTGTCATGTTTTCCAATTATACAACATTACATTTTCAAGATTTCTGCTAAGACTTTCAGAATTCCTTATCTGGAAAAATAGTACAAAATCAATTGCAATCTGAACTTCTTCAATTTGTGGAACAACAAATTATGCCTTAGAAATCAACGAATATTCCTAGGAGAAAATATTTTCTTCTATTTAAATTAATTTTTTGAAAAAGTATTATTGCAGTTCATTACAGTACAGGATTCTTTTTGATAATTTGACGCTGTTCCAAATTTTTCTTGGCTTTGAAGCTCTGGAATAATGAATTTTTTTATATTGATTGTAATCCTTAATATTATCTATGAAATATCTCTGGAAATATGAATGCGTAAGCAGATTATCCTTTTGGTTCATTAGTGATTTGTTTAAAAGAATTCGGAAGAATTTTTCCCAAGAATTTTTTTTAGTTTGAAGGTTTTAACGAATAAGATTATTTTCTTATACTGTGATCTCTGATAATATCAATTATGGAATTCCAACTTTTGAATTTGTATTAAATTACATCTTTTTTGGTGAAAAATTCAACTACATGGTTGAAAGTTGAAACTCTTTGTGGATAATTCATTTTTTTGGTTGAGGATTCATCTCTTTGGTTGAAAATTTGAGTATTGTATTTCGAAAATTCGTTTCACTTTTGTTCACAAATTGAAGTATTTATTTGAAAATTTATCTAACTGGTCGAAAATAAAAATTTTTTGTTGAAAAATAATATTTGTGGGTTGAAAATTCAACTGTTTCTTATATAATTCGTTTTTTTTTGTTTAACAATTGAATATTTTGGTTTGAAATTAATGTATTCTGTTGAGGAATTATCTCTTTCGGCAGAAAATTAATCTCCTGTGTGAAAAATATATTTTTTGTGAAAATTTACCTGCTTGGTTAAAACTAACATTGTTTCTTGAAAAATGATATTTCTTAGTTAAAAAAATATTACGTGCTGTCAAGTTGAAATGCTTTGTGAAAAATAAATTTTTTTTGGTCGAAGATTCATCTTCTTGGCTTGAAAATTCAAGAATTTGGTAGAAAATTAAACTTTTTGGTTAAGATTAACATTTTTGTTAGGAATTCATATTTTTGGTTGAATATTCAACTCTTTTGGTATTAAATTCAATTATTTGGTTTCAAATTAAACTATTCACTCAAAAACTCAACCATTTGGTAGAAAATTAACTTTTTTGTTGAAGAATCATATTTTTTGGTTGAAAATTCAACTGTATTATAGAATTCATCTTTTTGGCTTCAAAATTCAACAATTTTGTTGAAAATTAGTGTACTTTGTTGAAAGATCGTCTTTTTTGATAGATCATTTATATTTTCGATAGAAAATTAATTTTTTTGGATGAAAATTTCACTCTTCGGTTAAAAATTCATCTTTCTTGGTTAAAAATTCAACTACTCAATAGAAAGTTTAAGTACTCTGTTCAAAATTTATTTTTTTAAAGATCCACTTCTTTGGCTGAAAATGGAACTATTTTGTTGAAAATTTGTTGTTTAGTCGGTTGAAAGTTAATTCTTAACTAAAAATTTAACTATTTTATCTTTGGTTGAAAATTCTTTTTCTTTTATGTAAAGTAATATTTTTAACTGGAAGTTCATATAATCCATTTTTGGTTGGAAATTTACGTTTTTATTTAGAAATTAAAATATTTTGTAGAAAATTCATTTATTTGTTGAAATTCATCTTTTAGTAGAAAACAAATCTCCTTGGTTGAAAATTCATCTTGGTAGGTCCAAAATCCATCTATTTGGTTTGCAATTCAAATGTTTTGTTAAAAATCATTCATTTTGTTGAAAACTCAACTATTTCGTTATTATCGTCTTTTCTGGCCGAAAATTAAACATTTGTGTTGGAGTTGCGACCATTTGGTTGAAAATGCTTTTTGTTGGTCGAAAATTCAGCTTTGAAAAAAAAGTCTTTTTGGATTGAAAATTCATCTATTATAAAAGAAAAGTCACTGCTTTTAGTTGCAGATTCATGTTTCCTGGTTGAGAATGAAATTTTTGTTGAAAATTTAACATCTTTGCAAAATTTCGTCTTTTTGTCTTGAAAACTAATTTATTTGGTTAAACGTTCAACTGTTTTGTCGAAATTTTTACTCTTTTGCTCGAAAATTCAACTATTCGGTTGTTAATGCAACTGTTTGGTTGAAAATGAATTTTTTTCGATTGAAAATTCATCTTTTTGGTTCAAAATTCATCTTTTTTGGTGTTTCGGACTGTGAAGTCTGATAATTTAATATTTTTAAGTATTCTTGATTCATTATCGAACGCATATTTGCAACTCAACTCACTACAAACGCAAAAAGAACCAGAAAAAAGGTGGAATCCGTGTTCAGCCAACGGCTAAGTTACTTACGGGGTGGGGTTAAAGACTGAACTACGGTTGTCAATGATGGGGGGGGTGGGGGGGGGGGGAAATAGCACAAAGCTGCTAATGTAGTTTATGGATGGCCCCCTTGAGTACGCTCGAGAGAATAAGTAAATTATCTGATTTACTGATAAATACGAGAATCGTTTTCATAAGTTTGGTAATAAAGCAAGTAGATTTTTTTTTCGAAAACTTTGCCTTCATTTCTCAACATAGTCTCCTTGGAGGCTTACACACGAGACTCCAATTTTTTCATTCCTTCAGGGAAGTAAGATTTATCTAATTCTGCGAAATAGGCATTTACGGCATCGATTACTTCTTCATTGGACGAGAATCTCTTCCCAGCGAGCCAGGCCTTGAAATTCGGAAACAGAAGAAAGTCGCACGAAGCCAAGTCTGGAGGATAGGCTGAATGAGGAATAAACTCGAAGCTCACTTTGTGTATTTTTGACATTGCGATCGTGGGGATGTGAGCCGGTGTGTTGTCGCGATGAAATAGCACTTTTTTCTGCACCAATCGTAGTCATCTTCCTTGTAAATTAGCTTTCAAACGGTCCAATTATGATGCATAGTACGTTCCTATTATAGTTATACCCTTTTCCAAATAATCAATGAGGTCAATTTTCTGATAATCACAAAATACTGTGGCCATCACCTTCCCAGCTGCCAAAACAGTCTTCACCTTCTTTGGCGCACCTTCACCAGGTAGTACCCACTGCTTTGACTGCTGCTTTGTCTCGTGTATATGGTTGTGGATCCAGATTTCGTCCACACTCACGAATCGACGCAAAAAGTCCTGCGGATTCTGATCAAAGTTTGCTAAACCGCCGTTCAATTTTTTAAACAAAAATGTTTCATCACTGCACGGAACTCTTCTTTATCAATTTTCTCGAAAACTGCTGACATGCTCACTTGAAACGACTGTCAAACGCAAACTAAGCGTTGCTCTTGACTAAACCCAAATATACTACAAAGTTCATTTTGGCGCTATCTAGTGGAAAATTTACATTACTTATCAAACGAGCCACGTAGCCTTTGTATGAAGCATTTGATATTCTAACTTAATCACTTAAGCCAAGCCCGCTCGCTCACTTACTTACATTCTTGGTTACTTACTGGGTCAATTACTTAAGCAACTAGGAAACCATTCCCAATCGAGCAACCCTGCATGACAGATTTCTAATCGCCCTAAGAGAGTATGTTCACGCTAGAAATCCAGATTCACATTGCTACATTCGTTTATCCGCACGTATAGTTATCTTCGTCACTCTTTTAGGTATTTTCTCACCCCACTGCTTTTCACTACTGGCTTTTACGGACGAGTTACTTTCTTGAATGCGAGTCTTTGATAAAGCGATTTCTCGTCTACACGGCTCGTTTGTTAGGCGCTTCGAACAAACTGCTTTCGTCGTTCATTTAACCATTATTCATTCGGTAGCAGATGTGGTCGAGAAGGATGGAAAATATCGGTAAGAGTAAGAATAAGAGAGATAGAGAGAAAGTTTCGAAGAGGAAACGAAGAATGAAGAGCATTCAAATTTAGAACTCCTCGCTGATTCTAGATTAGACACGTTGTGTTTGAACCAACTTTGAATGAAAGGTCATAACACTCTTCATTTTTTTCTTAATTTCGATTCATGATCTCGAAATCAGTGTGGAAAATGCATTTCAGCAAGATCCCCCGAGCAATTTTTTAATAAAGTGTTTCTTAAGTGTTGAAAACCTTTTTGAAAAAATAAATAAGCTAAATTTGCATTTTTTTACTTTATTGATACAAGACTAGTACCTAAATATAAGTCTTTGCTAACGAGACACCAAGAAATTAAATTAGTTTTACCGGAGTCAAACATTGTATTCTTGTACTGATTTTATTAATTTACTCGAATAATGAGGATGTGTGCTTGAAACTTTGTACTTATCTAAGTTGTTTTAAAATCTGAATGTACAGATTCCGTAGCCTGTTCGCTGAAAAAAGCAATACCTCTTCTCATTTTTCGACAAAATTCAGGAATATGAGAAAAACAGCGTGAACTTAAGGTGTAATTGAAACGCTCAAATCGCAGTAATTTCGCTGAAATTCGGTAATACAGTCTAAGTTTTTTTGGTTCTAGAGTCGTCGAAAAACAGGAGTCAAGTCGTTGAAGCAGATAACATATTCCAAACAACCAGTGCTACAAATTCCATGCAGTATATCAATTTTTTTTAAAGAATTTTACAAGAATTACTCGCGAGTAACATTAAACATTTTCCCACCACCAGAACTACATCTCATGTTTGGGGTTGTTAATATACTGCACTCTCAACAATATCCGTTGTAATAATACAATAAATGTATAGGAAGTTCATTACCAAAATGTAATGTGATTTTACAATACATGTTTTGTACACAAAATTATGAAAAACATGAAAGTTTTCTGCATTTATGGCTTGCATTATATTCTTATTAATAATCAACAATCTCTGATCTTAATACTTGATCGTACATAAATCGAGAATTAAGAATGACGTACAGGTGAACAGTATCCAGAAATGCATTCTGAAGATGAAGAGTTTGTACATGATAAATTGCTCTTAGATTTGGTATGTAATTTATTTAATTTCCTAATAATTTTTCCAATAACAAAGATTTTTGTTATAATCAGCATATTAGGCAAATGGTATTTTGCAATTATTTCATACTAGTTACTTCAGCATTGATTTATGAAACATTTTAACTATAATTAAAGAAAAATATATTTCAAGAATACAATACTTGTATTGTAATTTTACAACAAACTCATTGCATTTTACTTTACATACGGTGCTTGTAATTTTAAATTACAATTTGCATTGTCAAGTATTGTAAAATCACAAATACTTTTAAGAAGGTGTATGAACACATGCTAATGGAGTTCCAAAATGATAGTTTCAAATGGGCCAAAATGTGTAATGTTACTCGCGAATTTGCACGCGGAAGTCCTACGTTTCGCGAAGGATTCCTGTGAAGTGATAAATGGTAATACAGTATATACTCATGATTATAGGATTAGATAATTGGAAATAGCTGGACGATTAGTTTAAAATAATTTTTGTCTGTTAAATCCTGTCTAGATCGAAATTATTTTAGGAAGATGAAAATAGCAACGAGAATAAATGATTGAGAATTCTTCGCAATCAAAAAACTAATATTAAAGTCATAACCATTATTTTTTGAATAAAAATTTCTGAATGTGTAAAATCTTGAAACCGCCTGTATGTTTGAGTGTATATCTTGCAAAAAAGCATATCATAATTTTTTTAAATTCACATTCAACCCTAGAACACTACTCTTTCTTTCCACACCTTTGGTCACTACTCCTGTGTCTCTCACGCACTCGTGCGTATATCTTTCGAACAAATTAATATTTGTTTAAGTTTTTTACTTTATTTTGAGGCTTGTTCTTTTGCAAATTGATTCCTGTGTGTTTAAAGTTTTTTTGTTAATTTTTTAGAAAAATATCAACAAGAAATATAAGCATTATTTGTGAAGAAAAAAATTCGCCCGGGTCTCGAAGACCCAACTGTAGCATTCTAGGGTTGATCTATGCAATTTCAAAATGGATTTGTGTGAAGTTACTCGAAAATTTGTGCACAGAAGTCCTACAATCACAGGAAATTTTCAAAAGGTTTTCAAACAAAATTGATGTACTGCATGGAATTTGTAGGATTTGTTGTTCAGAATATGTTAGCTGCTTCAACGACTTAATACTTGTTTTTCTACAACTCTAAAATCAAATCACTTAGACTATATTTTCGAATTTCTGCAAAATTACTGTGATTTGAACGTTTCAATTAAACTTGAAGTTCAAGTTTTTTTCTTTCACATCCTGATTTTCGAGAAAAAATAGAAAAAGGCCTTGAATTTTCCAGCGAACAGGCCACGGAATCAGTACGTTTGGATTTCAAAACTACTTGGTTTAAGTACAAAGCTTCAAGCACACATTGTCATTATTCGAGTAATTTAATAAAAGCAGTAGAAGAATATAACGCTCGAAACCTGTAAAACTAATTTAGTTTCTTGTCAATTCGTTGATAAGGACTATAGCACACTTATACCTTCTTCTGGCGAAAAATTTAAAAAAAGGCTTTTTTTTGAGAAATGTGTTTTTCATTTTTCTGTTTTTCACTAAATTTTCAAAAAGTGACTACAGTCACTCTTTTAAATGAAAAGATCACTTTTATTTTGGGAGATTAAAACAGAGAACCCAATAAGGGTTAACCATTATTGAAGCCAGGTCTACATCTATTTCTGAATTTTTTTGAATTCTTTTGAAATTCTTCTCAATCATTCTGAATCCATTCTCAATTTCTTAAAATTTATCTTGAATTCGTATGAATTTTATCGATTTCCCTTAAATTCTTTCAAATCCACTTCAATTTGACTTGAATAAATAGTATATTTTTTATGATTTCAATTCACTTGAATTTGTCCTTAATTCGATTCAATTCAATTTGTATTCTTACAAATTTCATCGAATTACTTTGAATTCTTTTGAATTCGGAAGAGCATCAGTCATATTATTATACTTTTTTCTCAAATCACTTTTTGATCAGTTTTTCAAATGAAAAGGTAACTTTAATCACTTTTCATTCAGTGAGTTGAAAGAGGGCCCAAGATTTCAAATCACTATTACATTCAGGTATACCTATTTTGGAATTTTCTTAAGTTCTTTGAAATTCCTTCGAATTTCTCTAAATTCTGTGAAATTATTTTGAATTCATCTTGAATTCATATCAATCTCATGGAATTAAAAATCCCTTGAATTCTCCTGAATTCCGTCCAACTTTACTGAAATCAATGGAATTTTTTTTTAATTTCTTGAAATTTTTTCGAATTCCACTTGAATTTTTTGGTATTCTTTCGAACTTTTTCGAATTGACCCTGATATTATTTCGAATTCACTTTAATTCTTCTAAATTCACATGATTTCTACTGAAATCAATGGTTCAGTTTGGATTTCTTAAACTTCTCACAATTCATTTCGAATTTACCCTAAACTCTTATTAATTTCTGCTAAATTTATTCTAATGCTTTAGAATTATTTTGAATTTACCCTAAATTCTTATTAATTTATTCTGAATTTTTTTTAATGCTTTAGTATTCTTTTGAATTTTTTCGAATTGACACAGAAATCTTCTAAGTTTACTTCAATTTTACTTACATCAATAGAAAATTTGGAATTTTTAGACTTCTTTTCAATTCATTTGAATCATTTTGAATTTATTTTGAATTTTGTTGAATTGAGCTTCGAATTGTTTTGAATTTATTCTGAACTGTAATGAATTTATCCTGAATTTGTTAGAATTCACGTAAAACTTTTATTAATTTTGTTGAATTCCTTTGAATCTTTTTGAATTCAAAACAACACTCGTCACATTGTTAAAGCACATTACTGCCCCGTTTATCATCACATCTTTGTTTACTTATAGCTTGAGCATTTTAACATTTTTTCAATTTTTTTAAAATTATTTTTCACACGGCAGCAATATAATGCAGACACGGGTGTGCATGTTATATGTCATTATTCATAAATTAGTTCAGTTCAACAAAAAATTAAGACATTTAAAGATTTAGAAAGAAGTGTTATCTTTCAGGAAATCACAAAAATGGAAATTTGCTTTTAAAAATTGAATTTCAATATTGAGTTGGCATAAAAGTTCAGCTAAAAATAAAACGATATTTGATTCCGGGTTTTGTTTCGTTCTTTATTGCATTTACCTTCAACTGTGAATTTCAGGACTGAAAAATTTGAAGGTGTACAAATTTTAGGTATTTTTTTTCAATGTTTAGCGAAAAATGGCAGTTACAAATAGCATTTTGGTTATTTTCCCCCCTTGTTTTTTAAGCTGCGATTTATTTCAAAAATAGAAACCTATAATATTCAAAAATTCGCGCTATAATCTATTCTGATGCAGCTAAATGAGCAATTTGCAGCTTTAAAAAATAGAAAATTTAGAGGAAATTCGTTTTGAAACTATTCAAATTTAGAAGCCCTTAAATCCTAAAACTTTTAAATTTGAATAAATTTAATAGTATTTGAGGATACCTTAAAATAATATTTCATGTCTGAGATAGCCGTGAATATCTTAATTTCGAAACTTTAAATTCAACTTTTGCGATAAATATAAATGTGAAATATCCAAATAACAATAATGTTTTCATTTTTTTTAAACACGACTGTCTACAGGATCCAAAAGCTAGAAAACTATATTTTAAAAGTTTTCAGATTCCAAAGGCTCCAGGTAAAAAAAAACATACAAATTTTAAGCTCTTCAATCACTAAAATAGCAGTACTCAACTAGATAAGCAACACTTTTATCGCAAATTATTGTCAAAGAAATGTTTTGTAATTTGTGTTCTGTCTTTTTCATCAAAAGGCAGAACGATTTTAAAAGCTCATGGAATTTTAATCTCGAAATTCTCGGTCCATTTTCTCTGAATCAGGTAACTTTTTTACTTCAAACTTCAATTACCAGTATTCAAAAACTTAATATCTCGGGACCATGTTTTTATTAATTTTTTTTTCCCAATTTCTTTAATACTTCTTAAAATTTCGATAAATATTTGATATAAAGGATCCAGCGATATATTCTTTATTCCAAACAAAAATAGAGAAGTGAAATGCAGAAAAATTCCCTCATTTTTTCGAAGAGAAATTCCCCTATTTTCCTAAAATTGAACTGCTGAACCACTACGATTACTAAAACAGTCTACGATCATCTATCGTAAAGAATCTACATTTTTTCTAGCTTCGTTTCAATTAATAAAATTGTATTACAACTGTGCCATATATTTGAATTTTTTATAGGGGAATTACTTAGACGCTAGAATAGTAATCAAGGGTTCATTGAAGGGCGCAGGCCTAACAGCATGAGGGCTAAAATCAAATTTCAATAATAATCGAATCAATATTTTAAATCTAATCAATACTGATGATATTACTGATGTAGTTTCAGTTAAAAGACCTAATTTTTAAAGAAATTTGTGCACAAGGCTTTTTTCTTGCTTACGCATATGCGTAGTTTTCGTCCCCTATCACTGTTTGTAATCTTATCTGTTTTATGTACTACCTGAATAGCTCTCTAGATAGATAGGAATAGCCCTCTAAGGGAACTAAGGGTCTATCTAGCCCTAGGGTTTTACTGCAATAAATACAAAAAATACAAATACAATGTATACGACCGCCCACAACGATATTTCTCAAAGAGTGGTAGGTTTTATTATGATATTTTTATCATTTAAGAGAATAATTACTACTAATTGTAAATATTAGTACTTATTATTATTACTTTTGTTCTATAATAATTATAGAACAAAAGTACTAATAATAAGTACTAATATTTACAATTTGCAAATCCAGCAAGTAATATTCAAAATTCTCTCTTCGCGCTTGCAAATTGATCTTTCATTTTCATTATCGCACCAGTCTGATTAGCAGTTTCAATTACAGAATTTTCACAATAGTTTCATCATACATATGAAAATGATAGTTTAATAATAAAGCGCAAATTTTGTTGGAGATAATGTGATTTACGCACATGTCTTGCATTATCGCAGATATTACGTGTACACAGGGGATGTACAACGGAATATTGTGCGGTGTTATCAGTAAAGCACAATTTGCGTTCCGACCGAATTCGGTCGAAGTTACGAAGAATTTGATTAGAGTTGAAAATTCAGTTTAAAACTTGGTTTTGGAAATCAGAACATGAAGTAGATGCAAGTTTGAATGAATAATAAAACAGAGCACACTGCAACTTCGATATACAATTAAACATTCTGCAAATCCTTAAAAGATATCAATTTTGAAATGTTTCAGAATTTTTTCGAATCTCCTAAAATATTTTGGTTTGCTCAAGCATATCATAGAATTTTTTTTTCAAGTTTTTCCAAGTTTTTTCCGGAAGAATGGCATTGAATTTCAAATCCATATTTTCTTCAGAGGTTATGTATTTGGTCTAATCCTTACATGCTATTTTTAAATAAGCATTATTATGCTTTCAGGTTATAAATAATACTACATGCCCAATGATATTGAGGGGTTATATCTACTTGTGC
>JAUMHM010000016.1:14676800-14689701 GCA_032362435.1 Melikaiella ostensackeni
GTACTTTAAGATGCTGGCAGTAATTTTGCAATAAAAGTTAAAATCGTTATGCTACATAACCTCAAATATAGGCAAAACCGCGATTCTCGCACTTTTAGCTTAGGATATCTCAAAAACCTGACGTGATAGAGCAATTCTGAGGCCAGATTCTTGTTTAGCGCACCAAAAACCTCCGGAAAAGTATACTCTGGTTTCTGGTTCTGGAATCTTGTCGGCCTGTGTTATACATGAACCTGAATCGAATCATTATGACCTCAAAAATCGATTATTAATTCCGGCCGATCAAAATGCTCTTCATTTTGGTATCATTTTTGTTCCATATCAAAATGATATTGATTTCCGTATAATTTCGAACATTTTTTTTCACTGTGTATAGAGCCGAACAAGATAAAGGATTAACTTCAGAAACGATTCATATAAAAAAATGAAAAAATGCAACAAATTACAGAAATGATATGCAAAATTTAGGTATTATATACCAGAGTCTCATTTCTCTTATTAAAATTTAAAAACTGTTAATATCCTCGGGTAAAAATATCACATGACATCTTAACTTAACCTTAAAAGCTGTTATAACGTATAACCCATAAGTGGCACATGTCCGTCTTTAATTATTGTTTCAAAATGTAACTATTTATTTTTTAAGATAATCCAGGATATTTTCCTGCGATCTTTTAAAATTTGCTATAATTTTTATTGAATAGCGTTCATTTGATTATAAGATTTCTCCGAAAAAATGGCATTAAATATTAAATCCATATTTTTTTTGGAGGTAACGTATTTGGTCTGATCTTTACATGATATTTTCAAATAAGCATTATTGGGCTTTTAAAACAAATCAACTTTTGTTTTCTTTATGAAACATTATTTTTATTATTTTCAACTAACTTCAATTTCTCCGAAGAGGTAAATAAATTTTTCATTTTTTATTATTAGATTTTTTCGTTCCTTGTTAGGTTATAAATAATACTACATGCACAATGACATTCAAAAAATATCGTGTTTTTCTAGCTTCAACGATCTTTTATTAAGAAAAATGATTTGATAAGGATACAGATCTGTATCGAAACGCTTTATCTATAAAAATCAGAAAATAAACGCTTTTACTGGGATTAGCCACTAATAGAATCTTACTTCATATTATAGAATAATTCAGAATATCTGAAAAATGTCTTCAAAATACAAATAAAACATCATTCACTCTTATTAAAATGCACAGTTAACGTTGCAAAACTTTCCAATTGACAGAGTGTTGATTTTCAAATTTGTATAGCATGAAATTTAAAATAAGAAAGCATTCATGTTTTGAAAAATTCAATTTTGAGACATGAAATTTCTGAGATTGCAATTTTGGAAAATAAATTCAGCAACTTTTGAAGCCCTTCACACTGGAAGAATCTGAATTCGAAAACAATTCAGATTACCCGTAAGGAAAAATGGAGTAGGCGTGGCCCCTCATGAAAACGACATGCTAATTCATAAGGATCCAGCATGAGCTGGAGGGCCCGCGAGGGCCCCTCGCAGTTATTTCGATGACAAATTTTCAATTTTTAAAAATACTTCTAATAATTTCCTCCTCATCATTTTCACGCATATTTTGATAAATATATAAAGCGTGCTCTCAAACAGTGCATTATGCGCTACTTGTCATAAGGGTCATATAATATGAAAATGTAGGCACAAAATGATCCTTATGGCAAGTGTCGTATAATGCACTGTTGTAGAGCATGATTCATATACGTATTGTTAATACGAATGCAAAATAAACAAGAAAGAATGAAAAAATTAGGTCCTCGACCGGGACTTGAACTTATGACCAGCATCTTATCAGAATTCCGTTTTTCCTTTGGACCAATTCACCACAATATTTATAACTTTTTTTCAGGCAGACACTCAGCAGGCCCGTCAACATTTTTTGGAATTGTCTTTACTTTCAATAACTGCACATTTGGATGATATTTTGTTACTATTTGACATAAAAAGACAATTTATTACAACAAGAAAATCGTTCGATTTTTTTATAATGAGGCATAAGGGCAAAATGTTGTAAAATATGTAAAAATGTTCCTAAATTACTTGCAGTGATTAATTATTTTCTCAAATATTCTGGAAACAATTCATAATGGTTTAAATTTTTTTCAGATCAAAAATATTTTAGAAACTCACTAAATATTTCTCAAGCAATCTAGAATGTTTAATAACTTCTGGAATATTCCAGAATATTCTAGAACATTTTAATGTTATATGTAAAACAGTAGTAGGAAATTATCTAATCATAACGGATGCAAAAGCGCTTTAATTTGAAAAAGTGGAATTAAAAATTATTTATACTAAAGACCATCCAAGTCTTCAAAACCTCCAACATTTCTAGAAATACAATTTTCTGGAATATAAGAGAATATTTCAAAAAAGATTCTAAAATCTTCCAAAACTAGAGGATATGTGACAGCAATTGCAGCCCAGCTAGGAAATCTTGACACTGACTACTCCCCTTTTTCCATTTTCCATGATTCGAGACTTCTTCAAAGGATTTTTTTCAAGTTCACTGGACAGGATCTTCCATTTAATTTCAATTTTCAATTTTCATTTTACTAGATGTTTCTTTTCATTTCAAATTTCATTTAGCGAACTTGTTTCCGAGATGCACTTCCAAAAAAAAATTGAATAAAAGTTTATTTCCGAAACGATTACCTCTATATTTTCTTCGAGCATCAGACACCCCTAAGCCTTCAAAGGAGCCATAAGAAGTTGCTTTAACTCTTACGGAAGAGGCAAAATTTTCAAGAGCAAAAACCGTGGAGTTTGTAATTTATCACTTTTTAGAAAAAAAATAAAAAGTGATATCCGATAGAGGTTTCTTTCTAGTTTTTCTACTATCAGGACAGCATCGGCTTTTAAATGAGCTATAAAACTTCCCTATACCCCTCACAGAAAAAACGATATTTATTTTTTTTATAAATTGTTTACAATTCTTCCAAAACCCTGTAGCAGTCCGGTGTATTACAGAATGTTTCGGAATCTTCGACATTTTTTTAGAATATTCTAGAAAGTAAAACTATATTTAAAATATTTGGATTACTTCAAATCGGAATCTTCTAAGATGTTATAATATTTTCTACAGTATTTGAGACTATTCTACAACGATTTCAAATATGAGTGATTCTCCAGTTCAAGGAACTTTTGAAAAGAGTAACTTAAAAATAAAATATTTCAATTTTCTTCTTCTTTCATTAGTTCAGTTCCCTGACATAAAGAAGCGTAGTCCTAAAAATATTCGAGCTTAAATATTATTTTCAAGTTTTTATTTTCAAGAATTTCAAAAGTTATCATTACAATCCAAAACTTCTGAATGCACTGAGAGGTCTAGAGGGTAACTTTGGCTGAAAATTTCGACAAATGCCCGCTGATTATGAATATCTAGGGTACTTATTCGAAAAGTTAGTCGTTTATTTTGTAAACACTTTTTTCATACAAATATATTATTTATGAAAAATAGATTTTGGAAAATATTTTCAAGAAAGTTTGAACCAGGACAAGACTATTTTCTGTTTGTACTTTTTGTGTACAATTAACCGCCTTCAAGTTATAGCGTTATAAACAATTAAACTTGGTACATTTGGTGACCGGACTTTACGGCGTCCGGAGCTTACAAATCACAGGAAAACGCATAGTATAGCCCCAAAGCTGAATGAATTGAATAATTCTTTGGGAAATATATTCATATGCACTTCTTTTAAACAGCTGTTACATTGATATCAACTTATTTTCTAAAAAGTGACTTATTTAACAACAGCCGAAGTTGACACATAGTAAAAATACGCAACACCTCATCTTAGTTTATATTGTTTTAAATAGAAATCTTGTAATTTTACTTCAAAATCATACGTGAATGCAGCATGTGGATTTTTTCATCTAAGATTTAAAGTTTCATTAATTTAAAAAACGCAGCAGAATTGACGGAAAGTCATACAAATGTAAACTCCGGCCGATAACATCATCGGATATGGTGGTCAAAATTCATCATATGGTTATGAAAGATCGCCGAATCAAGGTGCGTGAGATTTCGAAGATTGTAGGCATATCCACCAAGCTAGTCGATAACATCTTGCACGGACAACTGGAGGTTGAGAAGGTATGTGGAAGATAGGTGCCGCGATTGCTGACTCCTGATCAAAAGCGCAACCGAAAAGACGTTTCAGCACAGTGTTTCGCGAAGTTTAATCGGAATCCGCAGGACTTTTTGCGTCAATTCTTGCCTGTGGACGAATCCTGGATGGACCGCTATACTCCCGAAACAAAGCAGCAGTCAAAGCAGTGGGTACTGTCTGGTGTGAGTGCGCCAAAGAAGGCGAAGACTATTTTGTCAGTTGAGAAGGTGGTAACCACAGTATTTTGGGATGCCTAAAGAATTATCCTCATTCATTACTTGGAGAAGGGTAAAATTACAGGAACGTACTATGTATCATTATTGGACCATTTGAAAGCTAAGCTACAAAAAAGGCCACGATTGACGCACAAAAAAGTGCTGTTTTATCACAACAACACGCCAGCTCAACTCTCTGCAATCGCAATGGCAAAAATTGCCGAACTGGGCTTGGAATTGATTTCGCATTCACCCCATTCTTCACACTTGGCTCTGTGCGACTTCTTTCTGTTCCACAAATTGAAGACCTAACTCCGTAGGAAGAGATTCTTGTCCAATGAAGAATTTATTGATACTGTAAATGCGTATTTTGCACACGTCGATAAATCTTACTTTTCTGAAGGGATAACAAAATTGGACTCCCGCTGGACTGAGTGTCTCGGAGGAGACTATGTTTAGAAATAAAGGCAAACTTTTCACCAACAAAAAATATTCACTTGCTTTTTTACCAGACTTATCTTATATTAATGTGTTCCCTCAAAATTATTTCGCAGGCAAGCAAAAGTGACCTCCTAGTGGAGATTTACCCAAACATAGAAAATTCCAAACCTGAAATTCTATCATCTCTTACATATCTTTTATTCATTTTTTCATTTATTGGCTTTTTCGAGTTTTGTTGTTCAAACTTAATTTAACCAGTTTCCACATACAAGCGAAATTACTAACAAATATTAAAGGAAGTTCTCAAATGAAAATCTAATTTTTATATATTTTTAATTAGCTGTGTAATTTCTTGTTTGTTTGATATGAGTTGATACGGCGGGGCTCTCGCATGCAGATATTAAACGACCGTATCCAACAACAACAATAGACGTGAAAAGTGGTTGGATAAAGTTCGTAGAGTAGGTGGTGGCACGAAAGAGATAAAAAAGAACAATAGACAGACAGAGCTCAGTTCCCTTTTGTCACTGCAAATGGATATTCATCCCAAAACCACCCCCTCGCTTTGCCAACGCTTGAGTTCAAGTGCTCGTCGACAGCAGCATAGAGAATATGGAGAAACACCCACTAAGTAAGTGGGAGAGAAAAGGATGTCGAAAGGGGATGGAGTCGGGAGGAAAATTAGTAGTAAGAGTGCTAATGTCGCCGCAAAAAATGGGCGACCCTTGACTATGGAAGGAAGTAGCTCCGCAGGAAATAATATTAGCAGATTCAAAATAATATTGCACGAATCTGCTCAATTTTTTGAATCAAATGATGTTTTTTTCAATTCTTGTAAAAAATTTGTGTTCTGAGCTGTTAAATGAAATAAAAGATATTTTAGTAGAAATTTTCAAATTCAGGATTGAAAGAAAATGTTTTTTGCAAACATTTTTAATTAATGTTTTTATTTAGGAATTGAATGGAGCTATTGCGCCGTTTGATGGCTCAATCTGTGAGGTAATGTACACTGATTGCTATTTCGCTCATAAAACTGAATGAAAATGATCTTTCTGCGATGAAAGTCACAGAATAATCTTGAGTTTTTATTTGTTTATAACAAATTCAATAGATTTTTCAACAATTTATAAGCTATTAGTCAACTTTTCTGGATAGTTGCTTCATTGATTATAGATATTTTGGATTGAACCCAAGTATTTTCCAAAAACCAGCACTCTTCTAAAACAAAAAAATCCATTTTTGCTATTGAATAAAAAAAGTAGAAAACTTTTTTCTGAATCAATTCTGACCAACATTTGCGGAATTTCATTAGCTTTAATTTTTAAAAAAATTCAAATAGCCTCATAAACCGCATCTGAATATCAATTTGTCCAGAGACATTTTTCTTGTCCCACTGAGTGTGGGAGAGAGGCTTAGTCGATATAAAAATGAGGTACGAAAATCAGGTAAATTTTGAGCGGTAAAGACGGCATAGGGTACTCCCACATAAGTGAAGAGCGGAGGTGGAAAATAGGAAACTGGAAGGTGTGCCGAGGCAAAATGAGGAAGGGCACGGATTTGCATAATCGGTATCCTTTTTTGGATATGTAAACAGGATAACAGAAGCTTAATGCTGGAGGGATAAGCGAAGGTAAAACCATGTAAATGGCGAAAGAGGTGTACAGTAGGATGGTCCAAAAAGACTTTTTTTGTGGAAGGCAACGACCCCCTCCCCCCATCTGATTTCAAATCCGAAAAAAGGAATTCGCTACGTTTTTGTTTTAAATTTTGATTATAACAGTTGCCTATTTTGATTCGAAGCTTTCCATGTAAATTGCATGAGGAAAAATCACTTTTTGGAGTTTTTGGAATAATTTTTCAGGGCTTAAAAAAATGCTAAGTGAAAGTATAAAGGCCACACGGTGCCTTGAACACGGGCAGGAATCAACTTTTATTCAAGCTGAAATGTCAACCAAAACGGTTCCGGCAAAATGATAGGTAATCATTGCTAGAATTATAATCCATATTGCATGAAATCCTAGCTGATCATTTTTTAATGATTTACGAAGATTATTTCCAAGAATTCGCATATTTATGCATTTTCACTCGTATTTTATAGTACTAATTTTGCATAAAAATGAAGGACACATGGCTTTTAATTAATATGTGAAATAATAAGCAAAAGTATTTTCTGTAGTTTTTAATGAAATATCATTTATGAAGAAGATAAAAAATAATGAAGAAACGAAAAAATAATGAAGCAATCATAGGTGAGTGAAGAACTTTCTAAATTTTATTTAATTATTCAATGATAAGATAGACATAAATAAAATAAAGGATTAGTTTGTATCACAATATAAATAAATTACACTATAACTATTTGAAATTCATACAGCTTTTGTATACATTGAGTAGAATTAAAGTAAGCATAGAAGTGAATTGTATACATACGTGTACATATATATTACGCGTATACTTTTATGTATTTAAATAGAGACAAAAATCCCGTTCAAGGTACTAAGGTAAGGGATCCAATTATTGGCAGGTTAAGGCAAACTTCAGGCTTTGAGAAAGAAATTAATGTCAAAAATTTTATGTGTGATAAATGTAATAATAGTACTATATATACATTAAAAATTTGATAGGGAATCAAATGCTGACCTTTCTTTACCTTAATATCTATTAGAAACGGAAAAAATAATTAAAATAAGCTTGTGAGCGTAAAAATGCAATTCTTGGCAGGGTTGACGGAATTCATGGCAGGGGTTGACCCAATTCTCGGCTTCCCAGTCATATGAGAGCGAAATAGTTAAAGAATCATATTGAAATGAATTTTATTATTATAACTTAGAAGTGAATAGTGAAGACAAACATTTTTTATGAATTATTTTCCATTTATAAATAAATAATTTGTTTGAAATTAATAAATTATCAGCTTTTCTCTAGACCGAATTCTTAGGTGGTAGTCCTTGTCTTTTTTTGACTGCTTCAGCAGAATCAGTAGAATCGGTACTTTTTGAAAACTGATTTTTTTTGTCATTAGTGTCTTTGGATTTTAACTTCCTTTTTCTGGTAACTTCCTTTGCAGAATCAGTAGGATCGTTGATATTCGACGATTGATTTTCTTTATTCTTAATCTCTTTGGTTTCTAGCTTTTTTCTTTTCCTATCTCCTTTGATTTTTTCCAGAATTACTCTTCGCCGTTTTCGTTCTAGTTTTTAAAGCCCCGTTTTAGCTTCATCCTCTTTCGATTGAATTTTCCTCAATTCCTCATCCCTCCATGCCTGAGATGTTGAAGCATAGATGACTTTTCCCTTCATTAGCCTTCCTTTTCGTTTTGGGGTTAGAGGATAACGCAAATAATCTTGTATAGTTCCATTTTCTACACATTTCACAGCAATTTCCTGTACTTTTGGTGAAATCGATTTGCAAGTCAAATCTATAGGTTCGTGTAATATTTCATTAATTGCATTCTGCCTTGAAACCTGATAACTAAACTCTTCTTTTCTCTCTAGACTATTTAAATCAGCCTTGTCGTTATTTAAGAAAATAGACGTATTAAGAATTACATCCGAAGATTTTCTTAATGAATTTAAATCACAGTCATTTTTGTTTGACGAAGTAGTTGTGAGTATTTCATTAGACTGATTTGTAGTTAAATCTACATCTCTAAGTAGCGAATTTACTCTTATTTGTGAATCACAGACATCACATTGCATTATATTTGTACTCGTTTCCTCTAAGCTTAGAGCAGGTACGTTTGAAAAATTTTCTTCCTCTTTTGATTCAGAGTAGTTGGCATTCCAAAAGATATCTGATGCTTCGGCCTTTGGATCCGTAGAAATTTCTCTTGCGATTGGGATAACAGGTATGAAAAGTTCAGATTCCTCTCCAATTTGTGCGAAAATTACATCCTCTGTCTGGAAAATATCAGGATCATTCGAAAGATCAACAAATTCCACGTCATTAATGTTAATTTCATCAATGTTTAGGATATTCACATTGATATCCGAAACAACTGCATTTGTCTGTATTTTTCAGACAATTTTCTGTTTTATTTTGCCATGTTGTTCCATATATTTTGTGATACTCTTGTCAAATTGAGCGAAGAATCCAAAATAGATAAGATCTGACAGATTTGTCATTGACAGATTCAAATTCTTGAATTCATCCTTCACCCACTAGATTCTCAAAGAAGTGAAATGGAAGACTTACTGATCCTGGGGGTTTCAGGCATTTTTTTGCCACTGTACTTTTTCCCAGACACTTAGAATAGTCGACGGTATCCGGGTTCCAGGGACACAATTCCCATACTCTGAAACCATTAATTATTGTATCAGGCGTGCTAGCGATTTTGCCGACTGCATCCTTCAGAATTGGGGCAAATTTATCCACGGTTAAAGCAATTGAAGGATGCTCGCTTCTCCATTTTAGCACGCATTGCAACCAGAATGACTTTAGAGGCTTGAAACAAGCTACATCTGCAGACTGTAAGAATCTGGTCGAATTTGGGTATAAACGAATGAGAAAAATTCCCAATTTCGAACACAAGACGCTTAGCTGGTATGTTTTGTGCGTAGAATGACCATCCACAAACGAAATCACTGGAAATTGCACATTATTTTTTACCAGATGAGGGTATAAGACATTTTTAATGTAATCATACATCATTTCTGATTTCATCCAGCCATTTCCACTCGTGTTGATACCCCAATCCTGAGGAACTGATTTTGCAACTGCTGAAGGCAGTCGTTTGTACGGAAAAACTATTTGTGGCGAAGTTACATCTCCAGCAGCAGAAAATGTCAGAAGTGTGGTAATATTTGACTTTGGGTTTCAACTTCTTACTTCATATACATTTCGAGCACCTACAGGTGCGATAACAGTTTTTGTAGAGGGGCACAATAGAAAATAAGTTTCGTCACCGTTCAAAACTCTCCTACCATCTAGTAGAACAGGTAAGAGGTTTTCTTTTTCCTAATAAGAATGAGTGTCCTTGAGCCACTTTTGGACATTCTCTGGTGACACTGCTGCACTTGCAGATGAAACTCCTTCAGGTTTTCCTTCTGTCAATACTGGATGCCGCTTTAAAAATGCATCATACCACGCTTTACCTGGACAATTTTTTTTGAAAGGAATTTTCGCGAACAATCATCTAAAAATTTTTTGACACCTAACTGCAATTCCTATTTCCTTACGGGAAAGTCTTTTCGATAGCAGTCTGAAAACCCACTTCACAAGTATAGTTACCTCGACATCAGTAAGAACTGTATCACGTCCAGGTCATGGCCTTACGAAGTTTTGACTTAAGTGAAATTGAATTGTGGACCTAGGAACTCTATACTCTTTTGGCGCTTTGTTTTGCGACGAACCATCTTCACGAATAGATTTTACAGCCTTAAATAAATCTTCAGAAGTATCATACATGGTCCCGTTTTTGGCATTTTCTTGGTAATAAAGAAAAATACAATAAACTGTTTGCTTTAGAAATTAACAATTAGATGAATGAACAATATTCCGAGTGATGTTATGGATGAGAATCTTCAAATTATATTAACGCATTGATGTAAAAGGATAGTTTGGAGGTTAGACTATACTGAGACAGATTTCTATCTTACCATTAGCAAAATTTATGAGGCTTTCTTCAATTCGTGATACAGGAGAAATATATTTTAATAATTTACTTACCAAATCTTTTGAGTACAGCTCCAGTAATTTACCTGAAATTATAGTTTTTGCCTTGATGTCGGTCTTTTATTCTCACTTTCAGGAAACAACAAACGAACATAAACTTATTTTTTCCGACTGCCAAGAATAGAAATCATTGCGGGAAAGTACAAGCCAATTCTTGGCAGAAAGTTGCCAAGAATTGCATACGATGCTTTAGACTGAAAACTCATTGGCACCCTATATTATTTATTAAATAAATTATCGTTGAATCTTAATTTCTGTGTTAATAACAATATTAACATTTTGTGGAAATGTTTTAGAAAAAAATAGTCATTTCGGTGAATCATAACGTTTCTACGGTTGAATTCAAAACTGCAATTACCTAAAGATTTTCTTTAGTAAGCCTGAAAATTCTTGGTACCCTGGAAACAAAGCTGAATTTTTTAAATTTCAGAACACATAAGTCATTGTTTAGCATAAGATGAATACATACTATCAGGCAAAAATGTCTGTACAATTGGAAAAAATCAAAAATTATTCGCTAAGTACCTCTATTCATTTATTATTTTATAAAAATTAGAGAAGGGTACCAACAATTGGGGGAGGGTACCAAAAATAGGTGCTCTCACCCTAATAAATGTAAACAAAACATTCCTTACTCTAAACCTAGTCACATCCCTCACTCATGTCGATCAGCGTCTTAATCTAATTAGTTTATCACAGTCCTTCGACGGTATGATACGGCATTAATATGACAGATAATGATCACAAAGAAAATCGAAAAAAAGTTGGCGTGCCTTGCGGAAATAAGATTTGGTTTGGTGGCACGACGAAACCACAACAATTTTTGATAACTGATCCCATTAGTGATTTAGTAAAAAAGTTTATCTGTGAGAGATATACGACATCAAAGAGCGTATATCCAGTAGGCATTTGTGGTTCATGCCGTTTAACTCTTCAGGATCATGAAAAAAAATCTTTAAAAGACAGTTGCAAATCATGCCGGAGTATGAAATAATTGTGTTACTCAACCCTACTAGAAGTGAATCTCATCTTATTTGTATGAGTTTTATATGTCTTACGGCAAGGTCGAAGGCTCATAAAAAAGTTATAAAAAAACCTGGTCGATTACGTTGTATTGATAATAAAATCAATGAAAATAATGGACGATTTGCAAATGAGAAAATGAATTTAGAAACAGCAAGTAACGAAGAATCTATTGCAAACCAACCAGTCAACCGTGCTATAATTTGTAAGAGCTGCTCCACTGAAATACGGAAAGGTAAATCTCACTTATGTAAAATAACTACAGCTTGTGATAATCTATAAAATTTAGTTGATAAACTCCCAAAAACACAAAAAAATAGGTAGCGAGCGATATTTAAGAAAAAACAGTTGTAATAAATGAAGAGAATAAAATAAGTAATGTATCAGGTAAAAAAACGACGTTGTCGCTGAACAAAAAAGAAGAAAAGAAGATTACTTTTGAGAATGAATATTTAGATAATTATATGTCTAATGCAGGCGCATCCACGAGACATATAAAGAAAGTTGTTAGCCTCATTCGGAGGAGCAATGGTACACAACCCTTCCCGTCAAATGAAGCTTCACATGTTCCTAAAAAATTGAACGCTTGAGAAAATTATTACAAGGGAGATAATATAGAGTTTGATGTCGAAAAATCTCAATCTAAAGAAAATCGACCTGTTTTGTGGGCAGATGCGCCTGAGCTGTTAGAAGCTGTGTTGGAAAAGCGAAATTTAATAGTTAATTGTAAGATCAAAGTAATGTCACACTCAGGTCAAGGGTTTTCAAAAATTTGTTTAACAATACACCCTGAAGATTATAATGCGATGTCTGATGATGAGCTTCGCTATGAGCTTGAGAGAAAAAAAGAAAAACTGTATTATAAAGGAGGTAAAGTGAACAGTAAAGTGAAGTGAACGAGTGTTAACCCATTAATAATGCCATGTATCGTGCCAAATGTCAAAGAAACGTATCATAATATGTCAATCTTGTTTAATTTAACAAAAATTAATAAAATTCCGTTTAAATTTCTTGCAGATTTCAAATTAGTTTTAATTGTTAATGGACTACAAACAGCTTCTTCAACGTATCCTTGCCCGTACTGCTTTATCAGCTTGCAAGAACTGAGAAGATTAAATGAAGCCGAAGGTAACCTTGAAGAAACGGAAAAATGTGTAAAATTAAGAACAGATGGAGAGTTGAGGAGAGATTACAATATATTTTTCTTTCTCGGCGAAGATAAGAAAAAGGCTGAAGAATGTCACAGCACTGTTAATTTACCGCTATTCGATGGAAGTGGCAATGTGACTCTTATACAAAAGTGTGTTGTTCCCGAATTACATCCAATGCAAGGGTTTGTTAATCACCTATTTTGGGATGGATTGGTTCCGTTGCTTGGTAGAGAGAATGCGCTTATTTGGT
>JAUMHM010000016.1:14689801-14709997 GCA_032362435.1 Melikaiella ostensackeni
GTTTGTTTATATCGATGAGCAGACAAAATGTTGATGAAAAAATGTTCAAACTGTGCGATATTAGGAACTTTTCTCGAGTCATAAGATTTAAAATACTTACACTCGCCCAAGCTGGGACATTTACCTTAGTGATATAAGGAGAACAAAATTTTTTTTGATCATTTTAGCGTAGTCGAAACAATGCATTAGACTAAAATTAAATATATTAGTTTACATTCAAGTAGTTTATATCTTCATTTTTAACAACAAACAAATTGCAATTAGGGGCGTATATCTCTCATCCTTTGATAATCATGTCAGATATTTACTCCCAAAACAGAAATTTACGTCTTAACTGACTCTTATTTAAAATAAACTTTCGAAATTCTTTGATATTTTCCATATTTGATATCTTCCAATTTTTTATATTTTCTATATTTTCCTATAATGTGAAAGAGTGTTTGATATTCCAGATATGTCTTTCAGAATCTGGAATGCAAGCGCAGGGTTGCGGTGGTGTACAGATAAATCAGTGTATTTGACGTTCCAAAGTAAAACGATAACCTAGGTTCCAGATACTGTGATATAAATCTCATATGAAACAATTTTTCATCATATATCATAAACTTCGATGCATTTCTATACACGGGCATTTGATATCAATATGGAGAAAGAATATTTAATATGATAGTATAATGACTCAAAACCTTTAGGTTTTTTCTAAAACTTTTCTAGTTGCTGCTTCAAATTGAAAAGAGGAATTAAATCCCGAAAATTAATGTTTGCCAGTCTTTCATAGGTGATGCATTTGTACTATGGTATTCAAATTATCTGGAAATATCTTGTTTATCTGAAATAAACTTCATCAGATGGATAATTTCATAAGCCTAACTATGACTTTCCAAAAAAGTCTCTAGCTCTATTTTTCGTGACCCTAGAATCGTTAAAATTCAAATTCCATTTGCGATATAGCGTGTGCCATAGGTGTTCTGACACATCATGAGGTTGCTCACTGATAACAATCAACGTTTGTTTGCAAAATCAAATTTCGCCGTCAGCATTTTGCGAAACATAATAACTACATACATTAAGATAATTAGGATGAAAGCCGGTAATTCCACTATCGGTTTAACATTAAATGCAAATGTTATTAATGAGTTAATATTAGCACTGAACTACATAGAAATCACAGTGCTCTAATTCAAAATGCATATAATGCGAGAATTTACACACAAGCACGAATCGTTTAATTCCAAACAATTAATCAGGTAACGAATTTTCAAAACACTTTGAAAAATTGCAGACTGTTAATAGTTGGAACTGCAATAAAACAGTACTGTTTATGAAAAAATATAGTTTTTATGTCTTTATTAGTTAAATTGACTTTAAGAAATATTAGAATGTGTCCCTATGGAAAAGGGAGGCTCTGGAGGTTGTCGTAGAAGACTTGGGAGACCAGAGTTGGGCCAGGGCTGGGTTCTGAATTTCTGACACGGCGGCGATATCTGTTCTATTATAAAGAGATACAGCTACTTTCTGAATGCGAAGATGTATCAGAAAAAAAAGTGTTAATATATCGCTCCATTTAAATAGTAATGGACAAATAGTAGACTGATACCTTTCCTTCAGTAGTAAAAATTACTAATATTGGTCAGCAAAAGGACTATCCATTATACAGAAAAACTAAAAAGGCCTACCAAAATTCTAATTAGCGACATCTGCACATTTTGTTAGAACAATTTTGATGAGAAACTTATTTGTGTAATCGGCATGATCAGTTCAATAAGCTCAACAGCTGGAAAATTTGCTAATCTTAAACTGAAATTCACACCTATATTATCCATGCTCCATTATCCTTTCCATGTATTCATCCTCCAGCCTACTCAGTATTGTGCGCGAAATATTTACTAAAATACTTATTGGTAAGGTCACGGCAATAACTAAAGAAAGGATCTGGGAAGTCCAATGTGGATTTATGCCATGGAGATCATGTGATAATCAGATATTTAACTTGAGACATATCATAGAAAAAAGTTCGGAAGAAAGCATAAAAGATTTCTGTACATTTGTTGATCTGAAAAAAGCTTTCGAAGAGGTGGATATAACTCAACTTTAGGTAGTACTGAAAGTGTATGGAGTGGATGGCTATCTTCTAAAAACAATAAAAGGAATATATAATTGTAGTAAAGCAAGTATAAAAATATATGGACAACTGTGCGATTGGTTTGATATTAGACAGGGCGTTAGGCAAGGTTGCGTTATGTTCTCCCAAATGTTCAATATATACATGGACAAATATCTAGGAATAGCCCTCTTAGACGTGTTGATCTCGAGAAAATGAAAGTGCGTGAACATGTGTTAGCGGATGATAAGACTCTTACGGCAGAATCAGTCGATGATTTGTAGAAAATGATGAGCAGACTGGATACCATCAAGAAGAGTATGGGTCTTGAGATTGGCGCGAATAAAAAAAAAAATTATTGTGTCTGAAAGAAGGGGTATGAAAATGGCTCACAACATTTCCTTAAACGAAGAGAGGATAGAACAAGTTGATAATTTCGTGTATCTTAGAAGCTTATTCACTGCTGACGGAAACATAGTTGCAGAGATATCCAGACGTATAAGCAAGAGTAGAAAGGTTATCGACAGTGTACAAGCCATTACTAGGAGTAACAATGTAACGAATAAAGTTAAACTTGCCATATATAATTCTGTGCTTGCGTCTGCTATAATGTATGGGGTAAAATGATAATGGACAAAGTCAGCAATGAGTGGGTTCCCGAAGAATGTGGTGTAGAAGAAACATTGATTGACAAAAGTGAAAGAAATTTTCGAAGACTGTTTGGCCATATTGAGCATATGAATTAAGGACATTTAACATAGCAAATGCGTTTAGGCAAGGTGAATGGTAGCATACTCAGAGGTAGGCCGAAGAAAGAATCGTCGAAATGTCTGAATGAGCCTCTAAAGCTTAGAGATATAACGAGTCGTAGAAACACAAGAGCTTGCACGAAAAGGTGTGTTGATGTAAAGGAAGAAAAATATGTATGCCAGGATGAAGATGTATGGAGAACAATTATTATTTATAACAAGAAGAGTGACGCTTGAATCGAAAGATTTTGAATACTGATGGTAGTATAACGAGACTAAAACGAAACGAGTTACGCTCACCTCGAAAGGGATTTGACCTAATGTTATAATAATAATAATTATTATTATTTCAAAGTTAAAAATTATTTTCAGATTTTGCAATTAATTATTCGGTGGGAAATGTAAGAGAGGAATTTGGAAGGATGTCACTGTACGTAATTGTAGAGTTTGCGGATGAGAAAGCGATTAAGTGGCAGCAACGAGAACGAATGGCTGGCCTCAATTAAAGTGTGAGTTGGTGGCACGAAAATACTCGTTTTCTCGTGATCTTAAAGATTCACTAATGGCTCTTAAAGATGCTCGCTCGTCTTACGACCCATAAAAATTTCGGGTCTTAAAAAGAAAGGGTTTCCTAACTGGAACACTGAACACGGAACCACGACCACCGATGGGAGCTTCTCACTGGTTGTTCATACTGCCGGAATGTACACCCTCCGTGAGAAGAAGACAAATTGACCACTGGAAATTCATTACCGACTAAAGGAATTCTCTTTCCTTGAAACTTTGGATTTATATCGTCAAAATGAAAGGCTAGGCTAGTCAAGGAACTTCTGTTTGACAGGATGAACAAAAACTGCACTTTATTTTCGGGGAAAAAATATTGTAAGGTGAAAGCTTTACGTTTTTAGAGAAGTTTTTTCTTCAATTCGCGAAGGTCTAATGCAACAGCTTTAAAATTCAACATGTTTTTGTCAATGTTTCATAATATTAATACAATTTTTTTCAACATGCAGTTAGAGTTTTGAATTATAACATATGTTTAGCTCAGGCTAATTCGAATTTGTATGGGCTTCAATAGTCCTCTGCTGTTTTGTCAGCTGAATTATTGACTATCTGAAAACCGGCACCAACAAATTTCGTCGATTTATTTATTTATTTTGTAAAACATTTTCGTAGGCATGATAATACTCTTTATTTAGAGGAACTTTGTAGATCATTTGCGACTGTTAGTGCTATCAAGCCGGTTTACGGTACATAACATTCAAATGACATTCTTATCACCTTTTGGTGGAATTTTCAGTACATGGTGAAAAAATCGTTTTTTTTTCATTGAAAGGGGGTGGAGAAGTTGTTAATTTGGTTTGAGATAACTTCCCTAAACTTTCATTGAAAACAATTCTTACCTTACCCGCGTCGATGTTGTGCACGATACTAACGAAAAATCGCACAATTCTCATTATTTTGTGAGAAAAACTTTATTTCTACGAATAAAATTGATGAAAACGGTTGTGCAATGCAACTGAATTTGTAACTGTATAGTGTATACTCCTTCGTAAAATTTCTTATGTTCCCACAATGAATCTAAGTTTGCAAAAAGTAATGAAAACTTGACTTTTCGCTCTCTCCTAAGAGCTATCGCACGTTTGCCGACTCCCTGCTCATGCAAAATGTAATATATGTTGCTGAACATGTATGTGGAAAATTCAACTATACAAAATTAACAAATCCAAATTTTGATTATTTTCTGCAACTCAAAATTCCAAAAAATGTTGGAGAATCGGTTTCCTCACTGTTAAGTATGACAGTTTGCGTTTATGTATTGCTCTAAGAGTACATTTCCTACAATCCTATATATTGTATTCTGACATTTGCTTGAACCAAAATTAAGCCAAGTATGTTCTAGTTCTTGGAATTACTATTTTCTAATGGCATCTTACCTTTTGATTCTGGTTCAAGTAAATACTAGAATAAAATTCTTTTACATTTTTTGCAATTTTACGTTGCAGAAAATGATCAGAACTTCGATTTGTTAAACATTTTGCATATTTAAATCTCCTACATGTTGAGTAACATATATGAGATTTTTTAAGGCATTGAGTCAGTAAACGTACGATAGCTGTTACAAAATAGCAAAAAAGTCAAGTGTTTTTCATTTTTTGCAAGTTCAGAATCATTGTAGGAACATAAGATATTTTATGACGGGATATATACTATACAGTTACAAAATTGATTACAGTATACAGTTTTTTCTCCCAATTACAGCCTCAAAAATATCATTTTCATTATCATGTATAACATTAATGCGCGTGAGGTAAGAATTATTTTTTAATGAAATCTTAGGAGAGTCACTCTGAACCTAATCAACACCTTTTCTACCCTCTTCCAATGAGAAATCACAAAAGAATAGTAGCTTATGTGCTGAGCGCGTAAAACTGGGGTTTTTTGTCAAGGACGATATTTTCCACAGGAGCATTCAGTAAAACGTAGGCAAAGAGTAGCCGAATTTCCGGAAATTAAAGATTTTCAAAAATTCCCAGAAATTTCTGATAGTTTATGGTAATTTGTAATAATCCATCAGTAATTTGTGGTACAGTGAGCTTACAACTTCCGAAAACTGCCATAAAAAGACCTTATACCGCAGTTTTAATACGCACTTCAAACTGTACATCAAAACTGCAGCATAAAGTCTCTTTAACGCAGTGGTGAAGCTTAGCTACATAAAGTGCCACTTTACGGAACGAAAAAAGATGTCAAAAAGCGAGTTTTTCATGCCTATGCCAGAAAAAGGTTTTTCACTGTGTCTTGATATATAATTATGTAAGAAAAAACAAAGTTGCACTTCGTCCCTTTCCAACTTATTATTCGAAGGTTTAATGTATCAATCTGTACTTCTTGTAACTGATAGAAGACATGAGTAAACGGGTCTGATAATAAATTATATTTCACTTTCAAAAATAAGACAAATTTTTTACTTTCAATTTTAGGAAAAGGCGTGAGAACCCTAATTCTTATTATATAGTATGACGTCAGAGACTGTAACAAGCCTTCAATCCAACTCTCAATTCGGTTGTGTATCTATTTGTTCATAAACATTTATCATTCGTATAATTAAAAAAAAACATTCACCTAATTACTGAGAATAGTTCTGTAAAGATATGTGAAGTATATGGGTGGTTGTCAAATTGTCGGCAAACTTGAAGTCTCGGTAACATAAGCATTGCATGGAAAGTTCTCCTACCTTTTTGAAATAAATTAATAAGTACTTCTTATCATCCTCTACATAATGGTCAAGTCCTTTGTTTCAATTTCTATTGCAATTACCTTTATTTAATATGCAAACACCCGAAACTTCATTAATGCACTCTGTCTCAACCTCAATCTTTACATCGATAAAATTATTTTATCCATTATTTTATCAAAGTTCCATATTTTCACTACAAATTGCATAATTATTTCTTATTTCCCGATGTGCCCTTTCAGATTTCAAACCTTTATAAGAGGTACGATAATTTTATATTATTCATCACTAAGTTATTATTAATACGCGTGATACAGCGCGCGGAAAACATTGCATTGCCAATTAATGATGTACAAATATAAAGAAGATTACTATGATTCCCATTTTAAATTGTACAATTATGTGAGAGGCATTCAGTTTGCGTAAATATTCAATTTAGAACAATTTGAAATTTAAAATAAGTCAATTTTGAATGCCCAGTTCTCGCATGGTTTTATTATAAGGCAAGCATTTATCATTTTTTCACAGATCATTTCAAAAAGAGACTTCGAATATTAGAGAGCTACTTTATAGATATTCAATTTTTAATGCTTTATCGGAGTTTTTCAAGACTGTGCGATTTCAATTTAAAATTATCATATAGTCGTGAAATAGGTAAATCTTAAATATGCATCAGTTGTCATTATTCATTTTGAATGTTTCATTCCGTCATTTCTAATTTTGTATTGTGCCGCATATTTCAAACTTCATTACAGTTTCGTAAACTAAAAATTAAACTTTTCAATTTTGGAGATATCTAATAAGAAATATCCACCCTTAACCGTTCCTATTCTGTGTGAACAGTTTTTGAAGTTCCATTTTGAATCTGCAAAATTTTCATCGCCCTTAATATAAGACTCAAAATTTTGAGAGAAGAAATGGAAAACTGAAATATTTTTATTTTTAAAGCTATGAATTCAAAATTTTGAAGTCTATAAATTTGACATTGTACAGTTTTTCATCACTTCAAATTGAAAAATTTTCAATTTCAACTCTTTGAATTTAGCGATTAATTTTAAGCTTCAAGTGCTTAGTACTGAAATTGTTTATATTGATAAGCCTGGGAATAAGTATTTCTCCATTTTTATAGCTTTGGAATCTTTAAAGTGTTCAAAATGAGGTATTCTTCATTTACAGGTTGTTCAATATCGACAGCTGTGAATTGGGATTTGTTCAGTTATTTGAAGTACTTAATTTGAAACGGTTTGATTTAAAAGGTTTATTGAAGCAGAAAAGCATGCTTTCAGTTTTATATTCTACAATATTGGATGATTTAAAGCTCAAAGTTGACATTCAAATATACTGTATGAGTATTAAATTAGTATATAATTTTGAATGTTTAATTTCGACATTTTAAATTTTAATACTGTGTCGCACATTTGAAACTTTATTTCAGTTTTGTGGATTTCAAATTGAACCTCTTTATTTTAAAATAATAAGAAAATGTTTACCCTTGAACATTCCCATTTCGTGTGTACACTCTTCTAATTTTCATTTCCTATCTGCCAAATTTTCATCGCCCTGAATGTAAAACTCATAATTGTCAAAAATAAATGAAAAATTGTAATATTTGTATTCCGAAAGTACTTTAAATTCAAAATTTTTCAAATTTAAACTCTCTGAATTTAAAAATGATTTACTTTTAGTTTGTGAAATTGATTAATTTTCAGTTTTAAATGCTTAGTACTGAAATTATTTATATTGGTGCGACCAACAATAAAGGTTTCTCTATTCTCATAGCTTCTAGGTCTTTGAAAACTTACAAAACTACGTATTCATTATTTACATTCTATTTAATATCGAAAACTTTGAATTTAGAATTATTTAATTATTTAAAGTTTTTAATTTAAAATGATTTGATTTCAAGAGTTTTAATTCGTATTATTCTAAGACCCTTTTATTCAGCCTCAAATAGCACTCTTAAATAAATGTGTCATATGTTTTTATCAACTCACAAAATAATTTTGTATTTTTCTTATGAAAAAATATTATGAAAAATTCAGTGTAGGCCTATAATGATTTTCCTATAACGGATTTCCTATAATTTTTTCGCGATTGTGGGAAATATCACAGAAAAATCTTTGCAAAAAAATCAGTGTAGAAATTAATAATATTGAAAATATTAAAAGAATTATCAAAGAAAGTAGACAAGCTGTGAATAAATAGTTCATGTTGGACCACTCATTTGAGAGTACATAAAAATTTTGATATTTATGAAAATTAATTATATTTTAGAGAGCTCTCTTTAAGAAAGCTATAATGAAACTGAAATACTATCAGTATTTTTTCTATACATCATTTTTAAAACATAATGAAAATGTATGATACCTTGGTTGTTGATGATTCAGGAAGAAAATGGTTGAAAAAAGTTAATAAATTTAAATATATTGCGTGAATATCATTTCAATACCTAAAGTGCTAGAAGATGGTTTTTGAGGGTAACTTTAACGAAATTATGAAACTTCTGGAAAGCCGCAATTCTAAACAATTGCCATATTGTACTAATGCTAATTTGTAGTATTAAAATTTCGGACACTTAAGGTTGAATTTAATTATTTAACCAAGCATTGTTTTTAAATATTCTTACCTATAAAGTATAATTAATTTCAAACGATAAGATTTTTAAATATTTGACAATGAAACCAAACCATATTAATTATTTCAAAACATGTTTTCAATTCAAAGTTGTTTTGCATTAGACGATTGCTGTATGAAATAATTTCATATTGAAAGTTTTAAGCTGAAAGGTAATCGAGAAGTGAGTTCAAAACTTTTTAAACTCAAAGTTCTGAAGGATTTAAAAGGGGGGAAGTCATACAACATTTGAAATATTTGAAATTATTCGGACTTATTCGTATAATAAATTAAGAAGGTTAAAGACTCCACTCAAGCTTTTTTCATATTCAACAAGGCAGCTAATTTCTAAATTTTTTTAAGCATTTTGAGTATTATTTAATTTTGAAGTTGTGTGTACCCCTGGAATATCCTTAAACAAACTTGATAATTATAATTTCGATTCTCGTTTACTTTGAATAATATTTATTAAATTATCCCTGAATGTCATAATATTGATGTCAAAAATATTCAATATTTATATTTGTTGTTACGTTTTAAGTTGTATGATAAATAATTTCATAATTTAAAAGTGTATTACCACTTTAAAATACCTGCATTAAAATAATATTAGATTATTCACAATTTAAGTATATTTAAATATTAATTACAAATTTTGTCAAACATTTAACTTGTTTCTGGATCAAGATAATGAAATAATAGAAGAAAATTTTTCACAAACACATATCGTGAGCCGAAGCTGAGCGGCGCATGTGGGAGAGAGCGGCGCACCCTTAATTCTGCATTTCTAAATGCTATATTGACTTCTTCTAGGTAAAAAATACAAAGGCTACTAACAATTTTAAAACTCCAATTGAAAAATGTTGAAGGGGCATCATCGCGTTTTAAATAGAGCATTAAGTGTGCGCCGCTCCCCCCACAAGCGCGCCACTCAACCCCGACTTACGGTAATTAAAAAAATATATATATCACCACAAGTGATTTTTAAAGAAATTATGTGTTTACTGAAAATAATCTCTTGTTTTTTCATCATTTTGATTATGAAAGAAATATAAAAAATATCAAGCAATTTGAATTTGCTACCCAAAGACTTCAGTGTTTCCATGTAAAACTGCCGTAATAGTCAAACAACTATTTTCACAGTCGCTCAACGATCAGCGTAGTTTGGTTCCCACCTATTTGCTTTTTGTTTCACTGCCGTGGTATTAGCTGTTAACGGAATTTTCTCTGAATAAATATGTGCTATTTTTCAAGGTTTTTTTATATCATGTATGATATGTCATCCAAATTATAATACAAATATTTACAAAATCTCGCTAGTAATTATTTCGATGGACTTAAAGTTCATTACTTCTCCATAATATCTGATCACATGTCTGGACCGAATGTCTGACCAACCATTGACCCCATCTACTTAAACATAAGATCCTAGACTTCGGTTCCATAATTTTGATGGAATTGTTAACTCTGCTGTCACGGAAGTGCAAGATCATTCCATTATCAGTCCGTGTTACGGCAAACATGTTATCTCACGATAACGAGCGTATTTTCACTGCACTCGAAGGAATAGAGAGAGGGAATGGCAAAGGGGGAAGCAAAGAATATAAGGTGGAGAATTGCTGGCTTGTTCTCGAAGAGAAAACTGTAATTCCCCATCGAATCGGAGATGGTACCTTCGAGACCTTCTTGTCTTATTCCTACAAGGACTTTACTCATCTTTCGTTTTCTTCCCGGAACCTTAAACGCGGCATTGGCTCCACGACTAAGGCAGAAACTTTCCTTTAATTGCAGATCTCAGAACTAACAGCTGCGCTTTGATAGACCTTCAAAGGAGATCGCGCGTCATCGACGAATGAGGAAATGGAAGCAAAGCGAAGGCGCTATTCATTTTCTCGATGGTCGATCGACATTTCCGAAGAGAACTTCTTCGTATTGCTCATTAGCAATCTTTAATAAAGGCTTTTAAATGTCATTCTTCACTGGATGATAATAAACGTATTCTCTTCTCAAATTTATGTCCCTAGCACTTTTTTGGTTGCTATCATGAAGAACATTTTCACATACTTTGAAAGTCGTTGTCGATTGGGCTTTATCATACTTGTTGATATACTGACATCAGTATTTGTATGCAAGTGTAAAGAGGGAAAATTCCATATCGCGCAACATGCACAAATTAAATAATTTATTCGTGCGAAACTCGTTTCGCCAAATATTTACTCACACGTCATATTCCCTTTCAAGTTCGTGTCTTTAGTCGAATATTAAACAGACGCTGCAGCATTTAGTTATTCATCGAGAATCACAAAGAAATTACAATATATTAATTTAATGTTTAAAAGCTTACAACTTTCAGGGCAACGAAATTTAATGACGTTCAATATCGGAAGTCAGACAGGTTCAAACTTTTTGTATATGATTAGAATATGCGCTTTTTGTTTCTGGAATATCAGTTTCAATGAAAGTTCACGTATAATTTACAGGCTCCAATCCTCGAAAAATTTAGAAGTTTTACAGTCGATATTAAATTGATTTCAAAAATATCATCGTATCACTTTTGTTATTTTTATTATTATAAAATTAGGCCAAATCCCTTTCAGGGTAAGGGCAATTCTTTCAGTTCTAGCCTCGATATACTACCGGAGATCAAGGGATTTGTGAAGCAAGCGTAAGTATAGGATGCGTAGGAGACGGGATAGGTCTTACATAAATCTAGAAATCGCATGCTGCTCATTCAAAAGACACACTCCTTCCACAACACCGCTCCGACACGGGTCGCCGATAAACCTCTCTAACAATCGTCATTCTTCTTCTTATGAACAATTGTCGTTCATACATCCCTATTCTTGCATACATCTTTTGCTATCTTTATATTCATACACGATTTCACGCAAGCTCTTGTGTTTCTATGACCCATTGTATCCCTTCTCTTCAAAGTCTCATTCACACACTCCAGCCATTCTTCGTTCGGTCCACCTCCGGGTAAGCTACCATTTACCTTTTCTAAGTAAAGTTGCTTTGTTAGATGTCCTTCATTAATTCTCTCAACATGGCCAAACCATCTCAGCAAATTTCTTTCATTCTTGTCAATCAATGTTTTTTCTACACCACATTCTTCGAAAACCCACTCATTATTGACCAGGTCTATTAGCGTTTTACTGCACACATTGCGTAGAAATTGCATGCCAACCGCGTTCAATTCACTTCCATTTTTTTCTTGATACGTCCAGGTCTCGCTACAATACAGCACAGTGGGTGCGAGCACAAAATTATATAATGTCTTTATTTCTTACATTTTTATTTTACCAATAGCTCGTATACTGCCGATAATATGTCTACCGTCATTTATACATCTGGATACCTCTGAATTTATCTTTCCGTCAGCTATCAACAAACTTCAAAGACACACGAAATCATCAACTTGTTGCATCCTCTCTTCATTCAAGGCAATGTTACATACTGTTTTTTCACACCCTTTTTCAAACGCAATAATATTAGTTTTATTCACGTTAATCGTAAGACCCATACTCTTCATGCTGATGCGAGGTCTGCTGTTTATTCTCTGCAAATCATCGACTGATTCTGCCGGAAAGATCTTATCATCTGCAAACGCCTATCCACGTTCTTCTACTGATCCAACATCAACACCTTCTTCGTCTGAGAGAGCCATTCTTAGACATTTGTCCATGTATATATGAAATATCTAGGAGGACATAACGCAACCTAGCCTTACGCTCTGCTTAATATCAAATTACACTGCAGAAAAAGTGATTATTCCTGGGCTGATTTCAGATATTAAAATGATACTCAGAAAGAACAGTCTCGAGTGGTACTAGAATGAGAACACTGGTGGGATCTCAGAGTCATTTGTGTACATTAAAAATAACAGAATGAAGTTATCCTATTCAAAAATAGGACGCTCAAAAAATTATACTGTGAACAAAGAGACCTGTAGTTCATAGAGTGTAGTTTCTCAGCTGTCCATTTACTTTTACACTTGCTCTACTATCATTATATACTGCCTTTATTGTTTTTAAAAGCCAACCGTCTACTGCATACTCTTTCAGTACTTCACAAAGCTTAGATCTATTCTCCTTGTCGAAAGCTTTTTTCAGATTAAAAAATGCACAGAAAACTTTTTTGTTTATTCCCAATCTTTTTTCTGTGATTTGTCTGAAGCTAAATATCTGATCCACAAAGGATCTCCCTGGCATAAATATACACTAAACTTTCAAGATCCTTTCTTTATCCTTTCATCAGGCCACCGGGCGCGTTCTCGGGTTGCGGATAGAGGGGCCCTGTACCGAAGGCTTCTGCTGAATACGGTTACACAACTAAATGAGCAGTTGTACACAATGGTCCAAGGAGTGTGTCGTAAATCCGTTAAGTGATTTCAAACGGGGCAGGATATCATGTATCGTGTGGACAATTATTGCAAGATGAAGAGAAATATGGTCCACCAAATAAATCGAAGAAGCGCTGAACGAACTTAAATCACTGGAGATTAACGTGGGATTGCTGATATTATATGTTAGTATGGTTCAATACGATATAGGTACCACACTCGGCAAATAAATGAAGAAGGCTAAGAAGATCGCATGACCAAAAGACGTGGCCAGTCAGGGAACTCATACAGAAAAAGAAGCCTAGGCAACCCTTGTTCCACTCAAGGGAAGAGGACGAGAGAGCTCACCGAGAGTCCCTCGAAGAACAGAGCGCATCTAGACCGGGGCCGAAGAAGTTGAAGTTTCGGATACAAGGAGCTACCTGTAGACCTGCAGCTGCAGCAAGCAAATCCAGTGAGGATAAACCTTTCAAGAGACTTCAGGACAAGAATAAGCAGATGAAGAAATGAGCTCGACCCGAGGTTGGTCTTGTAAAACCAGCCAAGGGTTCGAGTTACGCTTAGGTCCTTAGAAGCATTTGAAGTACGATGAAGCTGAACACCCTTATGGTAAAAATCAATCAAGTACGGCGATTCAGGCACGAAAAGGGCATCATTGAGGTGGGATGCCAGACAGAGGGTAAGGTAAAACTGATCGCTACCATCAGGGAGGTTTTTGGGAACGGGGGAAAGTTCGCGAGCTACTTCCCCGCATTGAGGTGGAGGTTCTGAGCCTTGGTACGATGACGGAAGGAGAGGAGGCTAGAGAGGGCGATAAAAGTCCGATAGGGGAGATAAATGTGCACCTGGGGAAGAAGGCCTTCGAGGGTGACCTGAAGGCCTACGTCAAACTGAGGTAGGAGGTCGCGGTAAGGCTGATTGAGAGAGGACACATCAAAGTGGGGTGGATGTCCTGTAGAATAAAAATGAAGACGGAAGTTGTGAGGTGCTACTGCTGCCAAGACTTCGGCCGTCTGGCAGCGACCTGCACTGGCACAGACAGGACGAAGAATTTCTGGAGATGCGGCAAAGAGGATCATGGAGCTGCGGAGTGCGCCAAAACGCCACACTGCTACCTCTGCGCTGCGAAGGAGAGTAAATCTCGGACCGACGATCTTCTGGAGACAGCGAGATGCACAGCGTTCCAAAAGGCAGCCCTTCAGAAAAAGCCGAGAGGAGACGCCAGATAGGTTGAGCTGATGACAGAGCAAGCTGCCGAGACATGGCGTGGAATGCCTATAACCCATGTTCTGGTAGCCACTAATCGCATTTTTTTTATCTTCTCCCGCTTTTATTTTATCCTTGCTTTCTTTGACTGGATTCTTTGCTTTTCTGTTTTTATCCCTAAAATCAGTTTCTAGTCTAGGCCTCACCTCATTGCTGAGACCTTCAATATTTAGTTTTCTTGAATACGCTTGCTTTTCTTGTTAATAGCCACGCGGATCTCATCATTGCGCCAAATATCTCCAATCTTTCTTCCTACAGCCGCAGTACCGCACGTACTCTTGAAGATGTTATGCCGTAGTATTTTTCATGCATCCTCTAAATTCGTATTGCCCAATTCCGTCTTCCAGTCTTCTTTATGATGACCTAAATATCTATTCAGCTTTTCACGATACACTATTTGTGCTCCTGTTTTCTGTGAATTCTCTATTTTAACTCGCGTCCACATTGACTTATTGTTAATTCTTCTTCTCCTCCATCTATGACTTAGGTCCATTTTTAAAACTAAGAGGTAGTGATCTGTTGCACATTCAGAGCCTCTCATAATCTTTATATCTCCTACTCTTCCCCTTTGTCTCTCATCCGCTACAGCAAAGTCAATCATATTGTTGCTTTCGCCTCTGCGAAAAGTATACATGTGAATCACTTTATGTCTAAACCAAGTATTTGTAATAAGCAAGTTTTTTTCCAAGCATAAGCTAATTAAATTTTCTCCGTTATCGTTTGCTTTCGGGTCTACGAAATGAACAATACCCTGTCAATACCTTGGCGTTGCACATGAAGCCAGTCGTTAATATCTCCGGAAAGAGTGATTCTTTCCTCAGGATCGGAAGTACCTTTAATATCATTTAACGAGCCCCTGAAGGTGTCTTTTACATCATTACTGCCACCATCAACTGGAGCGTAGCATGCTGTAATGTTAGCCTTCTGATTTCCACTTTACTTCTAACCCATAATCATCTAGATGATACACATTCATATTTTTGAACATGCTGTTTTGCTCTCTCATTCATAATCAATCAGACTCTTTGACTACCATGTGATTCATTATCTACTCCTGACCACAGTTCTAGTCCATTTTATATCTTTTTTGTCTCACATCCCTTCTTCCTTGTTTCCAGTACACATAAAATATCTAGCTTCCTTACGCGCATTTTATCCCGCAGTTCGTTTTCCTTAAGATCATTCACATCTCTAGCATTCCAAGCACCCTGCCTCCATCCATCGCCTGATTAAACGATGATAATTTAGAATAATTATAATTTTGCCTAAATTATTCCTGATTGCAAGATAACTATTGTGTATTATATATTATTATTATGTTACGCATAAGATGTTTCACTAAAATGTGAATATTTAAAAGAATTAAAATTTTGTTATTATATTTCAAGAAATTGTTTGACAAAGATATGTATATTTTCTTGTATATTAGCAACAGCGGCTCAATAATCTGTCGTGTTGCTTTAATATCTGCATATTGATTTATAAAAGCGTTCATGACTTTATAAGGAACAAAACAGCAGGGGGAATTATTGAAGGAAAACGATCACGATAAAACTGATGAGTCTCACGAAAGTAATGACTAAATGGTTTGCATTCAAGGAAGATCTAAGATAATTTCATACAGAATATAAATGAATCATTATAGATTTAATTCAGTTTTAATTTTGGATACTTGAAAACTTCCCATTAATTAAGAATTTGTCACAGATTTTGACTGTGGTTCAAACAAAAATTCAAAGCGACGTTAGTCGACTTAATAAATTATTTTCCCTAATGTTGCTGTTCTCTGTAGAAATGAAAGGATTGAATTATACGTTGTGCAAAGCAATGATCGCCGAATCTGCATACTAAATAGTTTTCGCTTGGAATTGCTTTCAAAGAAGGAAAAAGTTTTATACGTACGGAGCTTGCTTCTTATGCGAGTAAAAGAAATGAAACGAAGATTCGCACGATTAACGCTTCAGCGCCATTAAGTTTAATCGCTTTTCTCCTCTCATGAGAAAAAAAGTTTCTTAACAAACCTCTGCTGAATAAAAAATTCCATTGATTGGACGAATTTGCTTACTACTCCATTTGAGCTGCTCTCACTGGAACCTTAACGATCTAAGCGATTAGAAATAAGATACTGCTACATTTACAAAATGGAATTTTCACTCAGAACATTCTGGGGTATAGCAATGTATGAATTTACTGAAAGTCATCTACACGTCGGACTCAGCAGACTCAATTTCCATTAATTGTATTCAGATTTCGCTCAAACTTTAATATTTGTAAGACTTCTTTTCCGTTAAAAGAATTTTCAGAAAGCAGCGATGGATTTCCTAGTATTTTTACATTTTGAAATCAATGAACTGAGTTAGAATTTTCATTCAACATTCGTTAATCGAATATCTTACTGTTTAAACTATGTACTTGTGCGTAATTATATAAGGCGACCATTTATGAATTTATGGTACATAAGCTACTTGAGATGCGGAATTACTAATTAGTCTGAATATTCTGGAGCGTGGTAGTATCAAACTGGATTCACCTTGTTTGAGCACACTTTTGAGTATAATAATTTGTTGAAGTGGATTGTGTGAATGTATACATGAGTGATAATGGCAGTGGCAATTATCAGACGACGATTATTATGTATCTAAGCATGTCACGCAAGGATTGTAAATATCACTGTACTCGTATAATATCTGTATTTCTTGAGGAAGACTCGATGAATTACGATTGCACAATTCAAAAGTGATTAGCAATAATATTTAATTATTGCTAGATCACAAATAGTTCGATTATCATCAAATACTATACATTTCTGAATACTTGATTATATTCAAAAAATTATCATCATATGGTCTTGTTGTCATTTAAAAAATATATAAACTTTGAAAAACAAAGGACTCGGCACGAACCTTATAGAAATTAGATTTTTATTCAATTTACGCAGTTTGATATATATTTTTTAATACTGCAACATATAACGAATTGGCCTTTATTCAAAACACAATTTTCAAAAGAAGCGTGCGATGTCATGCCTGCTCTGAACAAAAATATAGTTGAAGGTTTGTCCAGCAACACAATGTGTCAATCGATTGTTCTTCAGATATGTAACGTAAATCCAATTTTGAAATTAAATATAATTTCAAGTTCAAATCATCGGTCACAAGATCTTTATTATACCATTGTTTCTGCAAAACAACATTTCCACAACCTTTTTGTGCCTTCTCCAAGCTAAATTTTCCTAAAAATATTATTATAATGAAATAAATAATATTTGAAAATCAAATTTTTAAGAAGTCGAAAAATTTTTAAATATTGTATTTACAATATTATTCGTTATGAAATTTATTGACAGCTAAATTCATTTTTTGCAGATGTTGTCGTTTCGTTTTCTAGTCGAAAACATCATTATATGCATTATATATTACATTATACATTACATATTATATTATTTCAATTTTCTTCTATGGAATGTACCAAAGAGGTTTTCACTTTTTTGTAAAATTTTTTTTTTAAGCATTGTTTTTATGGTTTCTTTATAATCATTGAAATTTGTAGCTACAGTCACATTTTCTTTGTCAGATTAAGGAAAATAATGCCTTTGTTATTTAATTGGAACTTTCTGCATTTTCTATTTCTCCCAAATTCCCTTGATTTCTAATTTATTGTTATGGACAAAATTTGAGATAAGTGTGGCAACTTTTGTTCTGATGTTTTGTTTCTTATCCGGATTTAAAATTTGAATACTATTTTCTAAATTAGCTATAATATTGTTAACAGGAATTTTTTTGTTATTCAAAGGAATTAAAAAATTTTCCCCAAAACAAGCGCCTCAGCAATATGAGTTGGAATTTGTTCATTCAAAATTTATGTGAAACATTTTTCAGTTCCAATTTCCTTAAGTTCAGTGTAATGTTGAAAAATCTTATTTCTTCTGAATTAAAATTTTTGTGTGAGTTCTAATCTGGTTTCGATTTTCATTTTCTCTAGGATCAATCCTTGTGAAGTGAAAAAAGTATTCATAGATTGTTCTTTGATGTTTCTGTATAAATGGTGTTTCAAATTTTGAGAGTAATTGCCTAATCGGTTAATTAAGTGAACTAAATTTTTTATTCCAAAATTTGTACAATGTACAATGTTGTACTTGTACAATGTTTGTTTCTGGTGCACTTTACGCAAATCTTCTCAGGAGCAAAAAGAAAGCTCACAAGTTTCACAGAAATTGAAAAAAAAACACAGGACGTTTTAGCTTAAATAGTTTAGAAGTTATGACCTCTTAAAGTGATTTTTCAGTGAAAAAAATGTTGAATCTTTTTGTTTTCGCATGATATCTTGTCTCCCTATGTTCTACATAAAATTTCTATGAAGATGAATCAAAGTATATTAAATTATCTTTGAAATTTGAAAAGAATGAATTATAGATTTTATAGAACAGAAATTATATTCTCTCATAGTAGGCTGTTTTCTATGTAATTTTTTATAAATTGAATAGTCGAATAATTGAATAGTCTTTATGTGTATATATTTTCAAAAATGTTGTAAGTAGTTCATATAGAAATATTTTGCTCTCTCTTTCTGTTCATATCAGTATTAAGATATTAGAAATACATAAAGTAATAATGAAGAATTTATAAGTTTTCTCTCAGTGTCGCTTTTAAATCTTGACTTCCGACGATTTACTTTCCAGCGGACAAGAGTTAAAGAAAATAGTAAAGAATACTGATTCAACACATACAAAATGACTTTCTACGACAGACTGTAACTTCTGCAGCTAGAAATAATTTTTTTTGTTTAAAATTTTTAAAATAATTTCATTAACTTTTTAATCATCTTTATAAAACTTCCATGTAAGATTTACAGGGGACAAGATGCCTGGGCATATTCTAAGGAAATTTTAACGCTGCCCGTGGGACGAGTGGCCTATCGCACCAGCTAAAAAAAAAGGTCATCGGAGTCCAAATTTCAAAAGAGGGCAGGAATTTGTAATGAGAAGTACTGAAATTGATTTTGAGGACTGACGTATTTTCCAGAAGAAATTATCAATGAATTTTTTCAGTAATAAATCACATATAGTTCATATAGTTTGCACATTATTTGTACAATTTCATCACTTATATGTTTTAATTGTTTATTATTTGATATTAGGAGTTTGAATTCTATATTTTTTGAATGTAAAAGTAAAAATATTTGTATAGGTTATCAGTTTAAAATTGTTATTACTCAATGTTCGCTATTAAAATCTTGTTAATTATTAAACACTCACTATTTGAAATTTTATATTAGATATTATTTATTCATAATAAAATTGATGCCATTTTTAGTCTAGTTGATAGAACGATGAATTCATCAGATACTAGATTTCACAATGAAAATTTAAATATTGCAAAAACTAGCTTATTAAAAAATGGGTATCCCATAGATTTGATATAATTGCTTAAAATCGCTTCGCTCGCAAGTTTGATCGCGCCTAGGGCGCGCGATTCGGTTGTCGCGCTTCGCGCTCCGAAACATGTGGATCGCGCGCTTCGCGCTCGGTTTTATGCGTTTTTTATGTACAAATTACTAAATTTGTTTTTTATTTCAAATGAAAAAGGAAATGTATTTACTTAAGGCTTTATCGGCCTTAAGGAATATATTCTCATCATAATATTCGCGCACGATTTTCTGTGCTCGCCATATAATATATACATATGAATAGTTGAAAAGAAGATTATGATTATCTTAATGATTTACGATTGGTCTTATAGAGAAATGTGTAACGTCAATTCTATTTGACTTTCTAAAAGCAGAAGTTCTACTCTTCTGACTTTTTTTCTTAACCTGCGTCGTTTGGCTCAAAAATTAAAATTAAAATATTCCAATATCATTTTCCATACTTAAAATACAAACTATGCCT
>JAUMHM010000016.1:14710097-14743559 GCA_032362435.1 Melikaiella ostensackeni
TTTTGAATTTTGAAAATGCTATAACTCTCATATTTTTTTTATCGAAAAAAGTCATGAGGATAAATTGCTGGATTTTTTAAGTACCACAAATAACCGAACATATAATTTTCAAAGCTTGAAAAAAATAGTCTGAAAAATTTTGACAACTGTTTAAATTTTTATCCAAAATGGCTGGCTAACGAACTTGACCTTCAGTTTTCTGTACTCAAGGAGTGTACCGAAGGCCAATCCAATAGATTCATTCTTTCGAAAGTTATCGTGCTCACAGACAGACAGACATATAGACAGGCATACAGACAGACATGCATACAGACATACAGACAGACACATTTGTAAAAACCTGTTTTTCGGGTTCAGGGGGGCTCAAAACGTGGACATTTTACAAAAACGGGGGGGGTGAAATTTTACACAAATCTAATACCTTCTCTGATGAGAATGTAAAAAAACAATTACACAAATTACAGATCTTGCAAATCAAAAGAAAATTATTGTAATGCCATATATTACTGATTTTGACGAAGTTCTTTTTAGAATTTTTGAAAGGGAAAGCAGCATTCAAAGTGTTTCTTCTATTGAAAATATTTTTGATAAAGTTCTCTTTCCAAATGTTAGACTAAGTGATGAATTTCATGAAGTAAATATCATTCAGAGAATACCATGTTTAAATTGCAAGATGATATACATTGGACAATCCTGCAGACACTTCGGTGTTAGGATTAAAGAACATGAAAAATTTGTGGAAAAACCAAGCATAATACAGCTTTGGAAAAGCATGCCTGTTCAAACTTTCATAATTTTGATTTTTATATTGGAATGTTTGAAATTTTAAATATAGAGAAAAAAGAAGATAAAAGATTAACATTAGAAATAATTCACATAAAAAAGGGGAAAAAATCTCCCCGCTTGGCGGGCACAATCTCATCGTGCACCTCGCGCGCAGCTTGCTGCGCTCGCAAGTTTGAGCGCGCCTAGGGCGCGCGATTCGGTCGTGGCGCTTCTCGCTCCGAAACGTGGATCTCGCTCTTCGCGCTCGGTATTATATGTTCTTCATGTACAAATTACTAAATTTGTTTTTGATTTCAAATGAAGTAGGAAATTTATTTACTTAAGGCTCTATCGGCCTTAAGGAATACATTCTCATCATAATATTCGCGCTCGATTCTCTAAACTCACTGTATTATATATACAAATAAATAGTTAAAAAGAAGATTAAAAAATTGTCTTGATGATTTACGATTGATCTTATAAAGAAATGTTCAACAGCAATGTTATTTGACTTTTTAAAAGCACAAATTCTACTCTTCTGACTTCTTTTTTAAATCGCGTCGTTTGGCTCAAAAATGAAAATTGAAATATTCCAATATCATTTTGCATAACTGAAAAACAAACTATGTCTTCTGCCAAACAATATTGAGAGGAAAGCTTACAGGTTTTAGTGAAGGCAACAATTTCGATATCCTCACTTTTTTTTGTATCTCGCGTTATTTGACTCAAAATTTGAATTTTCGATTTCTTGAAAAGATTCAGAAAGTTGTAGTGACAATCTTATAGGGCTGCGAAAAGCAACTTTTCCTCCTCTTGACTTTTTTTTCATATCGTGCATCGTTTGGCTTAATATTTGTATTATCGTTTCTTTTTTTTGAATTTCGAGAATGCTATAACTCTTATAATTGTTTATTTATCAAATAAAATCAGGAAAATAAATTGTTCGGCTTCCCGAGTACTATGAATAGCCCTACATATAATTTTCAAATCTTGAAAAAAATGGTCTCAAAAATTTGGAAAATGTCCCAACTTTTTGAATTTTTATCCAAAATGGGTGGCTAACAAACTTGAACTTCAGTTTTCGACACTTGAAGAGTGTACCAAAGGCCAATCCAATAGAATTATTCTTTCAAAAGTTATCGTGTTCACAGCCAGACATACAACAGACATACATACAGACATATATACATACAGACGGACATACACATTCGTAAAAACCTGTTTTTCGTGTTCAGAGGGTCTTAAAACGTGGACATTTGACAAAAATGGGGGGGAGGGGGGTCAAATTTCGCACAAATCTAATACCCTCTCTGATGAGAATGTAAAAATGCAATAAATTGCAGAACTGATATTCAAAATTTGAGTATCATATACCACAGTCTCATTTCTCATATCAAAATTTAAAAATTGTTGATTTTCCCGGGTGAAAATATTACAGGATATCTTAACTCAACCTCAAAAGCTGTCATAACGTTTAACCCATAAGTGGCACGTGTCCGTCTTTAATTATTGTTCAAAAATGTAACTATTTACTTTTAAAGATAATCCAGGATGCTTTCCAGTGACTTCTAAAATTTTCCACAATGTTTATTCAATAACGTTTATTTGACTATAAGTTTTTTTTTCTGAAAAAAATGGCATTAAATTTCAAATCCATATTTTCTGTGGAGGTTATGTATTTGGTCCGATCTTTACATGCTATTTTTAAATAAGCATTATTATGCTTTTAATGCAAAACAACTCTTGTTTTGTTTATGGAAGAACATTTTTTAAATTATTTTCAACTATCTTCAATTTCTCCGATGACGTAAATATATTTTTTTTTTGTTTTAGCATTAGATTTCTTCGTTTCTTGTACGGTTTTAAATAATACAACACGTATTGTGAAATTAAGAAAATATTGTGTTTTTCTAGCTTCAACGATCCTTTGTTGAAAAAAATGATTTGATAAGGATACAGATCTGCATCGAAACGCGTCATCTATAAACATCAGAAAAAAACGCTTTTACTGAGATTAGCCACTAATAGAATCTTGATTTGATATTTACCTATCTACCCTGAAATTTTGAGGTGAGTTTAAAAAAAACTAGTTTTAGGTTTTCGTAGCCTCGGGCAGAAATCCTTATGGTTTCGGTCGGGTATCTATCCGTCGTATAAAAACGGCACAATGAGGGCAAGCGAGGGGAAGTAATAGGAAATTTAGGGAAGTGGAGGGAGGAGGATGAAGGGAAAATTAGGTTAAGTGAGGGGATTGGTGAGGGGTAATGAGGGGGTATAGGGAAATGAAGGGAAGTGTGAGGAAGTGAGTGATAATGGGAGGAAATGAGGGGTAGTGGAAGGAAATAAGGAGGAGCGAGGACAAATGAGGAGAAGACACCGAAAACTGGCCAAAACTCAAGAAAAAACTGGATTTGTATGAAACTTGGTATGAAAGGATTTTTGATGTTGCTGAATTGGATTCTGACTTCAAAAGTTAGAAATTCAAAATATCTCATGAAATACGGTGGCCAAAATTTTCAAATTTCTACAGATTTGCCTAAGACTTGGTACAAGAGGGTTTTCAAGGTCGCTCATTTTGATTATAACGTGAAAAGTTACAAATTCAAAATAGCGGATGCAATATTGCGTTCTATATATATGTATATAGAAGGTCATTTATTTGTTAATTCGATAAAATGCAAATGTGGCAATAAAATTTATATGGGTGAATTTCGCCGAAGATTAAAAACTAGAATTGCTGGACATAAAAGATATTGTGAAGCTGGAAATTTCAATGTAGGTTTGTCACAACATTCTTGGAATTTCAATCATTATTTTGATTTTGAGTTTAATAATATTAAAAAATTAGCTGCTGAAAAAAACACTTATCCATGATATATAACTGGGTCCATTTTCATAAATAGATATCGCAATATTTATGTCAATTTACAGACTAAAATTTTAAACATCAATAAAATTTATCAAAGAATTATAATAATGGCATCTTTCTGGATACAATTTTTGCTTAAAATTTAAATTTATTTCAGTTTCGTGCTTCCTCATCAGCTCTCTTCTGTAAACTCGCTCATATCTGTCGACGTTCATTGAATATTGTCTTCATGTAAACATCACTGTCATTTTCTGTTTTGTCAAAGCTAACCATTGTAGAGTCTCTTTATACTTTTAATATGTACTTTCTACGTAATTGAAATGTCTTCAATGTATAAGACTTAATACGAAGTTCATCTTTTATCATGACTTATAATTGACTGGAATTTCCATTTTGACATGTTTCTTACAATCTTATGATTGTTTTGTATGATCTCTTTTTCTTCTTCAAAAAAAATGGTTCGAATAACTCAATTTGTTCACATTTTTTCACTAACAAATTGTAACTATATTCAGGTGACCCTTGAAAAAGGCACACAGTAGCTGCCGAAGCGAAAGGAATTTTTTTAATAAATATGAATTAAACAATGGCTCTGTCTGTTTTTATTTTCATACTACCTTAAGACAAAATGAATCTCTTCTTTATTTTATAAAAAATACATTTCTCTAATTCATAGCGTCCTAGAATAAACGGGATTTGTAAGAAGATCATTAAATGCGGAAAAAAGCTGCTTCAACTCATCTACATTATAAAAAAAGTCTTCCACTAAAAACTTTGGAGTTGGTTTTTGGCCACTTTTCGGTGACTTTCAGGCCACTGTGCACTCTTGGGAACAGTTTCGTTCCGAAACGGCTCGGTTTCTCTTTAATCGCGGTCTCGGTGGAATTTCCATCAACAGGTGAACCAGTCACTGGCTGTCGAGCGAATGAATAGTTAGAGGCCAGTCGTGTTGAATAGGCAAATCCATAGAGGTTAGGTAGTGCTAGTTATTTTTAGTACTGTTGTGGAAGAACAATAGCACCTACAGACGTATAAACGAGGATAGAAATATTACCACCAGTGTACAAGTCATTACTAAAAATGAAAAATGTAATGAATAATAAAGCCGGATTATCAAAGAGGCCAAGGTAGGTCATGGCCTAGGGGCCTCACGGGGCTCAAACTTTCCAGACTTTTCATACTTTTACACTAAAAAATAGCGTCGATTGGAATTCAAAATTATACTATCGGGAATAAGTTTCAGATTTCCAAGCAAACCGTAACATGCCCGTATGTCGTGTTAGGTTTATAGCTTCAAAATACCTATCTTCAAAATTAACATCATCCTCCCTTTCTTCCACACTTGAAGATCAGCCCCAAACCCTCATCTTCATGTAGCAAGTATCATTCTTTCTGAGATCAAATTTGTCATTTGGTAGAGCAACACAGCTCTACAATGTTTATTTTTACTGGACATATAAGTGGAGCTAACAAACGAAAAAGGGCGATAGAAAAAAGTTGGTACACTTTTGTATGCAGATCATTTTTCAATGAAAGGTTATTGCTTCAAAAACAAATCGTATAAGGTGAGAGTGATTTCTTCAAGAAATTGTGTGTAGGTCAAACTATGAAGCATAATAATCGTGACACTGAAGAGGATACGATAGACAATCCCGTTGTAGGTCGCGGAAGAAGAATCGATATCGACAACATTGTATACATGGTTGAGAAACTAAAGAATGGTAAGACTGCTGGTGTGGATGATATCACCGCTGAAATGCCTGAGAGCGGTAATGAATATTTGATGTGTGACTCAGAGAATTTATGAACATGTGTGCTGTGAACGGTGAAGTTCCAAATGATTATCGGAAGGCGATTATCGTCCCACTCTACAAGGGAAAGGGCGATAAAGGTGACTGTACGAATTAGAGAGCGACTAGCCTACTAAGTACCATGCTCAAAATATTCACTAAAATACTTATTGGAAAGATCATGGGAATATCGCAGGAAAGGATCTAAGAAGTCCAATGAAGAATTATGCCAGGGGAAACATGTGCGGATCAGATGTTCAACTTGAGACAGAACATAGAAAAAAGTTAGAGAGTAAACAAAAGAGTATTCTGTGTATTTGTTGATCTGGAAATAGCTTTTGATGAGGTGAAAAGTTCTGAACTTTGGGAAGTCCTGAAAGAGTATGGAGTGAATGAATGGCTTCTAGAAGTGATAAAAGCAATATATGATGGTAGTAAAGCAAGTGTGAGAGTAAATGGACAACTGAGTAAATGACGACAATTAAAAACAAATGAGGTACTCAGAAGTTGGTTCAAGCGGGGGTTAGGTTCTGAATTCAGATTATTCGAGTTTTGAAATGAAATAAGGATTTTAATTAACATCTCGAAGAAGCTGGAATGTCTGTCATGTCCATGTAGGGATATAAATTGAAAATTCTTAGCTTTCTTTCACTATGCATTTATGTATTTGCTTTTCGTCAAAATCTGAAGATACGTGGTTTGAGACATTCAGATAGAATTTGAATTTCGAATTTTTAAAAACTGTAGAAAGGACATATACTTTTGAGAAATAATTAGTACAATCGTGAAGTTGTCAAATTTTCTTTCGAACCCGCTGACTACAAACTTTATTCGATTTGGTTTTCAGGCAATAACATTCCATCGAAAAATGATTTACACACTGAAGTGCACCATATTCCACGTCCTTTATCTCAGCAGCCATGAAATATAGTGTTTTATGGTTTTGCACCTACAAAAGGATCATACAGTACGAGAGCAGGTTGATGAAATTGGAAAAAAGCGAGTAAAAGTTTTTTTCTTAAGTTTGCCCTTATTTCTCAGCATAGCCTCCTTCTATGGCTACACACTTAGTCCAGAGAGATTTCAATTTTTTGATCCCATCAGAAAAGTGAGATTTCTCGAGATCTACGAAATACACTTTTAGGACATCAATTACTTCTTCATCGGACGAGAATCTCTTCCGACCGAGCCAAGTTTTCAAGGTGGGGAACAGAAAAAGTCGCACGAAGCCAAATCTGGAGAATACGGTGGATCAGGAATCAACCGCAAGCCCAGTTCGCGTATTTTTGCCACTGCGATTGCGGAGATGTGAGCCGGTGCGTTGTCGTGATGAAAGAGCACCTTTGTGTACTAATCGTGACCGTTTTTTTCATAGTTTGGCTTTCAAAGTGTCTGATAATGATGCATAGTACGTTCCTATTATTGTTTCACCTTCCTCCGAGTAATCAATAAGGAAAATTCCTCGTGGATCCCAGAATACTGTGGCCATCACCTTCCCAGTTGAGAAAACAGTCTTCGCCTTCTTTCGCGCACTCTCAACAGGCTCTATCCACTGCTTTGACTGCTGCTGTGTCTCGGGTGTATTGTGGTGGATCCAGGTTTCGTCCAGAGTTACGAATCGGTGCAAAAAGTCCTGCGCATTCCGATCAAACTTCGCCAAACACTGCGCTGAAACGTCTTTTTGGTTACGCTTCTGATCGGGCAAAAATAAATGGTTTTCAACGAAAGAGCAGTTTCCCTGTGAACTTCGTCTAACTCGGCTTTAATCGTCGCGGCCATCCAATTTTTAAAATAGAAATGTTTTATCACTTAAAGAAAATCGAAATACAGTTTTTTTGGCCCTGCGCTAAAAAAATGGAATTCTCCGTCAGTAAAAAAAATATTCTTACCAATTAGCTATTAAAAAACAGTATCATATCAGCCCAATATTCGTTAAGCCGGCACTGAATACCCACACCCTATTTTTCCAGACCATTTCCTAACTCCATACTCGCATTGCACTTTAGGCTATTCATTTTCGGCGCTTATTGCTACCATAATATTTTCCGAATTCAACAAAATCACCGTTTTTGTCTTTCGCAGATAAATTTTCTGCAAAATACACTGAATGTGACAATTCAATAATGTGGACAGAGAAAAGGGTAGCAATTAGAATAAAATATTGCCTTCCATGCAGTAGATTTTCAAAAGGGAATCGAATTCGCTTATATACTGTCATGCAGAATTTACATTTGAAAGACTGATTTGGGAATGAAGATTCATGAGCTTACCCTTTGTAAGCCTCTCTCAAACTTTATTTTGAAAATTAGCTGTGTTTTGGGAAACGTAATTCTTTAGAAATACGAATACATTGACAAATTGGCCATCTCAAAAATATGATTCTTTATCTCTAAAAGAATTACTTGAATAAACTTGTTGTTGACCAGAACTAATGAATATGGTCTCAAAAAATGTAATAATATTACTCAAAACTATATTTGTTCGTTGTAAATAATTTATTTTAACAAATATTGAACTTTATCAGCTTATTGTAGCAAAACATGATTTTTTACGGAAATCGTTGTGATTTATTATTTAACTGGTATTTGGTAAAGAAAGATTGATCATTTGTGAAAATTTTTTTGCAATTTTCACAACAATTTTTTGATCTATTAAAACCCATAGACAGAGGTGCATGAATATTTCCTAAATTCTATTTTCCTTTTTATTTATTTTACCTCAAATCATTCAACCGATTAGCAATTCGCTATAATTTTCATTTATCCCAATAGCCAATTTACTTAATTTAAATTTTCTCTATTACCATTTATTACGATTTTTCTATTCTCAAATCATCATTTGACATAATTTTTATTTTACCGAATTATAATTTGACATAATCTTTGTGATATCGAATTACTATTCAACATAATTTCTATTCGTCCGAAACACTACTATATGTCATACAATTTTCACTCTTTTGAATAAGCACATAATCTAAAATTCACATAAACGAAACGCCATTTGTCATAATCCCCATGTCATCGAAACCGCATGTAACATAAATTTCATTCTTCCTAAAATGGCGTCCGGCATTCTTATTGGCTGATTCGATTTTCGCGGCATTATTCAAACAATCAGAATGCCAGGCGCCATTTCAGCATGACTGAAATTCATGTTACATGCAGTTTCGATGACATGAGGAATATGACAAATGGCGTATCGTTTAAATGAATTTTAGGTTATGGGCTTATTCGAAAGAATAGAAATGATGCCAAATGATAATTCGTAAATATAAGAAATATGACAAATGATAATTCGGAAAAATAAAAAGTATGACAAGTGGTAATTCCGAAAAATAAAAACTATGTTAAATAGTAATTCGCTATTATAAAAATTATGTCAAATGATAATTTGGAAATATGAAAATTATGACAAATAGTAGTACGGAGAAATAAAAATTAGTACAAAAAGTAATTCGGAAGATTAAAAATAAGGTCAATCGACCATTAAGATGAATAAAAATTATAGCAAATAGCTAATATATACTACAAAGCAGAGAAGTTGATTTAGGAATAAGAGCATTTGATTTGAGGAAGTTTTCTCATGAAAAGAAAACGTGAATTTTCAATTGCTTGAACAACTTGTTTCAACATGTGAGTTACAAAAAAACTGATTATACTATTCGATTCTGTGAAAAAAATAACAGAGATATTTAATTATAATTATAGTGGACAATTTTTTATTCACCTTATTTGTTACGTAGTAGAAGTAAGAAAATGATTTAAATTATGAACCTACAAGATCGTATGTTCCTAACTTCAATTGCTTACTTATTATTATATTATATCATATTATATTATATTATAATATAATGTAAAGGAGTTTTTTTTACGAAAAACAGAAAATTAAATTATTTCTTTCTTTTTATATTATTGCATTCAATTAACGAAGATAAATTACCTGAGTCGAAATCTGTACCTTCTTGAATATTTTTGGGGGGCTCCATTAATCACTTAAGGCTTTCTGGAGTGGATGGGCTCTGGAAAATCTTAGGAACCCTTACTTGGGAAAGAAGTCCAAGGCACTTCTTACGTAAGTTTCCTCTCCATGATAATTTTTTAAAAATATGCTAATAAAGGCCAAGTTTTGGCTGTTAAGATTACTTTCTAGATCGGAAAATCTGGTGTGAACCTTTCATGAAGTCTCATGGAATTCCTAGAAGACTCCGCAATCCTTTGAAATCCAGTGAATTCCTTTGAAAAATTTTTTAAATCCCTCAAAATTTTTTAAGTCATGTGAAAATGCCTTGATATCCTTTGAATTTCTTGGATATCGTACATAATCTTCTCAAGTACCTTTAAAACGATTTAACTCCCGGCAAATCCCTTAAAATCTCTAAAAATCGGTTGAAGTCCTTGAAGTTTCTGCAAGATATTTCGAAATTCATTAAGGTCTTTTAAAAGGCGTTGAAATTACTTGAAATGCCTTGAAACATGTTCAACTTTTTGAAATATTACGAAATCCTCCAAATAATCGGGAATATGATTTAGAATCTTCTGAAATCTCTTAAAATCCTTTGAAATCTCGTGAAATCACCGAAACCTCTTAAAATCCGTTCAGATCCCTTAAAATCCTTTAAAAACTCATGGAATTACTTACAATCCCTTCAAGTTTTAGAAAGCCGATTAAAATCCCGTGACATCCTTCAAAATTTGTGAAAATACTTTGATAGCTCTTGAAATCCTTTCGAAACCTTTGAAATCTCATGGCTTCTTTTAAAATATTTTGTAATTTCTCAAAATCTCGTTCGCAGTGAAAAAGTTGACATATAGTTGATATATTAGGTAAAAATGTAAAAATTTGCGTAAGAAACCAGGGTGAGGGGGAAGTCACAAAAATCTTACGAATTCTTTACAATAGGTGGGAGGGGGATAAGATTTCAAAAATCATCCTCACGTAATTAATGGACGTTGCCTTAAATATTTATAAATGGGAAATGATAGTTTTGCCTTGTAGTCAATAATATAAGAACAAGCATAAATAATAAAGAAAGGACAATAAATTGTAAATATTTCAAAGTAAGTATTACAAATTTCGAAAACTCAAAATTTCACGATTCATTCGGACAAAATTATTTTTTGAAAAAAGAGAAAATATCTGCTGTAGCCCGGATTTGAACCGGGAACGTCACCGCCACCGAGGCGTTAGCAGTTTATTTCTCATACTTCATGGTACTTTTTACAGGGGAATAATCTCCACATTTCTCCACTATGATAACATTATCAATACACGATTCCAATCTAAAAAATAATATCTTTCAATATTAATAATGTTGTCATGGTGGAGGAATGCGAAGTGCACTCCCCTTTAAAAGCTGGTATGAAGAATGAAAAAAGATCTTGCTGATTAATTTGGAACCAATCTATTCAGGTAAATTCATTTTTCAAAAAAGAAAAAGGTAATAATCTAAAACAATAATACATTTCTAGAAATTGCTGACTTCCTCAAATTTGTAAACTATATTCAAATGAAAAAAGATATCTTTCCGTAATTTGAGTCATTCATTAATACCTCAATTAAAAGAAATCTAAAAAGTATTCATATGCAACCCTGCATATTGGAACAAATCTCTACTTAACGTCTCTCTTCTTCAATTTCTTGAAGATCGAAATGTAATCTACTTTTTTATGGTTCAAATCCAGGCTGAGGCTGATTTTATTTCTTTCTTCCAAAAATCATTTCGTCCAAATGAATCGCAAAATTTTGATTTCTCGAAACTTCTCACAATTTTTGTACAAAAATTCCATAAATTTAAAAGTTTGAATTTGTACGGTTATTGTGCAATTTCAATTTATAACAAATTTCTTTTTAAGAAAATCACATTACAAATTTCAAAATAACAAAGGTTTACATTTGTATATTTTATTGCCCATTATACTCTGAACTGTTTAAACTGTGAACCCCAACGGCAGATCTGGTCATTCCCAGGAAACAGGTAGAGAAGTTGGAACTGAACAGTTGAGATCTGCTTGGGATTATAATATTACAACCAAAAAACTTGTAATTTTGGAATGAATGATTTTTAAGTTAAAAACACAGAACCTTTGGGTCTTAAGAACCACAAATAACTAAAATTGTCTATAAAAACATCGAAATTGTTATTTTTCACACGTACCTAGTGAACTGTTGGAGATAAGAAAAAATGGACAATTTTTTTAGATTCATCACCCAAAAACATAATTTTTTCAGATCAATAAATTTATTATTAAAAGATAAATACCCTGAGGATAAATAATATAAACTATCTTTAAAATATGAAGTGGATTAGTGATGCCCCTCGGTGACAGTTTTCGATCTACTAGTCCATTAGTTTTTTGTAAGAAACTTTTTTTTTAATCTAGTTGTCGCCCAACGATGCCAAGCCTCATAAGGAATAATTACATGTTTTGAAGGAACCTAACAGATACAATAAAATAGGATTTTTCGTTACAAAGAACAGAATGAAGAAATATTAGATACAAAAGCGAAGGACATAACCTATATTTTTATCTATGTCATTTATGCGTAATGGAAGTTTTGAAGACAAGGTGATTAATAATTGTACAGAAGTTTCACATATTGTATGCAATTTTGAAAAATAGCAATTTAAATATTTTATTGTCACATCTGGACAGGCAGGAGCATTGTAAAGCCAGGAACGAATCTAACTCTAACGTGTGCAGTTGGAACTATGACCAAGCGCGGGAAAATTTAAAGAATTAACATTATTTATATTCGTTCGTCGGAATAATAAGTCCTCATGTTTTCCTTGTCTTGAGTTGGACTTCCAAAATCAAAAATTAAGACTTGTTCGCGAACAGGACGGGCACTTAGGAATTCGTCTTGAGCATGTTTTGGCTATGACTTGGTGAGGTGTAACTCAAGACTTAGCCAAGTTGATTTATTTTTACTTGGGAGTTACTGAATGTGAAATATAATTTCTTCTGAAAGAGACGTTAAGCGGAGGCAAATTAAGAGAAGAAAAATTTTTTCTTTCACAATTTTTCCACTCTAATTACTTTATTTTATGCCAAGCCTCGGCATCAACCCCATTCTTAAGAACCTTCTTCTCGCTCTTGAATTTGCCAGACAAGTGGGAGCCCAGAGATCAGTTTAACACTCACTTCTTCCTTCGCACTTCTCTCTTTTGTACACGAACGATTCTAGGTATACATATATATCCTCTTGAGAAAAATGAGTTTCAAGAGTTATTGAAAATAAGTTTTTATTTTTGAAAGTTTTAAAGCTTTAGTTTAAAAACTTTAATTAGATTAAAGAGTTGGATATTCAGAGCCAGAATCGTTGAATGATTACAAAATTTTATGAATAGATGCAGAAGACCAGAAAGATCATAGGCGTAAGAACTAGTAATACTATATAATAAAATCTATGTGATTGAATAATTATAATTTAACAATCCCTAAGAAATGGATGGAGATGATCTGTTTTACAAAAATAAATCCATCACCATTTAGGGTGTTATCAGAAAGTTGGTTTTTCTTTGAATCTAACTCATAAAGTCTCTTGTTAATGTGTTTCTGTACGAAGTCATTAGGATAATTGTTATACCATAAGTATTTTTAACCGTCTGTAGGTTATCTGAGTGGAAAGTATTATCAAATAGCAGAATAGCGGCATCGACAAGGCTTTCAACAATCCCTATTTTATGTTGAATAGGGTGGTTGGATGAGAAATTGAGAAGTCTTCCAAAATAAGTTGCTTTCCTAAGCCAATTAGTAATAATCGAGTTATCATCGTCTTAGCAAAGTTGTAAATCTAAAATTTAAGGGATTTTTTTGTTTCCCATATCATAGGTAAATTATAATCTTCTGCGGTAAGAATTTAACTATGATACTGTAAAATTAATTTGATCTTCAGGATGAATAAGGGAGGTATCGTCTACATAACGAAAATACACCGGAAATTGGAAACCCAATTTTTCTATGACATCCGTTTCAAGATCTTGCATAACAATCTCAGCAAGAATTGCGGAGATAGATGAGCCATGGGGCTGCCAAACGTCTGCCTATGAAATTAGTTGTCAAATTTAAAAGAAGTGAAATTCATTAAGAAGATAATACCTTTCTCAAAATCATCTAACGGAATTTGCGTATTTTTACTAATGTGATGCCACCTATTCTCTATATTTTTAATAACCAAATGTAAACGGACGTTAGTAAAAAGTGATGAGACGTCTAAAAAAGCCATTATATGGTCATCAGGAATTTTAGTTTTGTTAATGTCATCTTTACAAGTAAGTGAATTTCCAGCAGACTATTTATAGGTAGGTAAGGAGTCAGAAATTATCTTATTTAATATTTTGGCTGAAATATATGTAGGTGTATTGATAGATGAAATAACTGGTCTGAGAGGATGATCTGTTTATGGATCTTAGAAAGACCATATAACCTAGCAATATTAGCGTTATCAGTTATGAAATGCTTTCTTTTAACGTTAAAACTAAGGAACTTATTAATTAATTAATTAAATCTTTTACAATTTCGAAAACGTGTTGATGTTTCTTAGAGACAAATTTTGAACTAAATTTATCACCTAATTGAATGATATCAGCTACTGATTCTGGAACATCAGTGCTAGTTGAATTGATCAACAAAGGATCATTACTTTATAGTAAGTTGTTATTAGCAAATAAAATCTATGTTTATTTAAAGTAAGAATCTCATAACCGAGTTCGTGTTTCAAATTCTCAAGTTTTTCGTTGATTGTATTTTTGATTAATTTAGATTTATAACTCAAGTTTTCTTGATATTCAACAACATTCTTTAACTTTCGGTGTATTTTCGTTATATAGACGATACCTTTCTCATTCTTCCTGAAGATAAAATTAATTTTAAAGTATCACAGTCAGTTCTTGCCACAGCAGATTACAATTCACCTCTGATATTGAAGACAAAAGATCTATTAAATTTTTGAATTTACAACTTTGCCGAGACGATAACAACTCACTTATTACTAATTGGTTGAGGAAAGCAACTTATTCTGGAAGACTCCTCAATTTTTCATCCAACCACCGTATTCAACATAAAATAGGGATTGCTGAAAACCTTGTCGATGCCGCTATTCGCCTATCTGATAATACTTTCCGCTCAGATAAACTACAGACTGTTAAAAAATACTTATGGTATAACAATTATCCTAATGAGTTTATACAGAAACACATAAACAAAAGACTTTCTGAGTTAGATTCGAAGAAAAATCAACCAATCAAAAATCAATCAAATCAATCAAATCAAGAAAAATCAAATAAGGTAATATTTCAATCTCGAGTTTTTTTCACAACGCAAGTTCAGTAATGAACACCTCGACTACTAGCACTAAGAACACAATTTTTTAATTTATTTTTCTCCGTATAATATCATTACTATCATGAAACTAGAAAGAAAATTTTAATGATGTACTCTAAGAAATGAGACTGCCTCATCCAGCTAAGGTTACATTTGTCATAAATGCAAGGGAGGAAACTTTGTCACTCGATCAATAGAAAATTTCTGAATGGAGCATCTAAATTTATCAAGAAATTGAGGGTCAGAGGGAGCAAACTGATTAGATCATCCGCCTGGAATTTTTTCTTTGCCCTCTGCTTGAGAAGACCCTCGATGTGTTCGCAAGGATCTCGTCAATTGTGAACGGGTGACGCACATCAGATGACTCTCTAACAGATAGGAGAGAGAAAATTTTGATTACTGAAAGCAGATGAGTCCGGAGGTACTCGGAAAATGAGTTTTCATCCATTTAGAGGAAAGGTTCGATTTTGGAGAGGGTCGATTCTATAAAGCCATTCATACATTTTATTTCTACCCTCCATTCCTCTCTCTACCTATTGATCTTTTAACCTATTTTCTGATTAATTTTCTCTCATATTTACTGCGGTTGTGACGCGATTGATAGATTACTTGAAATATATTTGAAACAAACATCACTACTGGAACCACTATCATTTTTCAAAAAATAATATTAAAAAAATTTTATAAAGTAATATGTGGAGAATCTAGTCGAATCTTGTTTTTGAAGTTAAAAATTAAACTTTTTTCTATAAACTTAATTTGGAAGAATTTTCCTCCAGCGTTTTATTTCCGTTTATGAACTTCATCTGATTAATCACGAGAGGAAAATCTGCAAGTGAGTTTTGTCGACGAATTTTTTTTTTAATTCTCATGAAATATCGGATCATCATTCTGATCACTCTTGCCTGTTCTGGCAGAGTATTAATTTAAATAACATGGATTGAATTTTTCTTTTATTCACTATCTGATAACGCTGAACCAGAATGCAGGGAATTTCTAGCAGAAAAAGTAGAAAAATTTATCAAAGTTACATACTGTACTTCAAAAGGCTATTGTATGGTGAGATATAAAGGATTTTTCATTTGCAGTTGGGAAACGAGAATTCTTTTTTAATTTTCAGATTTCAATTTCTTTGGATTTATGAGTTTTCTTTTTTCAATTGAGAAGTTTCTTCACACTTGATTGACATCGAATGTTGATTTGAAAATCGTAGTGCATTAAATATACAACTATGCCATCATGCATGTTCCTTAATAATTACGTTTGGATATTCATGAATCAGTAGGACTACTTACATTTCCACCAGATCTCTCAATATATGTAAATATTTTCTGAAGATATACTCAGTACTCACCTGGAATAAAAATAACATTAATTAGTTCAATGAAATTAACTTTTGTGTACTTTTATTTTAACTTATAATATGAAACAATGAATTATTATTGGAATTATAATAATTCATAATAAGAGATTCTTTGATCCATCGGTGTTTTTATTCATGATAATAATCTGAATAATTATGCAAATGATGATTCACTCTGGTTCAAAATTTTTTTCATTCTTCTAGTGTTGTGATGGTACACCTTCTGCTTCATCTTTTGCTTGATTTAACACTAATTTTATTTTTTGTTTTTCCCACCCACAAATTTAATTCTAATTCATTTTTTTTAACTCATGCATTTTTTATCGGATCAAGTAAGGAACACTAATTGATTCAGCAATAATTTTCCCGGTTGAAAATAAACTTAATTCATCCCTTAAAATTGGAAATTATTTACGATTAAGTTATAATTTCCTGGAAACAGGAAGCCTTATAAAAAAATTAAACATTTGTCCTAAGCTGCGACCCAAGACGGATTTGTGTGTAAACACATTTGATGAACTTTAAATTAAACTAAAGTCATATATAAATCGTGAAAAGATTAAGTCCGTGAAATAATTAAGAAATTTGAAAATATTACGAGGTACTTCTAATATTTCAAACAAAAAGTTCACTTAAATCAAAATCTCACATTAATCAAAGAAATCATAAAAAACGTTTAAGATTTCAGACAGACTTCAAAGTTCTTGAATATTCAAAGAAGATTTTAAGAAATCTTTTGTAATTTCAAAATATTTCTCGAATATTTCAAAACATTGAAAAATACTCCAAAGTTTTTAAACAAACGTTAACTTAAACTAAAATGCTACATAAATCAAAGGATTCACAAAACTGCTGTCCAAGGAAAAAACCTAGTAAGTTACATTTACCATAGAGGTTATTTTCCCATACAACACTGTCTGAAAATAGTCACTACAGCAAGTGCCACTTACTGGGTTTTTACGTTGGACAGCAGAAAAGAAATTAATTCTTTACAATTTTTCTCTTTCTCAGGCCTAAATCTCCATAGAGATCTCTAAGATGTTTACACATCAAAAAGTCGACGATGCGCATTATTTCCAGAGCCTCTGATTTGAAAACCATCGAAATCTCGAAGAATTGTTTGCTTCTTGAAAAGAAATTCATTGAAATTATAATCTTATAGCCAAGAGCATTGCAGGGAAAATTTCAAACTTTTAGGATTCTTTCAAGTTCTTGATAAGATGTTCTTTCACAAGACTTGAAGAATAAGTGGAATCGCAATTACGTCTCAGTCCGAAAGTTTCTAGAATGATAGAAGCCAGTTAATATGAAGAGGCATAATATCAATAAAATTGAACTCAGCAACTATGTGTTAACTTGAATTCTCCTCTGCTTTATCTGAATTTGTAACGATTGTCTACATATCTAAAAGAAGTATAAAAGTCGTCCAGAAAGAACATTTGATCGCAGAGTCTTTTAATGTAAGAGCTATCATTCAAAGATAGCACGAATATCATTATAGGATCTTAATTGAAAACCTACTTTTGCAAATAATATAATATCATATTTTAATTTATACATCATAGAGAATTTTAGGCAACACCCATTTCAGAAATAGTTTTAAATGCAATTCATTACAATATCAAATTGTATTTTGCAAAAGTAATTATATTACAATTCAGGAAATTAATTAATTTCCTGTTACATGGTGACTGTGATTCGGAAGCAAACGAAAGAGACAATGTTGCCAATTAAATTTCAAACTTTTCCCTTCATTGAGCGAAACTGTTTTTCCTGGTGTAAAAATTACCATCATTCCACTTCAACAGGACAGTATATGGAGAATCAGAACATAATTTCATTATCGGCAAACCCACTCTCTATTCATAGCGTTCAGTATAATTTTCCTGTCCTCTGAACATGCTCCCTTTTTTGCAGCTTGTCGCTTTACTTTTGGAGCATAAGATACGCAGATTTTAAATCAAATTCTTTCTCACACTGGTATATGGTAACTAAATCATGCCATGCATAAACAGCAAAAAAACTGTGAAAATTGAGAATGAGTAGAGCAATGATAAAATCTAAATCTAAATCTCTGTCAATTAATTAACCTTTGATCAAGAAAGTGCGACAAAAACATTAAAGTAGTCGTGTCCTTTTTTGACCACTTGTTATTCTTGAAGTCATATCTTTGAGAACTGAAAGACGTTTCTAATTGAGAACTAATTCAAAATTAGGTTGACTAAAAATTGATGAAGTGTCGAAACTTTAACCATCGCTAAGGAAACTTCCTCGATGAAATGTCAGTTTTGGTATACGAATTGTAATTGAGCGTTAAGGATTTAATAATAAACAGAGGAGAATTCAACTCAGTTGAGTGAGTAACATAGCAATAAATACTGGATTGAAATGAATTACGATCTTTTTTTCTGAAAATATCATCGATGTAGCTTGAAAAGTCTAATGATCTTCTCGATTTGTGCAAAACGCAAAACAAAAATTTTAGTTATCAGCATTGGAGATGGAGTTCGAATACCTTCATCTACGTAAAAATTCTTTTAAGTCAGACATCTTTGGTTGGGTAGCTATTAATCTGCCAAAGAAAGTGGCTCATTATGAAGTGAATAAATCACTAATTTGTGGTAGCCCATAAATCAACTCCAAGAAGTGTCTTGGAAGCTGATATTTTAAATTCAAAATTAACTGAGGAGGCTTCGCTGGTGAAAGATTTGAAGCTTATCATTTGAGAATTTGCATGTGGGAGGGAGAGAACGTACTTTTCATGTTTATACTTTTCATGTCTATACTTTTCATGATGACATTAGCATACATTGAAGTTTTTGGCAAAACAGGTTCTTATTTGTCAAATGCAAAGTCCAGCTTAGTCAAGTACGGTACAGTGTTCGTCTTATCTAAAGCAGGGTTCTTACGTAAGCCATCTATTTTACATGCCGTTATCTGAGCCAGGGATTTGAAAAAGCGAATTTGAAATCAGCAGCTGATACTCAACTAAACCGCAAACAACGAGCGTATTTGCGGTATCATAATTCCACTTGAGTGGCTCATTTGCACAATTATTAATATATACACTTAAAGTCCCTAATGAGGCAGTCCGCAATGTGTCATTCCGAGATTTTCGTTCGAGGATCAGGGGTCCAAGGAGTACAAAGAGCGGCACTATAAACCCAGCAAACTCCTCTAGTACTGTACTCACAAATGGCAGTATCCCAAGCGCATAATTTTGTCAGTTCGCATGATCCGCAATTCGCTTCATTCGCTTTCAGTGTTTAGGTTATGTGTTACAAAAATGTCGCAGAAAAATAAGAAGCAGCGCTTATCCAAACATTTAAAGAGATTCGATAAATATTTTCTACTGCGAATTGAAGGTTTAAATTCATTTGTTTTATTGTATTTTTTTAATTATGTGAATTATTGAACCATAATTTAATAAAAATGATGGCTTGGTGCGCGAGATGCCCCTAGTATAAATGTAATTAAATTAATAAATGTTTACAATAAAACTGAAAATTTCATCAGATCAAAATATGAGGGATTATTTTACTCATAGAAGTCAAGAATCTGTGTTTTTCTGTTGTCAGACAAAATGTAAAAAATTAATTTTATATGCATTTGCCTTCCCTTTATAGCTGGAAGCAATAAAATTTGAGAACATTGAAACAGCAAATAACAACATTGAAAAGTTCCAATAGAATTTGTATTTAATCACCTTATTCCATTACAAAAATTTATATCGTCAAACGCGGATTTTTAAAAAAGTTTTCGAAGTACCTATATATTTTCTTCAAATTCTCTTATAGATATCAAAATATCATTTGAATTTGTTTCCATATTATGGGTTTAGAGAAAATCCTATTTTTCTTCATTATTATTATAAAACATTCTCAATATTTCCTTGGGTACTGAATTCGGTAACAAAATTATCCCTGCAGATGCATAGAATACCATTTTCTGAGATTAGATTTTTCTTTTAAACTAATATATTTTCCAAAAACATACTTTTTTATAGACCTTACGATTGGAATATTTTTTTGTTAATTCATTCAGATTACTTTGAAGAACTTCTAGCATGGCATTTTCGATATTTTTATACAACCCCATAATTAGTTTTTTTATAGATTTGACTAAGAACTGACCTCTTGAGAATTCTAGACCTTAATGTCTCTTTTCAATAATTTTAAAGAAGAACTTTAGAAACATAATCTCTAGCAAATTCATATTGTGTGATGGTGGAAAACATACTTTTCTCGGTCATGATGTCAAAATGATTCAGTATTCAGATATATCATTCAAGAGTGAAAATGAAGCGACACGTATTCCACAAATTGACAAAAGTTTTATTATTTTATTTTTCACAATTATTTGAATATTTCATGAGAATTCTCGAAAAATGACAGAAATTTCGACCAAACTGTAGTATTTTCCGAACGAGCATAGGTATTTGGGACTTCCTTTTTCATTCCAAGCGGAAACTCCTCTTTTTTCAGATCCAAGAAAAATGACGAAATAGCGAAAGTTTTTCATAAATTTCTCAAAATAGATTTTCCCAAAAATCCCATTCAAATTTTTTTTTTAGAAATATATAGTAATATGTAATACGTAGTTCCTGAGTTTTTTCGTGGTTAACCATTACTTCGCATTAAAAAAAGTTATTGAAAAACAATCAAAAGTTATGATTTTTTTCGTAAATCACTAGCTAAAATGGAAAAATGAGAAAAGGATAATGTTTTCTTGACACAAATTCTACAAACAAGTACTCCGCACTCTTTTGATATTTGACATCGTACCAACTAATCCACAATTACAAAAAGAATCATGAATGGCGTGTCCCTCGCGGAGTCTTGATTTGATTCATTCTTTTGTTTCTATCTTGAAATTTTGTTTTCGTCTAGTTACTTTTCGTAAAAGAAAGTAATGAATGAGATCAAGACTTTGCAAGGAAGACGCTACATGATTTGTAAAGTAATTAAGGGTTAGTTGTTGCATTGTTAAATAATAAAAAGTGCAGAATACATTTTTGTAAAATTTTCAACAAAACATCAGTATCTTCCTCACATTTCTCCCCTTGGCTAATGATGTTCGAAGAAAATCATTAATTTTAATTTTTTCTTCAATAATTTTTTTCAATATGAAGTAATAGTTTACCAGAAATGAATCTCAGGGAACAAATTTAAGTAACAAATTGAAATCCAGAATGGTTTTGGGAAGCTCCGAGTAATCTGGACTCAAATTTGAAAATAAATTTCTCGTTTAATATTTATGATGGCTATTTGAAAGTAGAAAAATCAGAATTTGTAGGTCTTCTCGAATATAGCCATCTAAAGTTTGCTTTGAAAAAATTAATATTGTAGTTTTCTATAAGGCTCCCCTGAACTGTAAGAAATATGGGAGAACGGACAAGATATTCGGAATTTTCGCCAAACAAGTGTTATAGTAACAACAAATGGAATAAAATTGATCCATCTAATATGAATATTGTCAAATGAATGTACAAAATTGTTTAAACATGAATAAGGATTAGGTTTTGGTTCAAGAGATCAATAAAGTCTGGCTCCATCTCATAAGCCAGACTTTTAAAACGTGTTCAACAAGTCTTAAAAATGTCTTTATTGCCTGTCATCAAGACAAAACGCAAAACGAAATATTTTTACACGGGTTGTCTCAGGACGAACCTTTTTGGACTCAGAAATAAGATTGGTTGACAGATGCAAATGATTGAAATTGATTGGAAAAAAATTGTCAAAATTTAAGTTAGTTGTCTTCAACTCAAAAACTTATAATCTGTGGGTCTTAGCGTCCATAGTCGTAAAGAATTTGCTTCACAAAGATTCCAATTTTAATCTTCTATAAGGATCACCTAAACCGTAAGAAATACGTAAAAACAGAAAACGATTTCAGTATTTCCGCCGAGCAAGTATAATACAAATGAGAAACCGTAAACGAAATGATTCAGTATATATGGTATAAAAATATAGAAAACTGTTTAAACATAATCAAGGATTATCTTTGATGATAGTTAGGATAACCCTAATCGCCAGGGCAGGTATACCTGCCCTGGTCTATAGGACTATGGGAAACCATTTTTCTGTCTAAGACATAAAGATTCGACTCAAGACATGAAATAAAGTTTGGCTCCGTCTCAAAAATAAGACAATGGAAGATGTCTTCACTTCGTCTCCAATATGTTTTGATTGTGGCCAGTTCAAGTCGAAACCAAGTCGAAGAATTTTTACTCGGGGGGAAAAAATTGTGGGAAAAAATCCCGTTATTTTCTGAGAATTCTATGCTAATCTTCAAATGACTGTAAAAAAAGTGTTGGGTAAGTGCTGAAATGCGTGACCCTTTATTTTCACTCTAGAATGGTATAATCAGATACCAAATCAGTTTGATACCCTTAGTTGGACCTTTGTGCAAGATTTGGAATGGAATTAGTCAGTATTAATTCTAAGAAGGGAGATATTTTTTGAAGAAAGCTTTTTTACGAGTATGTACTGTTGGAATTCTTTTCTCAGAATTATAGGTACAGTAATCAGATTAGACGAATGTTTTGAATGTGTTAGGAAAGCTTACACATAAAAATACCCTATCAGCCTTCCTCCATAAATATCATCATTCATTTATGTCAAATAAAATCGTATATTATATCATAAACTGATATCTTCATTTCCCCTGAAAGACCCACCAGAACATTATCATATTCTTCTGTGTCGAAGTAATCAACGGCTAGTATTATCCCCGACAAGAGGCTCTTGATCACGTTACTAAAATGAAGTTCCTTTCGAGATAGAGCATGAATGACTGTCGTAATCGGACAATAAAGTTATTTAGTTTCGACACACAAGCGCATGAAATGTCACGAAATTACTCACTTTCTCGTCTCTCTCTTTTATATCCACACATAAACCTCAGAATATCCGGAAATAACCAATCCCTATGCTGGGAATCTCACTCACAGAGAGTTGAAGGTGACGGCGTGTGATTTCGTTGCGACTTCGTGAACCAATTATCCCTCGTACTCTGTGGGTTAAACTCAGCTATTAAAGCCCTTTCACACGTTTCTCTTGGAACGAGTTTCGTTAATGACAACGGATTGTTGGAGCCTTGCCTCGGCTTCATGTGTCTAGGGCCAAGAGATGCCAACCGCGTATCGTGTACGAGGATCACGAGAAGGATGAAAATGGCTCGAGGTGGCTAAAAGCAAACGAGTAGTAGGATGAGACGCTTTAGTAAAATGCCAAAGCGCTTCAACTAGTTTCAACACAACTGCAACTGATAAAAGCCAATGAGGTCAGAAGTGGTCAGAAGAGGTGACTGGATTTGAAACTACTCGAGTCTCCTCTGGCAGACTGTCCACAACAATCAAACCAGAATTTTGTTCGACCAATGTAATTTTATCACCAAGTTGGTTATGATCTCGTTCCTCTATAGAGAGAACTTTTTGCTATAAACCTCTTTCATGCTTCATGAAATCTATATCTAGTTAGATTGCAACATCTTTTTTCTATTACATATTATAATTATTATTATAATTAGGGATTGGCTGGTCCATTTAAGTTCCGTAGTACTGCGGTGAAACCTTTTGACTTTTGTACTATGCCTTTGTTCCAAAAACAACGGTAGGAAAACGACCGCCTGTCCACGACATTTCTTACTGCTAAAGTATCATTTAAGTCATTTATCATGAGTATTGTAACAGGAAATTCTTCAAATACTTGTTCTGAATAGCCGTCGATGTTTAATCGTGACGTGATTGCTATTTTCGTTATACTGAGCAATTGTGAACAAATACAGTATGACAAGGGTCGCATCAATATCGATCCGCTTAAAACAGTTTACCGAAAATTGTCAAGCATTAGGCCTCGACTCATTCAATCACGAGCCGTCTCGCCGGAATCATGAATTAATTTTACTCTTGTGAATTTTTCTCGGCGCCACTCTTTCCGTACTTTGAAGGGCTCGTTAAGGTATGTAATAAATAGTGTGTTCCAATTTTGGTGTGTAATATTGCTGAAAACATGAAGTGTGCATAGCTTGTGCCAAATTAATGCGTTTACAGTGTGGCGTTGGAAACATCTTATAAGAATAACTGATTGGAAACTTAATTAGTTGCTATGCCTCTTTAAAATGATGTCGCTCGTCACTGTACCATCACGATGTCCGAAGTTTGTCTGATGTAGCTGCGATTTATACATGCATGATATTTTACGATCTATACATGTTGTTATACATGGCTCATAATCAGTTCGCTGTTGCAAAAGCATATCATCTCCGAAGATGCATAAATCTGGTCCACTACCTAATTATTTATTCTTTAAATTTATGTATTAACATTTATTTTGTTTGGAAGTTTAATTCGCATTTTATTCTTTTTAAGGTAATTGAATAATTAGCACGGTACCGTATTCTTGTTAGCTTCTCATTTCATTTTTGAATATTGATTTTACTGCTTGAAGATCAATGATCACATGTCTAATGAATATTACATATTGTTTTATTTACATATTGTTTCAAAGTGATTCATTTGGATTTACTCAAATATCTTGTGCTTCAATATGTCCGCTATTATTGACTCTTGAGTGATTATTTCTAGATTGAACCGTTTTTTTGTGATAACTGAAATTTGGTACGAGCTTTGACATTGACTAATGAAGTTGAAAGAAATTTATAAGCATAATTTTTGAAAGCTTATTTTTTAGAAAATTAAAAAAATTCTATTGTAGTGTCTTTATTGACAGATGGCTCCACTTCACCTCGAAGGGTTTGTGAAAATTCTAGTTTTAGTAAAATGGACTTGAAGTCATTATATGAATTTAATCACATCCAGTGATAGCCCGCGGCTGCATCCGACTTTATTACAAGTACTCGCATTTGTCTGGATGTTTGGCCAAGGAAGAGGCAAACTGCAGAAAACCGTCTTCCCGAGTACAGACAGTTTTCTGACTTCAGCTTTCATCGAAATTACAAAATTTTCTTGACGGTTCAATAAATTTTTAAGAGATCTGTGAGAGGAGATTTTTTAATTTGGCTTTGATTATATTTATCTATTGAACGTAAAGTGTGGTAAAAAGCGTAATTTCGCAGTTTTTGTTTCTTCTTTTCTTCAGGAATGATTGTCAAATATCTAAAACCTTCTCAAATTTATGCAGCGTCACACCTATCATAAGAATGATTTGCACAATAATCAACTCGATTGTTATGAACAAATGAAGTCAATAAATGAACAAGGCAGTTGTTTGATAAACGGCAATTTTTTGTGGAATAACATTGATATATTTTACCTCTGGCGCAACACTGAATGGTGAACAAGTCTGAAATATATAAAATTATTATTTTTATAAACAACTATCATAAAATATTATTAGATTCTCATTACTTTGCAAATTTCACCCCTCTCCAGTTTCATTGCTTGATATGCTCATAGAAGTTGCAACTCCTCACTATCAGTTGCAAAATATGATGAAAATTATTTTCATAAACAAATTGGATAAACAAAAGCAAAATTTTGTCGCTTTCACGCAGAATCTTTGTTTTTCTCACGCGAGTCTGTCTCAAAATGCGTTAACGTGAAGACTCAGCTACACAGTAGATACAAGGGATATTTTTTACCTGAAGTTTTACAAAAACGTTGCAAATAATTGACACTTATATATAAACAATCGCCTTTGTTATTGAAGAATTTTATAAGAAATAACACATTTTCATGGATGAAATTTGCATTTTTCACTTTATTAGCAAATATAATGAACAAAAATCAATTTTTGATATTTCTTTAACAAAATTTTGCCTTTGTCTATCCAATTGTTTTTAAAAATAATTGTTATCATATTTTGACAACTAATAATGAGAATTTGTATCTTTTATAAGCATGTCGAACAGCAAAACTGAAGAAGGGGTGGAATTCGCAGAAAACTGAGAACCTAATAATTTTTTAATGATAATTGTTTATAACAATAATAATTTCATATCTTCCATTCATGTTTGACATTCAATGCTGCCTAGAGATAAAATATAGAGCTCTTAGACCAATAAGAATTTTTTTGTTCATCAAAACACTCCGTTGTTTATTTTTTGACTCAATTTGTTTATAACAATTAAGATGATTATTATGCAAATTATTCGTTTCCTGGGAGTGCCCTCGCATGGATATGAGATGTTTTGTGGTATCTGATAATCGTTTGTAAACAGATAAAAAACAAAAACCGCAAAATGGCCTTTCTTACCACACTTCGCGTTAAATAATTGAATATAAACAAGGCTAAGTTTTAAAATCGCTGTGTTGAATTTCTGAGAAAATCCTTGAAGCCTCTTTCAATTTTCTTTTCTCATATGATTATTTAATTGAAGCAAAGTGTGACAAAAAGGGCAATTTTGAAGACTTTTTTTTCTCTAAATATATATGATATATAATGACATATAATGTTATATATCATATATATCAGTAATATATATAATGATATATAATGTAGGTACACTTAGTAAAAATAACTGATTATCTTAATGTTAATGTTGATTTGTATAAACAGTTGGTATAAACAAATAGTCAGCTATGTCGTTTTCTGGGGGAAAATATATTTTTTTCATTTTGAATTGCTAAGAATTATTTCGAAAATAAACATTCGGTGTCTAAAAACTATTTAAAATTAACAATTATTATTGTAATTAACAATTTTTAAAACAAAATTTCATTTGGCTATTCTACTCACAGATAAATTTGTTATTCCCCACTAAACCTTAATATCATTGTTTGAAAAGTAATTTTCGGTTTTAATAGTTGGATATTTTAATTGTTAATAAGAAATTGCATGAAGAAAATACCCATTTCAGGCTTTTTCTTTCTGGAAAATTCATTTTTACAATAAACGTTACCATGATTCAATTTAATATTGATTCCTGAAGTGATAAAATATATCGAAATATAATTATGACTTTTATTAATAAATGTGTAAGCAAACACTCACGTTAGGTATCTTTGTGTGAAATTTTCTTTTCTCTATAACATTCTACATTTCATCCTTTATGAAAGAAAGCATTACATAACTATATTGAATCATTTTTCAAAATATGTATCAGCAATTAAAACTTATCGTTAGAATTTCTATTGTTGTTGTGTGTAAATAATTTTCGAATTCAAGTGATTTCAGGAAAGGAATTCATTTTTCTCCCTCAGTCTTATCAGAATCAAGTTCTATTAATTATATGTAATATTTAGGAATAATTCAATCAATAAATATATCAGACAATTAGAAAAAATTTGAGTTATTTATTATTAATAATATTTATTGATTTAAAAATCAAAACTTTATTCTGCTCATGCTGATGATTGACAGGAGAAGAATGCCTTTTAAAATACAAGGCTTGAATTCGAAAATCACTTACACTTAACAATAATAAAAATATTAACAATGATTCTCTATTTTAGACTAATTTATTGCGGAATGATTCAATATAGTTATATAATTCTTCCTGTCATAAAGGATTGAATATAAAATGTTGTAGAGAGAAAAAAATTCTACAAAAAAGTGCCTAGCATAGGCATTTGTTTATAATTTAGTTATTAACAGTCGTTAATATTTTCGAAAACATTTTATGAACCTCAAAATTATAGATATAGGTCAAAATTATTATTAGTATTATTTATATATATATATATATATATATTATATAATTATTATTAATTATAGATATAGGTCAAAATTATAGAGCGAAAAAGTATTCACGGAACGCTGACAAGAAGTTGTGGAAGGGGAAGGCAGAGGCAGTGAAGCGTACACAACTGTGAAACCGGCACAAGAACGGGCGGCACAATAACGCGAGATGAGTGTATATTCGAAACTTTTCGCACGCGCGGAACAGCAACATTCTCAAATAACAAAAAATTAAAATTTTAATTCCTTCATAGTACATAGGTCTGAGATGGCGTGACTATGAAGAATTAATTCCTTGATTCTTTATTATATTATCTTGGGAGGCAAGATACATGAGGATGATCACTAGTTATCCTAAGATAAATATGAAGCATTATTAAAAATGATTTATAAAATTGAGTAAAATATTCTTATACTTAATCGTAACTGATTTTGGACGAGACCTGAAGGCGAATTTCAGAAAAGAATATTTCAGCTCAATATTGTTTTTTTAAAAGAAGTTATTAAGAATTATATGTTTTCGCTTTTACTGTCGGTAAAAGTTGTCAAGTCACATTTTTGGCAAGCTACATTCGAATTGATTTACATTGGCGTCAAGTCACATTGGCGGCAAGTCAAATTTGCGGCGAGTCACATTGGTAGCAATTAATGTTAATGTCAAGTAACATTGCGGCACTTCTCATTCGAAAAAATTCGAAGTTTGAAGAAAACACCAAAACTGCAGGAAGATACACCTTTTATTAGTCACATAAATAATGTATGACATAACCCAGACACTTTCCAATGTCTCGTTGTGGGCGAAAAACACTGTTATAACTAATTTTTGGTAATTTTTTGTGAACCTCAAATTTTTCCAAATCAGAGATGCTACAATGTGACTCGCCATGAATATGTCTTGCCGCAAATGCTACTCGCCGCAAGTGTGACTTGCCGAAATTTTTTCAATTTTTTGTGGATTTCAAATTTTTCCAAGTGAGAGATGCCGCGAATGTAGCTTGCCGCCAGTGTGATTCACCGCCAATGTGACTTGATGCAATTCTAGCTTGCGGCCAATGTAATTCGCCGCAAATGTGACTTGCCATAAATGTAAATTGCCACTAATGTGACTTTCTGCAATTGTGACTTGCAGCCAATGTAACTTGTTGAAAAAATGACTTATCGCAGATGTGACTTGCCGTTATTGTCACTCGCCGCACATGTGACTTGCCGTAAATTAGACTTTCGACTAATGTGACCTGCCGCTAATGTGACTTTTCGCCATATGGCTTGCCGAAATTGTGACTTGCGGCCAATTTAACTTGCCTCGATGTAACTTGCCACGAATGTGACACGCAGCTATTGTAAGTTTCCGCAAATGTGACTCGTCGCCAATGTGACTTGACGCATTTTCGACTTATGGACAATGTAACATGTCACAAATGTGAAATATCGCGAATGTGACTTGCCGTCAACGTGACTTGCTGCCAATGTGACTTGCCGTAAATATGACTTACCGCGAAAGTGACTTGCCGCTAATGTGACATCCCCACTATGTGACACGCAACCATTGTGAATTGCCACAAATGTGACTCACCGCTAATGTGACTTGCCACAATCGTGACTTGCGGCCAATGTAGCATGCCACAAATATGACGACCCTAAAGTTTCTTATATCTATGAATTTCAAAACTTTTGTCAAGCATTATAAACAAACTAAGGGTCCGATAAGAAAAACCAAGAACACCTTTGTATTCGTCTCCAAAATCTCCGAATTCGCATTTTTTCAAAAAAAATCTCAAATAATTGCATCATTTTTTAAGGTTGTACAATTTTTATAAACAAACGAGGGGTCCGATCAAAAAACGGAAAACACCCCTGAATTTGTCTTGCAAATTATCTAGATGCGTCTTCTTTCTTTTTTTCTAAAATCAATTTTTTAAGCAATTGCATCATTTTTTAATAATTTCAAACTTTGCAAAGCATTACGAACATACTAAATGACCGTTTAAAAAATTCTTTAAAAAAAAGAAAGAAAAAAGTCTCATCTGGTTATTTTTGAGACAAATACAAGGCTGTTTTTCGTTTTTTGATCGGACCCCTCGTTTGTTTATCACAATTGTACAACCTTCAAAAATGATGTAATTGTTTGAAAGATTGTTTAAAAAAATGCGCATCTAGAGATTCCGGAGACGAATACGAAGGAGTTCTTGGTTTTTTGATCAGACCCTTGGTTCGTTTATAATGCTTGACAAAAGTTTGGAAATCCATAGATGAGCCATCGATCATATACGCTTTGGATAGTTGAGGTAGGAAAATTGTTAACAACATACTTTTGTTGAATTGAAAGTTTAGAAGAGATACTTTTGTTGCCAATGATTCTGTTGAAGCATCGTATGTGTACATAAGTTTGGAAATTGCTGTAAAAAGTTAATAAAATGTTAAATAAAATGTTATTAACAATTCATTCGTTTGAACAGTTAGTTGTTAAATATAAAAACAAAGGTTTTTGATTACATTCTCAAAGTTGGTGTGAAATCACAATATTTGTTTATAAATGTTACAGAACTTGAAAAAACGATTTGATTTTTCAAGAAATTGTTCTAAAAGAATGTCGCATTCATATATTTTGCAGGCAAACCCGTGGGTGTTTTCGGTTTTTCCATCGGACACTTGGTTTGTTCATAATGTTTTGCAAAGTTTGAAATTATTGAAAATGATGCAATCGTTAAAAAAATTGTTTAAAAAAAAAAGAAAAAAGTCACGTCCAGATATTTTCATGACAAATACCGTGGTGTTTTCCGTTTTTTGATCGGACCCCTCGTTTGTTTATAAAAATTGTAAAACTTTAAAAAATTATGCAATTGTTAAAAAAATGGTTTTAAAAAAATGCGCATTTAGAGATTTCGGAGACGAATACAAAGGTGTTCTTGTTTTTTTGATCGGACTCTTAGTTTGTGTACAATGCTGGACAAAAGTTTGGAAATCCATAGATATAGGGAACTTCAGGGTCGTCAAATATGACATCGTGAATGTGACTTGTTGTCAATGTGACTTGCCGCCAATGTGACTTGCCGCAATTGTGACTTGCAGCCAATGTGACTTGCCGCAAATATGATTTACCACGAAATTGATTTGCCGCCAATGTGTCTTACCGCGATTGTGACTTGCAGCCAATGCAACTTGCCGAAAATATGACTTACCGAGAATGTGACTTGCCGCTGGTGTGACTTTTCGTCATTGTGACTTGCACCCAATGGAACTTGTCGCAATGTCACTTGCCACTAATGTGACTCACGCCAATGTGACTTGGCGCAATTTTTACTCGCGGCCAATGTAACTTGCTGCAAATATGACATATCGCTAATGTGACTTGTCGTCAATGTGACTTGCTGCAATTGTGGCCAATGAACTTGCCGCAAATATGATTTACCGCGAAAGAGACTTGCCGACTATGTGACTTACCGCAAATGTGACTTGCCGAGTGTTGGTAGGGCTCATTTTATTTCTTAAAAGATTTACTGCAAATCTCTTTGGTACGTTTTTACTGAAAAAAAATTTATTTAAGAAAAACATTGCCTATAATAATAATAATTAAATAGTGGTTAAGTCACATTTTTAAAATAAAAACGTACCAAAGAGATTTAGAAAGAATGTTTCAGTAAATAAAATGAGCCCTACAACATTCGGATTGAATAAAAATTGCAACTTTTCCTTATAAAGTTTGCGGAAACATAATACGCTAAAAATAAATTGTTAAATGAACAATTTGATAATAAATTATTTGTTTCTGAAGTTCGCCTTCAGTCCTCTTTCAAAATTAGTTACGATTAACTGGGGAGTAATGAAACCAATTACCAAGGGGGAACCCTTTGTCGAGGAGACAGTTAATTTCATTCAATCTCAAACTTAAATATGTTACTTTTTCAGTAGAAATCATTAAATGAGTCTCAGTTAAGATTCTGAATCATAAAAATTAATTGCAGCTGCAATTATGGTGATAATAGAATGAATTTCATCTTCAACTTCGGACATTAGGATTCCCCTCGGTAGGTGGTTCCATTATAGTATGAGAATATTTACCTTCTTTTATAAATAATTTTCCATAATGATCATTTTTGAGCTGAGGATAACTAGTGAAGATCCATGAAAATATACAGTTTCTATTGCCTGTCCGAAATCAATCAACGTTTCAGACTTCCAATTTGAAGCTATTAAATATTGAAATATTAAAATTTAGAATATGCAATAGCATTAAATTGTTTACTTTGAATATTTCATTCTGACATGTTTGATCTCAAGTGACAAAAATGTTCCACTCTCAAATATTTCATAGCAAGATTTTTAACCTGTCAAATGTTGACTCCCCTGAATTTCAAATTGTCCAATGCTGATATTTAAAAAGCAGTGAATTTCAATTTGTATTGAAATTACTATAATTTGCAGGCCTAAAAGTAAAAATTGCTCAGTTTTGATAGCGACCACTGTAGAAGTGTACAAATTTAAATGTTTTACATTTTGGAGGATAAAAACCAGCACATGAGTGCATATACTTCTCGATTTTATTTAAACATTTCATACATAAATTTGGTCCGAAAATGGATAATTACATGTTTCTTTACTAGTGGTTAAATGCATTCTTGCTACTGATTTTGACGAATGCAATCCATTAGAAATTTGACACCGTTTCTTTTAAAATAATTTAGTTTCAAGTCGTTAAATTTGCAAGTTGACAATCACATGCAATGAATATCTGATGCACTTCGAAATTGGATGTTTTGTTTCTCCAAATAATGAACAAGTCATTGTGTAATTCATATCGTTACTAAATACGATCTGTTGGACACTTGAAGCATTCTGGAACATGGGAAAGGACCATTTTCAGCTGCCATTTCACCGTTATCGAATCCAAAGATTTACGAGGTACTTTTGTTGGGGAAAATATTCTCCCGTTTCATTCGGAAAGTGAAAAATTGAAGCCATTGAGAAAATGTGTGTGACCAGTAGTGACCCCATCGTTAGCACGTTATCTTTGGGCGCCGCTGCTTCTTCACGGCTTTTGACAGATTCTTTCTGGAAACCAGAAGCCTGTCAAGAGTCAGGAGTCTCGCATGTTTTTGAAAACCCTAAGAGTGGGTGAGAATCCTATCTTATCCTGTGAATCTAGACATCCTCTACTAACCTGTTTCTCCCATACAATTCCAGTTTATCTGTTAACTTAGTCTATTTCGGTCATTCTACTCATAGGGTCCTTTTTGACGTCCTGGTTATTTCCTTCGACCCTATTTGTTTTTAATTGTTTAAAATTTGCATAGTGATAACTATGCCCGTAAGTAATACTAGGTAACAAGATTTTGTTCATCATCAATTGACGGGATATTTCAGTTTTTTTTTCTGTAGAATACGAACCTGAAGACAAGTGAAAAACCCCTTTTTTGGCTGTTTCTGAAACCGTGTATCAAACAAACCGGTAATGCTGAAGGTTTTCAACAGGGCTGAAATTGAACCCTGATGTACATACTATTGCGCTATGTTTGGAAAGGTCAAGAACTTTATCAAGATTTTGTGTAGCGCACGTTTTTGAACATGCACACGTTACCCACAGCCTGTAATATCGGCTGTATACTATGCTGGCTCTCACGGTGCTAATTGCTAAAAAAATGTTGACATTCGATGACTATCTCAACAATAATAAATGAATATCAATTATCGGGTAACAAAACTCTTGTGT
>JAUMHM010000016.1:14771355-14782621 GCA_032362435.1 Melikaiella ostensackeni
CCATCCATCCATTCATCCATCCATCCATCCATCCATTCATCCACCCATCCATCCAATTATTTATCTATCCATCCATCGACCCATCCATCTATCCATCTATTCATCCATCAATCCATTCCCCCCTCCACCCGTCCATCCACCCATCCATCCACCCATCCATTTATCCATTTAGCCATCCACCCATCCATCAATCAATCAATCCATCAATTCATTCATCAATCCATCCGTTCATCCACGCGTTTGACCCAGTCCTCGCTAGATTGAATTTTTCATCTTTTTTTTTCTTTAAAAATCAGTTTGAAATATTCAACTTTTCTTCCCTGTCTCATTTTCTTTACCAATTATCTTTTTCTCACTTCAAAAATAATAAATACTTACTTTTTTATTTGAACACAGATGTATTGTTGGTTTCACAAACTTCCGTGCGACGACAGGGACAACTCATTAAATATGTATGATCCAGTCGTTGCTTTGCTCGTGCGAGCATTGGGTCATGCAGGTTTCTTGTGTACCAGTCGATAAAATGTTTGTTTATTAATTTACAATATAAATTTTCACCTTCAGTTACACGAAATACAATTTTTATAAGGTCTTACTAAAACATGAATCAAACATTCTTCGAAATTATGACAAAAAATTTATATTAACGCTCAAATGTAAGAAGAGCACCATTAGCTTGAAAAATAAGGACAGTCATTTTCTGAACCATGATTTGAACATGCCAACATATGTTATTCTTCAGAATTTTAAAATAAGCATTTACATCAATGATTCTTTGTTAGCGATGGATAATATAATTGCGTTAAGCGATATCTTTATTTTTTACACAAAAATATATTGCAATGTTTTCAATTTTCCTAAAAATATGCTCGACTGTGCGAGGACTGGGACGCGTGCGACGACTGATACATTTGCCTTATAATTTTTATTCCAGGTTTTTTCTTCTAGGATGCACTTAGCAGAAGATATTTGAAAAAAATGGACTTTGGGCAACATTTTTCAAGATGGCGGCGAAGTACAAGGAAGGAAGTATTCGAAAACTTAGTATGTTTTTCACGATGTCGAAATGTACTATTCTACCAATTTTCATCTCGACTGCATTTTTTCCGGGCAATTCTATTTTTAACGTCCTGCTGCCTAGACTAATATGGTTTCAGTCGAGTGTCCGGTCGTCATATGAAAACGTGGTTAGAGAGGGGTAATGAGGGAAGTGAGAGGAAATGAGAAAAAATGATAGGAAGTGAGGTGAAATGAGGAGATATTAGGGAAAATGATCGGAAATGCTAGTGAGTGAGTAGAAGTGAGGGGAATTGAGGAGAAGGGTTGAGTGCGGATGTGAGGTGAAGTAAGAGGACATGAGAGGAAGTGAGAGGAAGTGATGGGAGGGAAATTCATGGGAGTCGTGGTGAGGGAAGAGGAGGGGAAATTTGGACGAGAAATGAGGGAAAATGCAGAGAGGGGGGAGGAAAAGATTCGGATGACTTTATTAAAAGACTTAATAGGCTATGAAACTCTTTTTTGTAGGCGCTTGCAGCCTGCTTTTACTAATTTTGGTTTCCCAATTGACATCTAGTCATTGACATTGTTTCGATAGTTTAGAAGACAAACTTTTCGGCTTTTGATGATAAAGTTTCAAGCTAACCGAGTTTTTGCAGTGGATGAACTTCTGTCACTTAGTAATTACGAAGTTATGAAGCAATTAGCCGCATAATTTAATATAACATTCAACTACCTCCGGATTTCGTGTTTACGGACACAGGATTCGATTTTATCTTCCCACGTGAAAAGTTGCCACTACGGTTAGTTTCAAGGTTTCTAAGCCAGAATGGATCATTTAATTTTGAAATGGAATACTAGTTCCAAGGCAGCAACACAATCTTGCATGTTTATCAAGAGGTGCATAAATGTTCACTAAATTCTATTTTCCCTCATATTTATTTCACCTAAAATCATTCAACCCAATAGCAATTTGATGAAATTTTCATTTATCCTAATGGTTAATTCACCAGATTTTCATTCCTTCGAATTATCATTTGTCATAGTTCTTATATTTCGCAATTGCCATTTCACGTAATTTTAATTTTTCCAAATTATAATTTGACATAATTCTTATAATACCGAATTACTATTGGAGATAATCTTTATTTATCCGAAACATTATGTGACATAATTTTCATTCTTCCGAATGAGGTCATAACCTAAAATTCATTTAAACGAAACGCCATTCGTCACAATCTCCATGTCAACAAAACTGCATGTGACATAAATTTCATACTTCCTAAAATGGTGCCCGGCATTCTGATTGGCTGAATAATGCCGCGAAAATCGAATCAGCCAATAAGAATGCTAGACGCCATTTTAAGAAGAATGAAATTTATGTTACATGCAGTTTTAATGACATGAGGATTGTGATAATTGGCGCTTCATTCAAATGAATTTTAGGTTATGTGCTTATGCGGATGAATAAAAATTATGAAAAGTGGTAGTCTGGAAAAATAAAAATTAGCACGAGAAGTAATTCGGAAAAATAAAAATCAGGTAAATTGTCAATGAGAATGAATCAAACTTATACCAAATTTCTATTTGGTTAAATGGTTTAAGGTAATATAAATATTTGGAAAAATAGCAATTGGAGAATATTGATGCGCCTCGTTCGCCAATGCATTCTGCTCTTTGCAGATGAATTTATGTCCAAGAAATGTAGGCTTACTGATCGGTCAATTAATCACATTCAGTGTACGTGTAATTAATTTGAGAACCCCTGGCAATCTTGGTTAAAAGCTTTTTCCAATTTTACCTGATCCAAAATTTAATTGAAAATGGTATCAATCTAAAACAATTTATTTTATCAGTTTTGAAATATGTCGGATTTTCCCATAAATTGTATTAGTAGTTCAATAAAGTAAATACCGCTGCAAAGTACTATAGGTGTACCGTGCGTGCATTTATTTGTGTCCATTTCATGAGTACTTTGCTCTCTCCTTGATATAGCCCGGTTAAATTTCACTATCTCATAGAGGGGAGTTTTTCTACCAACAAAAATAGAAAATTGATAGTTAAAGTGTTTTTCAAGTCTATCAATGTTTCTTGTTACAATCAAACGCTTTTTAATTTACAGTAATGTTAAATTCCAAATACTAAACAAGTTTTCTCTATATATTTATATATTTTATATTTATTTATTTATTTTTATTTATTATATTTATTTTTATATATCTCTATATATTTCTGCAAACTTACGATACGACTGTCATACCTCCGTAAAAATGGTGGAAAAATGTACTCACGAACGTTTTTTGAAAAAAATGTAGATGCAAAAAAAGTAGCTTTGATTTTAGTTCGTCCAAGTTTCATGTTTATAGTTCTTCTACTTTTCGAGTTATGGAAAACAGGAAAATGTCCTGATTAAAGTCAATTGGTTCTCGCTACTAAAAATGATTAAGATTGAGATTAAGACACTTATAAAAAGATTTCACAAAGAGAATTGTATTCATGATACATTTCCATAACTTCATTTTCGTCAAGACAAATTGTGAAGAAGGAGGAATTTTTTCTCTTACGTAAAAAGCTTAAGCGAGTTACGTTTTATAGAATAGAACCAATTTTATAGAATTGAAATTTACCGCACGCGAAACGTGACAATTTTTACTGCATCGGAACGGCCCTTTCCACTTCACGGTTCCGTTGAAATTATCCTTCAACATGGACTCTGTGCCATTATATAACTGGCCTTGAAGAAACTGTTACGAAAGATTTTTCACTCTCTTGCCTTCTTTAGGCCATATGTGAATCTTCCCTACGAATAACCAATCAATATATGAATTTTACAAAACACGTTTGAACAAACAATATTTGCTCTAATAATGTACAAGCGTTAAAAGACTTTTGAACAATATTCTTTGAAATTCTCAATCCTTTGCGATAAACTTAACAATGAAAATTTTTGTCCTTCTTTTTTAAATGCATTGCGTGAAGAGGAACCCAATTTTTCATTTCAATTTAAATAGAAGGACTTCACATTGAATAAACCTTAGTTGAAATAATTTAATTGAATATTCTACTATAAAAGAATATTTCGTAAAAAGTGCAAATTACACTCTTTTATTCAACTCTGATCACTCTCGAACTTAATGAAAGTTTTTTCGGTATAGACTTATTTTAAAGCTGAGTTTTGACAGTCTATTCTTCAAATTATTTTTTAGGAACTTCCAGGCTGGTAATTTTGCACAAAATTTTCCAGAACTCGCAGCATCAGCCTTTTGTTTCAAATCATAAAAGTGAACAAAAAATATCTTATACTCGGAATATGAATGTAAGCCAGTTATATAATTAGGAATCAAGTGTATTTTATAAAATTTTCTTAAAACATATCACCCCAGGTGAAGAGATTTACAAGGCCACGATACATAACGATTCCCATGAGTATCCAAAGTCTCTCGATTCAGGCGTCACTCTTCTTCTTATAAACAAATGTTCTCCATACATCCCTATCCTTGCATACATTTTTTGCTTCCATTACATCCATACATTTATTCATGCAAGCTCTTGTGTGTCTATAATTCTTTATATCTCTTTGCTGTAGAGTCTTGTTCACACACTCCAACCATTCTTTTATCGGTCTACTACTGGGTACCATTCATTTCACCTGAATATACTTGCTTCGCTGAATGTCCTTTATTCATTCTCTCAACATGACCAAACCATCTCGGCAAGCTTTTATCACTCTGATCAGTCAATGATTCTTCTACACAATATTCTTTGAGAACCCACTCATTACTGACTTTGTCCATTAGCGTTTCACCGCATATGTTCCACAGAAATTGCATGCCAATCGCGTTTACTTTACTCATATTCATTACAGTACATTTTTATTTCTATTCATGAATCGTACACTGCCGATAATCTTTCTACCCTCTTTTATACGTCTGTATATCTCTGCATCTATCTTTCCGTCAGTAGAAAATATACTTCCAACATATACGAAATCATCAACTTGTTCTATCCTCTCTTCGTTTGAGGCAATATTGCATAGTGTTTTCTCATCCCTTCTTTTGAACACAATAATTTTTGTTTCATTCCCGTTAATCTTACGAACCATACTCTTCATGCTGGTGTCCAGTGTACTCATCATTCTCTGAAAATCATCGTCTGATTCAGCCGTGACAATCTTTTCATCTGCGAACACCAGTGCACGCACTTTCACTGTCTCGAGACCAACACCTTCTTTGCATGAGAGAGACATACTCAGACATTTGTCCATGTATATATTGAACATCCAGAAAGACATAATGCAAAGTTGCCTAACGCTCTGCTCAATATTAAACCAATCGCTCAGTTGTCCTATCAGTCTTACACTCGTTTTACTAACATTGTTTATTGTTTTTGTTGCTTTCGGAAGCCAACGATTAATTCCATGCTCTTTCATGATTTCTTAAAGTTTAGTTCCATCCACCTCATTGAAAGCTTTTTCCAGAACAACAAATACAGAGAAAACTTGTTTGTTTGGTCTCAAACTTCTTTCTATGATCTGTCTGAAGCTAAATACCTGATCCGCACATGAACTGCCTGACATGAATCTACATTGGACTTCCCAGATTCTTTCTTTAGTTGTTCCCATGATCTTACCAATAAGCGTTTTGATGAATATTTTGCCTACGGTACTCATTAGGCTAATCACTCTATAATTGGTAAAGTCACCTGCATACCCGCTTCCCTTGTAGAGTGAAACGATAATCATCTTTCTCCAATCATTCGGAACTTCGCCGTTCTGAGCACACGTATCCACAGATTCGCTCAGCCACGCAAACAAATATCCACCACCGCTCTTAAACATTTCAGCGGTACTAACGTTCACACCAGCAGACTCGCCTTTTTTTAGTTTCTTAATTCTATCAGCACTTTCAATTACGGCTAACTCAGTGCTAGTATCCTCTCCTAGTCTTTTAAACCCACTTTCAAAATAATTTCTCATTTTCTGCAAAATCATTCTGCATTTTTTATCTTCTTCCGCTTTAATTGTATCCCTGCTTTCTTTGACTAGCACTTTTCCATTTCCGTTTTTTCCCTCTAATCATTTTCTAGTCTAGACCTCTCCACATTGCTAACACTTTTAATATTCAGCTTCAATATTCAGTTTTCTTGCGTACGCTTGCTTTTTCTCGACAACAGCCACGCGGATTTTATTAATCCACCAAGCATCTTCAGTCTTTTTTTCTACAACCGCAGTGCCGTACACTCCAGATGCAATCTTGAAGATACTATTCCGCAGTATTATCAATGTACACTCTACATTTTTATTGTCTAGCTCTGTCTCCCAGTCTTCTTTTTGATGTCCTAACATTCATTCAGCTCTTCACGGTATACTTTTTGTATTTCTGATTTCTGCAAATTCCCTGTTGTAACTCGCGTCTGCTTCGGCTTACTATTAATTCTTCTTCTCCTACATCCTTAACCTAGGTTAATTTTTTGAACTATGATGTAGTGATCCGTTTCACATTCAGAAGCTCTCATATCTCTTGTATCTTTTACTAGCCCTCTCAGACTCTCATCCGCTACAACAAAATCAATCACACTATAGTTTTCGCCTCTGGATCAAGCATACATGTGGATCATTTTATGACTGAACCGAGTAGTTGTGATGAACAAGTCTTCTCCTGAGCATAAGCTCATTCATTTTTCATCGTTACTGTCCATTTGTGGGCCTTCGAAACGACCAAGTACTCCGACCGTAACGTTGCGTTGAACACCAACTCAGCCATTCATATCTGCGAGTAAGATGATTCTTTTCTCAGGATCACAAGTACCTAGAATATCATTTAACGAATCCTAGGAGGTATCTTCTACATCACCACTGTCACCGTCAAGTAGGGCATATCATGCTATTAAAAATAGACTTCTGATTCCCACTTTCATACTCACTCATAGTAATCTGGGAGATACACATCCATACTTTTCTACCTGCTCTTTTTCTCTCTTATTCATAATCAGACCGACTCCTTGTCTACATTGTGAATCATTATCTACTCCTGACCAAACTTCCAGTCCATTTTCAATCTTTCTCATCCCACATTCCTTCTTCTTTGTTTCAGGTACACATAAAATATCAACATACCTTACGCACATTTTATCCCGAAAGTCCCATATATAAGATCATTTACACCTATAGCACTCCAACCCCTGCAATCACCTCTGCAATCTGGCATTCTAGCATTCCAATTTTCCTCTAGCAACACATTCGTTGCCTGAAACAGTTCGAAGAGCATGCCTTTCGTCAACGAAGGTGTCAATCCTAACCGAGGCTACATAATTACTTGTATTGTTCATTATTTGAAATATACACCCAGCTACCAAGTATCCAGTCCGTAACGTCGCGTTGAACACCAACTCGGTCACTCATATTTCCGAAAATGATGATTCTTTCTCCAGGATCGCAAGTACCTAGAATATCATTTAACGAATATCAGGAGGTATCTCTTAAATAACTACTGTCACCATTGACTGGAGCGTAGTCTTTGTCAAAATTCAAGATTAATTGTGCAAATTGAAGCACGGAAAGCTAAACGGTGCTAAGTCTACTTTTTGAGAGAATAAGTTCCTTCTAAACTCATAGTTTCTTGCATTTCCGAAACTATTTCAGTAAAAAAATTTAAGTTTTGAAATTTTTCACTCGAAAATTCCGTATATAAATGTATTCAAATACATTGGGAAAAAAAAGAATCGATAGGCCGTGCTTTCGCAGTCTCTATGCATACTGAACATCGAGATGAAGCCAGCTTTTGCCCTTTTGCTCTACGCGAGGTTTCTGTCCTCGCTGAGCTGGCCTTAGGACACTTACGTTATTCTTTGACAGATGTGTCAATCCTACCCGAGGCTACATTATTGCTTGTATTGTTCATTATTTTAAATATACACTCAGCTCCCAAGTATCCAGTCCGTAACGTCATATTGAACACCAGCTCAGCGATTCATACTTCCGAATATGATGATTCTTTTTCCAGGATCTCAAGTACCTAGACTATCATTTAACGAATCCCAGGAGGCATCGTTTACACAGCTACTGTCACCATTAACTGGAGCGTAGTCTTTGTTAAAATTCAAGGGAAATTGTGCACAATTGAAGCAGGGAAAGCTAAACGGTGCTGAGTATACTTTTTAAGAAAATGAGTTTCTTCTAACTTTATACTTTCCTGCATTTTTGCACCTATTTCAGTGAAATAATTAAATTTTTCACTCAAAAATGTTGTATGTGAATGTATTCAAATACATTGAAATTTCAAATAATCATAACTGAATTGATGAAAAATATTGAAATATTAAATTTTTTTAACAACTCGATGACTGTTATAGGATATTTCAAGTATTTGAAAATTAGAAATATTATTATCAGAATCAAAAAATGCTGTTCTTAGTGCTATAAATGTTCCATATTTCTGTTAAATACTGTTGTTCGCTTATAATATAAATAGAAAGATGTATTTCGTATGATTTTCATAACGATTTATGTATTATTTTCATTTATAATACTAGGGAAAGCTAAACGGTATTAAGTCCATCGCTATTCCCATCAGGTTATCACGTGCACATGAAGGGGTGTCTATTTTCTGAGACAATGGGTATTAAACTAATCTATCCGCCTACGCAAAAAATAATATTTCATTCAATAGGCTGTAAATTATTCCTCCAGAAAGGTATTTTGTCTCTCCAGTAAAATTTCGTTGATTGGACTTAGCACCATCTAGCACTCCCCGCTTCAATTTTCTGGAAACACTGACAACAATCTAGGGAATGTTACATTCAAAATGAGCCGAACATATAAATAAAACGTTGAGTACCTCAATTTTCTGGTTCTATAACAGTTTTAGCTTTTCGAACAATGAAAAATCAAAACTATAGTATTTTTCTTGGTGCATGAAGAAAAAAGTATAATAGAAAACTCAAAACTCTTCCAGAGTCCGAAACGCGAGCCGATCGAACTTCAGGTTTCGTGGTTTTTTTGCACACCCTTACTAGGGACGAAATTCAGTAATTACTTCAAAGTGACCCATATATTAAGTAGGAGCGAAATTCACTTAAGGAGTCTGCTTGTTCTTTCAGTGATCAAATACACATCAATTCGATATACAAATTCCAACATTTCGAGACCTTTGGCCAAGTGGCAAACGATTCAACCACTTTTCGAAATAGTTTGCCAATGTGTATTCAGGTGCTGTGACTTTATCGCGACGAGACCCAATCGAATACTCTTGCCTTTACAGACCCCGTGACCTGCCGTCATCCGCGGAATTACCCGAGTGGCTTTAATTAACTAATCCTGTTTTCATTCGATTCAGCTACCGTGTATTTGAACTATCGAGCCATAGCGGGCTGGCGGACCTTAACAAAACCGTCGTTTGTTCGATATCCACCCCTATGTGGATTATACACGATCCACGGGATCTCCTGGGCAAAACTCCATTTTACTACCCCTGTTATTCTCTCTATCCTTTATCTAATGCGTTTCCAAAATCGCTCGACGTCGTTCGACCTTTCAAAATGAATTTCCTGGTCCACTACCTCTGGCACAATGCATGTAGATCAGTTACGCGTACACGAACCAGGTTTGAATTGCGATCGGTGGAGGCCAAAGAAAGATAAACGTTTTAAGAAATCAGGAACATTCCATGAAAATGCTTCGAGGGTACTTTAGGTACTTTGAGTTTACTTTAATGCCCTTGATGTTTTATATTCCTTTCGGAAAAAAAAATTTTTTCAGAATATATTGAAGTGATGCGCATGAATATTTCCTAAATCCTACATTTCTTAATGTCTTTATTCTATTGTTTTTTTATGGTTTATTTGACAGAATAACAATTTCCTATAATTTTAATTCTTGTGAATTGCCGATTGACCTAATTTTTTCCGAATTAGAATCCGCTCTACATTTTATTATTTTAAATGATCATCGGGCATATTTTTTATTTTTCTGAACAGCCATTTTTCATAATTTTCGTTCTTCCAAATTACTATCTTGCACAATTTTGATCTTCCGGCATTACCATTCGCCCCAGTTATTATTTTTCTGAATTGCCAATTAGCATAATTTTTATTTTGCCGAATTGTTACTTCTCATTGTTTTCATTTTTCGGAATTACTATCTGCCCTTGTTTTTATTTTTCCGCATTTTCATTCATCATCATTTTTATTTCGCGGAATTGCTATTTGTCATAATTTTTATTCTTCCGAATTACTATCTAGCACAATTTCAAATTTTTTCCGAATCAGTATGTGCCCTAATTTTTGCTTTACCGGATTGTCATTGATTCTTACCTTTATTTTACCGAATTTCCTTTTGTCATTTTTCCATTCTTCCGAAAAGTTTTGAAACAGAAATTTCGTTTTATATATAAATGGCTCACATACAAAAATAATGGCGCGAAATTCAAATCATATAGTAAAAATATTCGATTTATCAAAATTTCTGTTACATGAAAACTTCAGAATAGATTTGTTGGATGAAATCATTCTCCCTGGCATGTGCATCATTTGAAATGTGTTAATGACGACTCTGACTAGCAGCATATGAAATTATTTACGTGTGCTTAGTAATTCGTTTTTCATTAAATCGATATCCCAAGAGTTGAGAGATTACATTACTCATAAGCGTTCAATATTCAGTGTTTGTTTTCATTATTTAGACACCTGTTTTGCGTTTTAATCGAATCAAATATCAAAACATTGTGAGGTGAATGAATAAAGCTCATAACAAAAACCAGTTTGTTGGTCAACGAGTCGGACTAAACCTCTCAATGGAAGTAGATACGAATATCTTCAAAAAATACACAATCAGAGAGGGATATTTTTTACTGCGTGTAGGTTTGGTGATAAAATTGAGCTATAAAAAAAAGCCATGGCTAGTCGTCCAGCTTTTTAGGAACAACAGCGAAAATCTTGCAAACTTGATTTATGGTGATGGAAAAGAGAAAGAGGATCTGTCCATCTTACTTGGGATATTCGTTGGTTAAGCTTGAAAAATAGACACTGCGATTAAAACAAATCTGCCCGCTTAGAGGGCACATTCTCATCACGTACTTCGCGCGCAGCTCGCTTCGCTCGCAAGTTTGAGCGCGCCTAGAGCGCGCGATTCGATCGTCGCGCTTCGCGCTCGGTGTTATATGTTTTTGATGTACAAATTACTAAATTTGTTTTTGATATCAAATGAAAAAGGAAATTTATTTACTTAAGGCTCTATCGGCCTTAAGGAATACATTCTCATCATAATATTCGCGCA
>JAUMHM010000016.1:14789620-14801556 GCA_032362435.1 Melikaiella ostensackeni
CAGGGGGTCTCAAAACGTGGACATTTGACAAAAACGGGGGAGGGGTCAAATTTTATACAAATCTAATACTTTTTCTGATGAGAATGTAAAAAGTAACTGAAAAATACAGATTTCGAAAAAGTTTTATAATACTGCATATCTACCCGAGAGGATTGATGAATCGGAAATTTCAAATCGAGTATTAGAATGCAGTGCATCACATAAAATTTCTTTTTGAACTTTTATCATTATCCACTTTAGAAGATTTGATATTAGAATTATAGGATTGTTAGAAAATATGCGGTCCCTTCACATTTTCAATATGGTACGTAAGCTTTTTTTAAATTCAAGGCTTTAAACTTTGAATATCCTCTTCGGAGGAAAATCGAGCTACATAAATAGTTAGCACGTAGGTGATTTAACATTCAAAAAGATATGGGTATCAAGGGAATAGTCGGTACCTTGATACTGAATCACAAATAAGTGATTACACATTTTAAATGTTCATTTCTAAGCTACTGAAAGTTTTTAATAATTATTTCTTTAATACAATGAGATGATGGAAAATTTTCAGACTGCTTACTTTAAAGTAAACAATTTTGAAAGTCACCAATTTGCCACGAATTTTGAAATTATACGCACTTCTTTTGAGATCCTAATTAGAAGAATTTGAGGAATGAGCCGTTTAGAAATGCATTTTAGGAAAACTTAATTTTGTTCTATAAATATTTTCTTCCAAAATTATGCATATATGAAAAATTTGTATGAAATTCGTATAAATTTGTATTCGAAAGATCTTAGTGAACGTTCATTAATTACGTAAGGATGATTTTTCGAATATTTCCCCCCCCCCCATATTGTAAGGATTCGTAAGATTTTCGTGATCCCCCTTCCCCTTCACCCGTAAGATTTTATATTTTCTATCAATATATCAACAATATATAAATTATTTGCACTCTAAACGAGATTTCGAAAGATTTCAAGAGATTTCAAAAGATTTGAAAGATTTCCAGTGATTTGAAAGAATTTCAAAATATTTTAAGGGATTTCAAGGTATTTTAAAGGACTACAAAGTAGTTAAAAGAATCACAACATTTTTACGAAATTTTAACGCGATTTTCAAAACCTTTTAGGGATTTCATACAAAAGGATTTCGACGAAGTTTTAGGGATTTTAAGATATTTCAAAGATCTGAAGGTATTTGAAAGAATTTCATGAGATTTCAAAGGGTTCGCAAAGATTTCGAAGGATTTTACGGGATTTTAACGGTCTTCAAGAGACTGAAAACGGCTCTGATGATTTCACTGCAGTTAAGAGAATTTCAAGGGATTCCAAGAGATTTGGAAAGATTCCCACGGAATGAAAAGATTTCAATTAGTTTTAACGGGAATTCAAAGATTCCAAGGTATTATAAATGCTCATATAATAATAATAATACTATAATGGCTGAAGATTTTAGTGGATTTCTCAATATTTTAAGGGATTTCAAGAGATTCGAAAAGATTCCCGTGCATTTAAAAGATTTCAATGCATTTTTAAAGGAACTTCAAGGGATTTCGTAATATTTTGAAATATTTTACGCAATTTCAAAGATTTTAACCAATTTTCAAAGATTTCGAGATATTTCCACGGGTTTCGAAGAAATATGTAGGATTTTATAGATTTTAAACAACTTCAAGGATTTCAAATGGATCAACCGAATTTAAAAGACTGTCCGAATATTAAAAATTATTTTAAGGTACTTTGTGGATTTTGGATGTGGAAAGATTCCCACAGAATTGGAAGATTTCAATTGAGTTTAGAAAGGATTTCGAAGGATCCTGTAAAACTGCGAAATATTTCACGTAATTTAAATGATTTCAACTGATTTTCACAGATTTCAAGGAACTTACACGGATTCTTAAGGATTATATCAGATTTTTGTGAGCTTTTGAACATTTTAAGTGATTCCAAGGATAATAAAAGATTTTAACGGAATTTTGAAGGATTTCTGAATATTTTGGAGAGTTTTAAGGGATTTCGATGGATTTCAAGAGATTTAATGCGGTTTTGGTGATTTCACTAAAGTTAAAATAATTTCAAAAGAATTTCAAGAGATAAGGAAACTTTCCCACGGAATTAGAAGATTTTGATGAATTTTGACGGGAATTTAAAGATTTCAAAGGATCGCGTAATATTTCGAAATATTTCAATGGATTTTAAGAATTATATGGGATTCCGAATATTTCAAGCGATTGTAAGGATTTCAAGAGATTTAACGTGATTTCAAAGGATTTCCGAATATTATAAAGGATTTTAATGGACCTAGAGATATTATAAATGCTCTACTACTATAATGGCTCTGGTGCCTCTACGGCTATATTATAAGGGCTGAAGATTTTAGCGGATTTCACAATATTTTTAGGAAATTTAAAAGATTCGCAAAGATTCCCATAAATTTCAAAGATTTCAATGAATTTTAGAAGAAATTTCAAGGAATCTCGTAATATTTTGTAATAATTTACGCAGTTTCAAGGATTTTTACCAATTTTTAGTGATTTTGAGAGATTTCCACGTATTTCCAGGAAATATATGGGATTTTTGAGATTTCAAGTGATTTCAAGCGATTTAAAGAGTTTGGAAAGGTGCAACGGAATTTGAAAAGCTTTCCGAACATTGAAAATGATTTTAAGGGATTTCGTGGATTCTGGATTTAGAAAGATTCCCAGGAAATTTGAATATTTCATTGAAGTTTATAAAGGACTTCGAGGGATCTTGTAACATTGCGAAATATTTCACGCAATTTTAATGATTTCAAACAATTTTTACAGATTTTGAGGGACTTACACGAATTTTGAAGGATTAGGTTAGATTCTCGTGAGATTTTGAACATTCCAAATGATTCCAAGGATTTTAAATATTGTAACGGAATTTTAAAGGATTCCTGAATATATTAAAGGGTTTCAAGGAATTTCGAGGAATTTTAATGACTTTTGAAATATTTTAAAATATTTGAGGGATTTCAAAAGATTCGGAATGATTTCCAAGAATTTGAAAGATTTCAATACATTTTAGAAGGGACTTCATAATATTTCGAAATATTTTAAGCAATTTCAAGAAATTTAACCGATTTTTAGAAGTCGTAAAGGATTATGTTGAATTTTTGTGGGATTTAACGAAATTTCACAGGAGTTCCGATTATGAAAAAGGATTCGAAGGGATTTCAAAGAATTTGAATGGTTTATAAAATATTTTAATAGCTTTTAAAAGATTTTAGTGGGTTTCGAAAATCTGAAGAGATTTCAATAATTTCGAAATAATTTCAACGGATTTCAAAAATTTCAATGAATTTCAAATAGGATATCAAGAATCTCGTAATATTTCGGAATGCTTCACGGAAATTCAAGGATCCTAACCGATTTTTCAAGATTTTGAGGGATTTCCACGGACTTTAAAGGATAATGTAAGAATCTAAAAGTGTTAAGATATTCCAAGGATTTCAAAAGGTGTCATTGGAACCCAAAGAATTTCAAAGTATTGATCGGTTTTTAAAGGATTTCAAGGGATTTCCAAGGATCTCAATCGTTTTCAAGGGATTTCAAGAGATTATGTACGATATCCATGAAATTCACAGAATTTCAAGGTATTTGGACATGGTTTGGAAATTTGTAAGCGATGTACAAAATTTTCAAAAGATTTCATGGGATTTCAAAGGGTGGCAAAGATTTCCAGGGATTCCATGTGCTGCCAAAAAGGCGTACACTAGATTCCAAAAATAATTAACTCCTGGACTCAATGTTTCCTTCAATTTTCAATAACTTCCGTAATAATCAATATTTTTCAATGTTCTTCAGCTCATTTTGAAGCTATTTATTCACAGTATCGCAGCAGCTTATGAGCATGAATCAGAAAAAATTCCTATTACAGTGCAAGAACTTAAAGTTGTAACAAAAAAGTTGGAAAATTTTAAAAGCATCTTATCTGTTGGAAAATAAAAATGAAAATTAGATGAATAAATATTTCGAAGGAATTTTCACAGAAACTTCATAGCTACATGTTTCATATATTTACAAAAATATTGTTTTCACCACAAAGAATATTGAAATTTTTCCAACTTTATTGTTACATCTTTTCAAAATTTAATTTAAAAATCTAAAAAAATGATTAAAAATTTTGTGGAACAATAGCTTCAAAATGAGCCGAAGAACATTGAAAAATATTGACTACTACGGAGGTCATTGAAAATTTAAGAAAACATTGAAATTTTCACTATTTTTGCAATAGCAACTTATAGACAAATTGGGTTCATCCTGGGCTCACTTTATACATAATTTTGAGATCATTTGACAAATATTTGTGGCTCTGACATGATTAAAATTAAAAGAACTTAGTCCTAAAAAAGAAGTGTTTGGATACTTTTGCACGGCAGTGTACGAAATGCTTTGCACTCGACCGCGCCCAAGTAAGGATTCGTAAGATTTTCCAGACCCCCTCACCCCCACTAAAAACCTAAGGTGACTAATGGCTGCTCCCTTACAGTTTTAACAAATTTCCAATAGTTTACTAAAATGAAAAAACGTGTCACGTAATTACCATCAACCATACCAAGCTAGGAAATATTTGTGCTGTCTATAAGACTTCTTACATATAAAGCAGTCGGTGATGAGGCAGAAGTAAGTACGTCCGTTCAAGAGATTAACGAGCGTATTTATGAACGTTCATCTAGCGTTTTGGTATGAAAACGGATTTCGTCGTTCTGGCCTATATTGTATAACCATTTTCGATACAAGACATTTTGAACAATGAACCTAGTCCTGTGTCCAAGTTGCACTAATTAAGCAAACTACAAATTAATCCTGAGTACAGTTAGGAGTCCTGAGAATCAGAAAACAGAAGATCGAATGTGCCCTAAAGTCCAAGACAAGTAGGTCAATTGACATTAGACTGTAATAATTGTTCCTGAGTAATCGATAATTAATCGGATGATCGAGTGTGGAAGTGCCTTTCGACGCGAAACTTCATCGAGTACTCAGAGCAAAATATCTTCAAGAGAGAACGGAATGACGTTCGTATAATAAGAACTTAAGATAAATTATTTGAGATGAAGAAGCAGAACGTCTCAGACCATTCAGACGATTTGAGTGCTTTAGATATTACCAATCATCGTTAATTGCAGAGGATCTTCAGTTCTTAGAGAACCTCTTTTCTTCACTAACGAAAGAAAAGGAAGGGATCTTTTAATTTAGAAATTCTTACATTTCTACCTGGCAATTCAGTAATGGACTCATGCATTAAACGTTGTGGGTTGAGCCAGTTCATTTTTGGGCCGAGCTTATTGCATTAGTTTATTCTGCATGCACCATTATTATAGATAGGCTGGTTCATTTAAGTCCTGTAGCATGAGTATCTTTACACCAAACGACTCCATTTCACTGAGTAAGTGCCTGTGAAAATTTTTCTTTACTGAAGTGGATTTAGAATCGCTGTATAAATTTAATCACATTCAGTGATGACCATGGCTACATCCGACTTGATTAGAAATACTCGCATTTGCCTGGACGTTTAACCTGGGAAGAGGAAAACTGCAGAAAACCATTTTCCCAAATACAGCCAGGTTTTTTGTCTGTCGAATTTGAATGTAGACATTCGATATCATCGAATGTACACAGTCATCCTCGGCGTCAAACCTCTTGCTCTTGCTTATCAAATAATTTGAGAAAAATTATGAAAATCAACTTACCAAAACATAAACAGCAAACGGCATGACCAAAACCGCAACCAGGAGATCAGCCAACGCCAAACTGACGATGAAGTAATTCGTAACCGTCTGAAGAGCTTTTTCCCTCATGACTGCCAGTATGACTAGGACGTTACCAAAAAGAGTGAGACACGGCACCACCACTAGTATTAATGCCCACCAATTGTTAATCTCTGATTTCTCCTCACCACCCGACGTATTGTTGAGGCAGTTGCTAAAATTGAAGCTCGTACCACCATAATACGACAAATTTGAGCTTAAATTAAACCTCCTGATGTACTCACTAAGGTCATCAAATACAAATAGGTCCGACATGACAGTGTAGTTCTCGGCGGTTGTTGCTATCGTCGGCATCACGAAGGATGGAATCCTGTTTAGAGGTGATGAGACGAATGGTTGAACTGGATCGTTTAACCATCCAACTTCAATATTCAAATCTTTCGAATCATTGCGAAAGAAATTGAGATTGAAGTTGTCATCAACAACCCTGTGTTTTCCACCACCCGCCAATCCAGGTGGATCATCAAGGTACCAAAGGTCATTAGATATACTGGTGTTTTTCCCAATCGACCTATGAAACATTTCCTTCGGAAGAGATTCCATTCTCAGACTCCACTTGAGTCTTTTAACTTTCTCTCTCCTGGGGACTGATCACGAAATCTTTGCCCTTTTCGTCCATGATGGCTTCCTGCCTTTACCTGTCATTCTTTATTCCTTTGAGTTCTTACTGGCTCTTCTATCTCTTCTTCCGGTAGTAGACTCTTTTCCTTCCTTTTTACTTCACTTTCTTCGTTTAAATCTCGACGCGATCGTCGATGGGGGCGTGAATCCCTGGCTAAAGGATTACGGTCCTTAGAAAAGGATCAGCGCGTTTTACTCTCTTCCAGTCTCGTCGATTCCTGGAACAAGAAGTGTGCGATTAGGGTCTTCATGGTATTAAGGATAAAGACGTTGGATCTACGAGCATACTGTAAAGTGTACTCAGGAATTTCAGATTATCGGTGGATCTCTAAGAAATGAAACATTTTTCACTTGCTGAAGACAAAGACAAATTTACCATTTCTCTTAATAAAAAAAGTTAATACTCTCGTTTCAACGGAACAATGCTAATGGTGGATTTAACTAAAAATAGAACGCAAAGAGAATTATAAATCCTTTTTTAAACTTTAATCCCTGTGCTGCTTTATATTTTATTGAGAATCCAGAAAATGTTATCTCCGCGTTTTTTGAAATGTTGAAACAATGCATCTCAATTCTTGTATTTACGAGGCAACTTTTTCTGATTTTATTTATAAGAACTTAGAATTTTTCTGAGAAATGTAAATGAGTGAAAATTCAATTACTTTTAATAATATTGTTGAATTTCATACAAGGTATGAATCTAAAAGTAGAAGACTTTTTTGTATGCGCAGGAAGTAAGGTATATACTTAACCGATGCGTATCCCATAAAAGCCTTAGTTACCTACTTCTCTGGATTTACGACTTACGCTAGCTGCAAATGCTTAATGATATTAAAAGCTACAACGAAGCATTTTTCCAGTTTAACTGCATCTTTATATAGTCGGATGTCTAAAATGAGAAAAAAATTACTTTAAAAAAGCCATACCCAGAAAGGTCTCAATTATTATTTATTATTTTTATTATATCATTAGGCCGAATTCCTTCCGGGGTAAGCGTAACTCGTTTGGCTGCTAATTCAAACGACACGCTCGTTCCACAGCGCCCCTTCGACATGGGTCGCTGATCAATCTCTCTAGCAATCACCCCAGATGGAGAGCTTCACAGAACCATCGTACATCACGATTCACACACGAACACTCAAATTGACAGATGAAACCATAGGAAGATCCATACTCATTATCCCAAACACATCCACTAAGAAAAGCTCTCCAAAATGGTCCATTAGTATCGAAAATGATCCGTTTCAGGCGTCACTCTTCTTCTTATAAACATTTGATCTGTGTAGATCTCTATCCTCGCACACATACTTTGCTTCCTTTACATTGATGCACCTTTTCATGTTAGATCTTGAGCGAGAGTTTCTCAAACTTTGCATAAGTTCCCAAAAATTTCCACTAATTTCCAAAACCTCACATAAATCCCTCTTACTTTCTATACATTTACAAAACTCCACAAATTCTGAAAAATTTCCGCAAAGAGAAAGGCTCACTAAGCGTACAGAAAATTAAAAAACGGTTACCTTGAGACTGTTCGGCTTACAGAAAAAGCATGTGCCTCTACTTGAGAAGAAATATGACACCATTCTTACGAGAAGAATCTTTGTCAAATGAAAACAACTCTTAAAATATTGAACATAAGTCTAGAATCCTGTTTTCTTTTAGAAACTCAACCTTTTGGAAAATTTATCTTTCATTGAAACTATAATATTAAAAATAAGATACTCATCGTTAATTTTGTTGTTATTTCAATTATTCTAAAATATTTGTTTTGCATGAATCTTGTCACAAATTATTAAACATCACGTGTAGCATTTTAAAACCAAAACATTCAGTGAAGAAGCTCATCAAGCGAACAGAAAAATCAAAAACATTGCAAATATTGAAGAATAAACGCTTCAGAATCAACTTACGGAATTTTTGAGTATATTTTCTCAGTGAAACTGCACGAGATAATCCGGGCCATGGTTTCTACGGAACTGTTCGGTTAACAGAAAAAAACATGTGCCTCTACTTAAGAAGAAATATGACACCATTTTTACGAAAAGAATCTTTGTGAAATGAAGAAAACTTCCAAAATATTGGGCATAAATCTAGAACCCTATTTCCTTTTGAAAACTCAACATTTTGGGGAATTTATCTTTTATCGAAAATATAATATTAATAATAAAATACTCATCGTTAATTTTGTTGCTATTTCAATTATTCTATAATATTAGTCTTGCAAGAAGCTTGTCACAAATTACTGCACTTCACGTGCAGCGTTTTTAATCGAAACTTCAAATATTAAAAAATATATAAAATATTAGAAAATGAACGCCCTAGAATCAACTTACAGAATTTTACAGTGTATTTTTTTGAGTAAAACTGTGCGAACTAATACGAGCTACGGTTTCCTTGAAACTGTTTGTTTTACGGAAAAAGCTGGTGTCTCTACTTGAGAAGAAATATGACACCTATTTTACAAAAAGAATCTTTGTCAATTGGAGAAAACTTCTTAAATAATGAACGTAAACCTAGAATCATGTTTTCTTTTAGAAACTCAACCTTTTGGAAAATCTATCATTTATCGATAGTATAATATTAATAATGAAATACTCATCGTTAATTTCGGTGTTACTTCAATTATTCTAAAATATTAGTGTTGCACGAATCTTGTGACAGATTACTGAATTTCACGTGTAGATTTTGAGACCGAAACTTTCAATAAAGCAGCTCACTAAGTTAACGGAAAAATCAATAACATTGCAAATATTTAAAAATGAACGTTTTAGAATCAACTTAAAGAATTTTCAAGTGTATTTTATTGTTAAACTGCGCGAACTAATCCAGGCGATGGTTACTTTGAAACTGTTTCGTTAACAGAAAAGTCATGTGCCTCTACTTAAGAAGATATATGACACCTTTTTTGCAAGAAGAATCTTTGTCAAATGTAGGAAACTTTGAAAATATTAAAGGTAAATATAGAATCCTGTTTCATTTCAAAACGTTAACCTTTTGAGAAATTTATATGTTATGGAAAGTATTATATTTAAAAAAATACTCATCGTTACTTTTGTTATTATTTCAATTACTCTAAAATATTAGTATTGCATGAAGCTGGTTACAAATTACTGAACTTCACGTGCCGCATTTCAAAACCGAATCTTTCAATGAAGATGCTTACTAAGCGAACAGTAAAATCAAAAACATTGCCAATATTAAAAAAATAAACACTTCAGAATCAACCTACAGAATTTTAAAATCAATATATTTCTTTTGAAATTGCGTGAACTAATCTGAGACATGGTTGTCTTGAAACTGTTCGGTTTACAGAAGAAGCGTGTGCCTCTATGTGAGAAGAAATATGACACCTTTTTCACGAGGAGAATCTTTGTGAAATGAAAGAAACTTTTAAAATATTGAACGTAAACCTAGAATACTGTTTTATTTCAGAATCTTAAAATTTTGGAAAATTCATTCTCTGCCGAAAGTACGATATTAAAATTAAAATACTAATTGTAATTTTGTTGTTATTTTTTTACTCGAAAATGTTATAGTTGCACGAATCTTGTCACAAACTTCTGAACTTCTCGTGTAGCATCTCAAAATCGAAACTTCCAATAAAGAGGCTCACTACGCGAACAGAAAATTTAAAAAAATTGCAATCAATGAAAAATAAACGCTTCAGGATAGACTTAAAAAATTTTCAAGTGTATTTTCTGAGCGAAACTGCACGAACTAATCCAGCACATGGTTTCTTTGAAACTGTTTGGTTCATAGAAAGAGCATGTACCCCTACTTGAGAAGAAATATTACATCTTTTTCACGGAGAGAATTTCTGTCAAATGAAGCAGACTTTTTTCAAAAATATTGCAAATATTTTTAAAAAAACGCCTCAGAATCAAGTTACAAAATTTTCAGGTGTATTTTTTCAGAGAAGCTGCGCGAACTAATCCAGGCCTTGCTTTCTTCGGAACTATTTAGTTGAAAGGAAAAGCATGTGCTTATACTTGAGAACGAGTATGTCACCTTTTTCCAAGAACAATCTTCGTCAAATGAAGGAAACTTAAAAAAAATTAAACGTGAATCTAGCACCCTGTTTTATTTCCAGTATTCTAAAATATTAGTGTTGCGCGAAGCTTGTGACAAATTACAGAACTTCACGTACATCATTTTACAACCGAAACTTTCTATGAAGAGGCTTACTAAGCAAACAGAAAACTAAAAATTATTGAAAATATTAAAAGAATAAACGCTTCAGAATCAACTTACAAAATTTAAAAGTATATTTTTTCAGTAAAACGGCGTGAACTAATCTGGGTCATTGGTGTCTTGAAAATGTTTGGCTTACAGAAGAAGCATGTGCCTCTATTTAAGAAATATGACACATTTTACAAGAAGAATCTTCGACAAATGAACGAAACTTTTAAAATATTTAATGTAAACCTAGAATCCTGTATTCCTCAAAAAACTTAAAATCTTGGAAAAGTTGGCCTCTATGAAAGTATAATATTATAAACAAAATAATCATTGTCAGTTTTGTTGTTATTTCCATTATTCTGAAATATAAGTGTTGCACGAACTTCGTCACAAACTAATGAACTTCATCGTAGCACTTTAAAAACAAAGCTTTCAAAAAAGAGGCTCACTACGTGAACAAAATATTTAAAGAAATTGCAAACATTGAGAAATAAACGCTTCTGAATCAACTCACAGAATTTTCAAGTACATTTTCTTAGCGAAACTGCGTGAACTAATCCAGGCCATGGTTTCATTGAAACTGTTTGGTTCACAGAAATAGCATGTGCCCCTACTTGAGAAGAAATATGACACCTTTTTTACGGAAGGAATTTTTGTCAAATGAAATAAACTTTTAAAATATCAAACGTAAATCTGGAACCAAGTTTTCTTTGAAAAAACTGAACCTTTTGAGAAATTTATCTTTTGTCGAAAGTATGAAACAAAAAATTGAATAATCATCGTTTTTCTTGTTGTTATTTCAATTATTCTAAAATATTAGTGTTGCATGAAGCTTGTTACAGATTTCTGAACTTCACGTGCAGAATTCCAAAACCGAAATTTTTAACAAGAAGGCTCACTAAGCGAGCAAAAAAATCGAAAACATTGCAAATATTGAAAAAATATACGCTTCAGAATCAGGTGACAGCATTTTTAGGCGTATTTCTTAGGAAAACTGCGCGAAATAATCCAGGCCATGGTTTCCTTGAAACTGTTTGGTTCACAGAAATAGCATGTGCCCCTACTTGAGAAGAAATATGACACCTTTTTTTACGGAAGGAATTTTTGTCAAATGAAATAAACTTTTAGAATATCAAACGTAAATCTGAAACCCTGTTTTCTTTAAAAAAATTCAACCTTTCCGGAAATTTTTCTTTTGTCGAAAGTATGAAACAAAAAATTGAATAATCACCTTTTTTTTGTTGTTACTACAATTATTCTAAAATGTTAGTGTTGCATGAAGTTTGTTACAGATTTCTGAACTTCACGTGCAGCATTTCAAAACCGAAATTTTTGATAAGAAGGCTCACTAAGCGAGCAG
>JAUMHM010000016.1:14806518-14817753 GCA_032362435.1 Melikaiella ostensackeni
GAAATTGTTGAAATCCGTGGAAATGCTTCAAAATTAAATTTAATTTGCTCCCAAAAGTTCTCTATAAATTTGTTATAACTCGTTAAAAGCCATCAAAATCCCTTAAAAGCCCTTAAAATCTTTGGAAATCATAAAATTCCATTGAGGTACGTTAAGATCATTCCAAATTCCTGAGGACCGCATGAAATTTTTGAAATCGCTAGGAATCCCTTGTGATTTCATCTCATTCCATTTTTTGTCGAAGTTCTCTAGAAATCTCTTGAAATGTTTGGAAATCCCTAATGATATTACAAAATCCGTGGAAATATTCTTCAATTTGTTTCAAAACCGAAAAAAACCTTCAAAGTTGGTTGCAATATTTAAAAATGTCAAAAAATCCTTTTAGAAGCCTTGAAATCCGTGAAAGTCCCTCGAAATCTGTTTGATTTGTTTGGAATCTCTCAAGATCCCTTGTTAAGTTTGGAAATCTTTGAAATCAATTCAGATCTCGTGAATTTTTTATAAAATCTGACCAAATCGCTTAAAATCCGTGGAAGTTCTCTGAAATTCCTTGCAATTTTTGAAATCCATTGATGTATTTGAAATCCTCTAACCCTCTAGGGATTCTTTAAATTTCTATGAAATCTGTCGAATCTTGTGAAATACAATATATAATATAATATAATATAATATATATATAATTCTATGATGATTTTTCTAGAATCGCGAAAAAGTTATAAAAAATTCATTATAGACCTATACTGAATTTCCTGTAATATTTTTTCGTGCGGGGGGATTCCGTGGGATCGTAAAAGATTACATGGGGCTTCAAAAGATTGCATGGGATTGTATGAGATTCCACAGGATTGCATGCAGATTGCAGTGCATGCGATTACACGAAATTTTGTAAAAATTTCTCGAGATTTTAGAGAGATTGCATGTGATTGCATCGAGATTGCATGGGATTACAAGGGATTTCAAAGGATTGCATGGGATTGCACGAAATTTTATACAGATCGCTCGAGATTTTATAGAGATTGCATGTGATTGCAGGTGATTGTTAAAGATTGCATGGCATTGCAAAGGATTTCATGGGATTGCACGAGCATCTAACTGATCGTTGCTTACAAGATGTCAAGTTTGGAATATGACTTTTTTTCAAAAAAAACTTTAAAAAACAGACCAAATTATTTTTTTTCCATCGCTTTACACCCACAGTAGATGAAAAAATCACTTTCAGAGATCAAGAATCACATTTATAGTGTAGATAAATTTTAAAACGAAAATTATGTATTTCTGCGTTTTCTGTTGATACAAGCCGAGTTGAAATAAGCTTTTGTGAAGAACTAACTAAACTAGTTTGACAGTAATTTTCTTCAATTAATTTTAAGACTAAAGTTTTTTCGGGAAATTATAATATAACAAATTACTTTCATTGAAAGCGTTCAAGTTAAAAGTTGTAAGCTCAAAGTTTTGTCGTTTTTTTATTTGAAGTTGAGCTTATTGCCTTCAAATAAATTATGACACCTTCAAAAGCAAATTTTGAGAAAATGATTATTGATAATTTTCAATGAATACTTTTTTCTCTGATCAATTTTAAGTTAAACTGTCAAAGCTGCTGCTTTCACAATTTGAGCAAGATGAACTCATAGCCTATTAAAAGGTTACAGTACACCCGATGTTACAGAGTGGGACATCAAGTTTTTGAAATTGCTCAACAGATATTTATAATATACTTAAAAGTCTTGAAGAAAAGTGTGAAATATTTTTTTCGGACACTTTTTTTCAGTGTATCTACATTTTTAATCTTCTTCTTAAAATACATACACCACCGACTTCCAGACTACTAAGAATTTATCAGTTGATTAAAATTCCCGGATTACATTTTATAACGTTTCGAGACCAGCCTGGTCTCACCATCAGACCTTACCAGTTACAATTTTCGAAAATTCGATGGGAAAATTTCTTGATACATATAAGATTAAGCGAAAGAGCAATGTGAGTGCTCATATTACGTAAAACTTTTGTACAAAAAGTTCTTGGTCATGTAATAGAAGTGATTCAACATCCATCATACATATTTCAATGAAAAATATAAACATCCTGGACTGAGAGTTTCATGATCAAATGAAAAAAGTCCAAATGAACTATATAAACTTTTTCTCTGCCTTCCATTTCAAGTTTTTTCATCTTATCGTAAAATGTCCAGTCCAAAATGTTCATATTTCTTATTAAAATCTATATAATGATTGTTACATCACTTCTATTACACAACCAAGAACTTTTTATACGAAATTTTCACATAATTTGAGCACTCACATTGCTTTCCTTCCTTGATCTTATATGTATCAAAAAATTTTCCCATCGAATTTCCAAAAACTGTATAATTTTCTTTTTAGTCGATTAGTAATCATTAAAACAGTGTTACCGAATGAATCACTATGAAACAAAAGGGAACTACTTCAAAATATTGATTTTGAGATAATCAATTAAAACAGTGTAGTCAATTATAGATAATAATATATGCAAATTCTATGTTCCAAGCTCGTAGAGGGGACAACAGACTATAATTTGAAGTTGTCTAGTATGACATTTTTACACTGGTTTCTTAGCATTACTCGAATAAGGTACATGAAGTAAGCCCCTTTTTGCACTTAATACCAATAGAATTCCAAAAAACACGTTATATAAATACAAAATTCGTTTTTCATATATCAAACTATTTATGAGGAACATCCTCTACTGCTTCTGTCGTAGACCATTCAAGCAGTTCTTCATCGAAGTAATCATATTCATCGGGAATAATTGTCTAACTTTATTCACATCTTTGATTTTCTTTTTGTTTCTAGGTAATTTATCTGTATAATCTTCTTTTGTAGTAATAGAAACTGAAATATTTTTCTTTTCCAGGAAAAAGGTGTGTTTCCCTGTGTCAGCAATAGATGGGCGCGTAATGATTTCCGCAGGACTGTTGCTATCATATTCAAATTGAGAAAGTTTAGAAATTGTAATATCTTGCTTCCGACATTTTTGAAATCCTTTTCCAGCCGCTTCTTTGCTAATAACTCTTTTTTATACAACTTTTTCCACCAATTTTCATAGTCTACTATAACTGAACCTTCAGCCTCTGTAACTTTGAATTTCTCTGCAGCTCTTTCAACGATCACAATAAAATCTTGTGGAACATATACAGGTACATGTTTTTTCATGTATATGTTTTTCATGTTTTCTCACTTGTCGCTTAATAAAAGCAAATTCGCTATCGCAAGGAAGGAATGAGTGACCACGAATTGGAAAATAACGAAAAATTTTTGTGAAGCGCTTTGTGTCTACTAAGGCCATTAGAAATCGAACAACTGTGTTGATTTTATTTTGGCCAGCACAGTTGTCTCTGAAAATGTGCAATTCTTCTATTTCAGGGCCAATGTAGGATTCGACATAATCAAGTAAAAAACTACATATTTCATTTGTTGATTTCCTCGCTATACCTTCATGATAAATGTAAAGTTTTGCTGTGTTTTCACCTACATTATAAATACCAAAAGTACTTACTCATGACTGTCTATAGTAGAATATATCTTGCACTGGAATATGTGGAAATGGAAAATTTGACATGTTATCTTAACAGATTCCAGCAACATCGTTTTGCATTCCACACAGCTTTCAAACAGATTCTATTTTAGTATGAAACTTTTCTGCTACGAGTTTGTGTACTATATGTTCGGCAGCAATACGCTGTTTTTCTGCATCACTAATATTATTACTACGTGATAATGCATCGTTCTCTCCACAAATTGAAAAAGTGTCAACTTGGAGTCTACCAGAGCGAAGATTAACATTTTTTTTTGAAGTACTGTGGATAAAACGAGTAACTTATTTTAATATTCGGATGTTTCTCTTCGAATAGTTTGTAGATTATAGTAGTATTTAATCTTGCATCTAAATACATAAACTCTTTACCGCTGTAATGTGAGGTTTTCACTGGAAATTGTTCTATATGCTCCTTTATTAATTCACACGTTTCTGGACTCATTGCATTGCACTTTTAGATTTACCTCTTTTATCGCAAAGTATTTCGCCTCGTGATGAAAGATTGCTTATTCGATGGACTCTCTTTTTCGTTACATCGCACATACTCAAAAGATCAGAGTGACGAACTTGAATTCTTCTCCTACGATTCATTACAAAATAGGTATAAGTACTTGACTTCGGTCTTTTGTTTCCTGATTTTTTAATACGTTTCGGATCATTGAATAAAATGAGACCTTGTAGGAACATATTTCGCTTATTTCCATTATGAAGACTGTTAAAGGTGGATAATACAGTAGCTTAATCAATTTCACCAAAATGCTTCAAACACTGTTTTCTGCATTTAAATTTTTATGAATATTATGAATTTCTACTTGCGTATTGCCTTTTTCATTAAAAAAATACTTACAAAAAAATACACTTAAAACAATAAAAAGTAATTATTATCCTAAACAAATTATAATTTATACTATTGCTGAAATTTACTTGCAAGGGTCACGGTTTTTTCGTTTTTTAACTATATTTATTTTCCAATTCACATATTTTCCTCCTGCAACCTTTGCATTTCCGATCACATTTCTTCTGTAATGTAATTCATCACGAACTACTTTTTTTCTCATTTGGGGTTCCGATTCAGATGCCGATTCTGATGATAAAGTCTCTGATTTTACAATACTATTTTCCGAACCACTCGACATAATTTTTAATACATATTACTTTGAATAATAAGATAAGGAAATATGGTATTGTAAAACCTATACGTTGATATGACGGAACTGAATAAGACATGAATATAGCGCTAATAAAACAAAAGGTTTATTGAACAAATTTCAGTGCACTTGATCCTTTTGGTTACTCCACAGATAATATTTCACAAAGAAAGACAGATTTTATATATATTTATTCAAAAAATTTTCGATTAGGTGCAGAAAGGGGTTCACTGCTGAAGATGTTCCCTTTTTGCACTCAATGGAAATTTTTAAACTTTCAAATTTATAAATATTTGAACAAATAATTTTCGTATCATTTTCTTAGTGCATCCATTAAATAGAGCGTATTCGAATCTATATGGATAAATTATTAATTCATTTTGACCGAAAATGTCAGTAGTTCCCTTTCTGCACTTAGCGATTCAGTTATACGATGCGCATTTTTCAAAATTTTGTTGAATTCACGAGTAATCAACATCCTTGTGCTTACGTGAACATTTACTCATGAATAAAATTATTTATTTTATATTCTGTTGAGATTTTTGGAAGTAATTTTTTCTCGAGTTCTGTCTTTAAATATGAGTGTTACCGAGTGGATACAAAACTTCAGGGAGAGGCTTATCAGGATAATTAAGCACCTTTAGAACTAAAATACTTATCACTATTTATAATTTTTAGATTTTTCAATTCAATAGAAATGATTCCTTTAAGGAAAATTCTTTCCTAAAATTCTTTTGTCATAAGTTTCTCAATTTTTGTGTGCGAATTTGAATTTGGAGACATATTACCGAGTGGAAACAGCTTTATTTTAATCTCCCATTTCTAAGCAAAAGCAACTAAAATTTTGAAACTTAGCTCAAAACTACTTCGATGTAAGTACTTTATGATAGTATTACACTGAAACCCCATTTAGCGAAGGTCTTGGGTATGGCCTCAGATGACCGTAACTCCATTTCGAGAATTTGTATAATGTAAACAGTCAGGGGAACTTCTGAACTCCGCTGAGCTCACGTGCCTCTCTCTCAGCTTCTTGTACTCCCTCACCAACAAATGCGAGCGGGCGGAATTCGAGGAAGACGGTTTATGGAGCCGTTTAAATGGGGGCTTCAGTGTATTTGAAAAATGTATCATCATGGAAATGGGCAAAACTGCCAGGATTTTATTTCACAAGTTTTTGGCAACGGCCTTAATACATTCCGTTCGCAGTATGAAGTTGATTTGTAGAGATGATCTTGTTTTTTGCTTTCTCATTGAGCTTATCACTAACACTACTTTTGCTGAAAAAGTTGACCATCTGCAGTGCATACCCAGTCAAAAAAAGATATTGGAATTATCAAGTAAAACCAGAAAGCAGGCAGAAAGAAAAAGAGAGAGAAGGCAGCCTTCAAATCCCCTTCCTTCCCTTTTTTCGAGGAAAAAAAGAGAAGAAAGGCAATTTGAAAGTTGTCTCCTTTATTTGCTTTTCTCGGTTTTTTTATTTGTGTTTTTTTTCAATTTGAATAGAGACATTTGAGAGTGTTTGGTCCGAATTTGATAGTCGGGCTCTTCGTTGTTTTTTTCTTAATTTTCTGGAATTTCGTAGTTAAATTTAAATGTTGGACGCGAGGGGTTAATGACTCCCACAATCTGGTGTACACTCTCTCTGCAATCTTACGCAATCTCGTGCAATCCTATGCAATCCCATGCAATCCTTTGCAACCCCATGCAAACCTTTACAATCACCTGTAATCCCATGCGATCTCGATGCTATCCGATGCATTCTCTATGAAATCCCGAGCGATCTCTATGAAATTTCGTGCAATCCCATGCGATCTTTTAAAATCCCTTGTCATCCCATGCAATCTCTATAAAATCTCGAGCGATCTCTATACAATTTCGTGTAATCTCTTGCACTGAAATCTGCATGCAATTCCTAGAATCTCATGCAATTCCATGCAATCTTTTGCAGCCCCATGTAAACTTTTACAATCCCTCGTAGTCTCCCCTTCCCAAAAAATATTACAGGAAATTCAGTATAGGTCTATAATGACTTTCCTATAATGAATTTCCATATTTCTCTCGCGATTCTAGAAAAATCATTATAGAAAATCATTATAAGAAAATCAGCATACAAATAAATGATGTTGAAATATTGAAAGAAATGATGCGAAAAATAGAGAATCTACAAACGAATGGTTCATTTTTACACTTAACATAGAATTTCAAATTACATATTTCAAGGTATTTTACAGGATTCCACAGATTTCACGGGAATTCACGGAATCCCGTGAGCTTTAAAAGATTTTTAATACATCAAAGGATTTCAAGGAATTTCAAGGATTTCCAGAGAATTTCCATGGATTTTGAGCGATTTCGTTCGATTTCATCATAATTTTACGACATTTGAAATGATTTCAAAGATTTCCAAACATAACAGAGGATCTTGAGGGATTCCAAAGTAATTTATTGGGTTTCAAGGAAATTCCACGGATTTCGAGGCTTTTGAAAAGATTTCTAAATATTTCAAACAATTTTAAAGGTTTTCTTCAGTTTTGAAGAGACATAAAAATATTTCCACGGATTTCGTAATATTATAAGGGATTTTCAGAGATGTTGAAAGATTTCTAGAGAACTTTGAAAAATAAGTAGATTGAGATGGAATTTCAAGGCATTCCTAGTGATTTCAAAAATTTCATGCGATTCTAAGGTATTCCAAAAACTTTGGCAATATTTGAAGGATTTTGTCACATCGCCAAAGATTTCAAGGGCTTTTAAGGGATTTTGAGGGATTTTAAGAGATTTCAAGAGATTTTAACGAGTTTTATCAAATTTACACAGAACTTTAGGAAACAAATTAAATTTTATTTTAAAGCATTTGTACGAATTTCAACAATTTCAAGAGATATGAAGAAATGAACAAAATTTGAAAGGATTTTAAAGATTTTGAGTTATTTAAAAATATTTTGAAGAATCTCAAGTGATTTGAGAAATGTCAATGAATGTCAAAGCAGTTTGTAGGATTTCCAAAGGTTTTAAGCTCAATTTCAAGGGATTTTTAGACAAATTTGGAAAAAAAATGAAATCAGATAAAACTTTAGGGGATTCCTAGCGATCTTTAAGATTCCGAAGGGGAAAGTTTCTTATTGAATCTCCAAGAATCTCAAAAATTTCAAGGGATTTCAAAGAAAGATTTCTAGGAGCTAGACAGTTTTTTTCAGAGAACTTCATTGAATGAGTTAAATTTAATTTATATTTAAGCGGTTTCGAATAACTTCAACTTACCTGAACGAATTTTTACGATTTTCAAAGACTTGAAGGGATTTTAAAGGATTTTAAGGGATTTTAACGAATTTAAACGAATTTAAACGAATTTATATTGAACTTTAGGGAACAATTCAAATTTTATTTTGGAGCATTTCTACGAATTCCAACAATCTGGAGGCACACAAAGGAATTAACAAAATTTCAAAAGATTTTCAAGATTTTAAGTTTTCTAAAAATATTCTAAAGAGTTTCAAGAGATTTAAAAAATGCCAATGAATGTCAAAGCGTTCTGTAGGATATCCAAAGGTGTGAATCTCAATTTTAACAGATTTTTAGAGGTTTTCAGAAAGAAATGAAATCAAATAAAACATTAAGGGTCTCCCAGCGATTTCAGAAATTCCAAGGGGAATGTTTTTCATTGAATCTCCAAGAATTTTGAAGATTTCAAGGCTTTTAAAGATTTCTAGTAATCAGTAAGTTTCTTAGATAATTTTAATGAATAATTTTTATTTAATTTATATTCAAGGGATTTCGAATGATTTCCACTTACTTCAATGAATTTTTACGATTTTCGAAGATTTCAAGGGATTTCAACATAACGATTTCACATTGATCTTTAGGGAACAATTCAAATTTTATTTTAAATCATTTCTGCGAATTTTAACAATTTAGAGGCATATGAGAGAATTAAGAAAATTTCAAGGAATTTTTGAAATTTCAATTTATCTAAAAATATCAAGAAGAATTTCAAGAGATTTGAAAAATGCTAATGAATGTCAAAGCGTTCTGTAGGATTTTCAAAGGTGTTAAGCTTAATTTTAAGTGAAGTTCAGAGAACTTTAGAAAAATTGAAATCAAATAAAACTTTAATCGATTCCAAGGGATTTCGAAGATTCCAAGGGGGAAAGTATTTATTGAATCTCCAAGAATTCCAAAGATTTCAAGTATTTCAAAAATTTCTGGCAGTTGGACAGTTTTTTTTAGAGAACTCCAATGAATGAGTCAAATTTGATTCATATTCAAGAGATTTCGAATAATTTCAACTTACTTCAATGGTTTCTTACAATTTTCAAAGATTTTAAGAGATTTTAAGGGACTTTCACGAATTTTAACGAATTTATATTGAACTTGAGGAAACAATTCAAACTTCATTTTAAAGCATTTCTACGGGGTTCAACAATTTCGAGGCATATGAAGGAATTAACAAAATTTCAAAAGATTCTCAAGATTGTAAGTTATCTGAAAATATTCCAAAGAATTTCAAGAGATGTAAAAGATGCCAATGAATGTTAAAGCGCTCTGGAGGGTTTCCGAAGGTTTTTAGCTCAGTTTTAAGGATTTTCTAGAGAACTTTGGAAAAAAATGAAATAAAATAAGGCTTCAAGAGATTCCTAGCGATTTTAAAGATTCCAAGGGGGAATATTTTTTCATTTAATCTCCAAGAATTTTAAAGATTTCAAGGATTTCAAAGATTGCTAGGAATCAGAAAGTTTTCTTAGAGAACTTTAATGAATAAGTTCAATTTAATTTATGTTTAAGAGATTTCTAATAATTTCAACTCACTTTGACAGATAATTACAATTTCCGAAGATTTCAAGGGATTTCAAGGGATTCCAACAATTTTGAGGGATATGAAGGAATTAACGAAATTTCTGAGGATTTCTAATATTTTAAGTTATTCAAAAATATTCTAGAGTATTTCAAGAGATTCAAAAGATGTCAATGGATGTCAAAGCATTTTGCAGAATTTCTAAAGGTTTTAAGCTCGATTTAAAGGAATTTCTAAAGAATTTTGGGCAAAAATTGAATCAAATAAAATTTTAAGAGATTCCTAGGGATTTCAAAGATTCCAAGGGGGAAAGTTTTTTATTGATTCTCCAAGAATTTGAAAGATTTCAAGAGATTCGAAGTGATTTCAAAGATTTCTAGAAACAAAGAATTTGAAAGATTTTGAGAGATTTTGAGAGATTTAAAAAATTTCTAGAAATTGACAAGTTTTTTTAGAGAACTTTAATGAATAAGTTTAATTTGGTTTATATTCAAGCGCTAACTTTTCAATTTCAAATGTTACCATTTCGATTGTTCCACTCTGTAAACCCTTCATTTGTAACCGAAGTTGTTAAATATTGAAAAATACTAATCACAATTTCATAATTATTAATTCTAAACGATTTAAAGTAAAATAATTACAATGAAAGGATTCCAGTACAAGAAAAGCCCTAATTTCACAATTCTTATTTAAGAAGTGTTTACTCGTAAACGAAGTTTAGAATCGATCAATTTAGAAAGTTTTTAATATTCAAAATGTCATTTTGAACGTTTTCTGGAATTTTTAAAATTGTACATAGTTGAATTTGGATAGTTTGCAATTTAAAATTTTTAAATTTTTGTTGTTAGGAATCATTTATTAGCACCGTTCAGAGTTGATAAAGGAACAAAAAGGACTCCTTGATTCGAGTCGAACCAATTGCACTATAATATTAATACATTTTGTTGAAGAGTAAGAAAGTTATTCTTCATTCATAGTATTTCAAAATTTTGCTTTTTACAGTAAGAATTTTGTCATTAACATAATTCAGAGTTAATGCACGAATAGAAGAGTCTCCTTCATTCAAGACGAATCGATTGCCGTATTTGTATTTTTGTATACTTACGGTTGACATCCCCTGACATTTCAAAATATTTTCATTATTAATTTTGAATTGCGAAAAAAGTCGTTAATGCTTCCTCCATAAGGAAGCAAATATATTTGATAATTATCCATAATCAGGAAGCAAAGTGCTCATCAAATGAATACCATATACTTATCAACACCAACAAAGTGGAAACACCTGAGATCGAATTCACAGCTAGTTTATTCCTGTTTTTTTAATTTGTTTGTTTCTGTCATAAGACATGGAATGGCAATTAATTTAAGATCAAATTTTCCATGACAAATGTCATGCTGACATTTCCATGATAATCAACTTGAATTTTTAATAAAATTAATTTATTAATAATTGGAAACTAATACTTTGGAAATAAATATATTTGATGTTTTATTTCGGTTCTTTAATTTTCTTTTGCACTTATTAGGCTTATTGTTTTTTTAACAACTTAAAAATTGAAATAATCGAATAAGGGAGAAGCCTTTAACCTTTTTAGCTTTTGGTGTCAATTTCAGTAAAAATAATTAAAATATAAAAATCTATTACAATTAGAATTTTTTCAATTGAAGCAGGAGTAAAATCTTTAACCCTCTTAGTTTCCCATACAAAAAAGTCAGAATGATTTC
>JAUMHM010000016.1:14817853-14851560 GCA_032362435.1 Melikaiella ostensackeni
TATTATGAAAATTGTATGACTTTCCCCCTTTTGAATCTCTTAAAACTGTTAATTTAAATTATTTCAAATTGTAATCGTTCAAAATTAAAGAACTTTGAATTGAGAGCATTTGAAATAGAACAATTTTATATCAGAACATTGAGAATGTTTTGTCTTTATTTTCAAATCTTTTAAAATTGTATCGTTTAAAAATAATTATATTTCATAGTTTAAAAAATAATGTTAGTCAATGCTTAGTTAAATAAATAATTTTAACCTGCAATGTCCCAAATTTTTGTTTGTAATTCACATTAGTGCAATATGGGCAGACTTTATCATTCCGCCACCTGAAACCTTCAATGGGCCCGTAAAAATGATACCCCAAAAATTTGATCAAAATCAGCTAATAAAAAAACATGCCTCATAAACCTCAAAATTTCCTATTCAATTAACGTTGTGAAAAGCATTACTTTTGAAAACGTGGAAATAGGGTGTGAAAATGTAGAATTAATGTCAAATAAAAAGTTTATTTCTTTATTATAAGCACTTCAAAGATTGTGTATTAACAGTAACTTTATAATTCTTACGCTCCAAAAACTATTCTTTCTTCACCCTCAAAAACCACCCCTTAAGTAGGGATATGAGACTTTTGCAATATATTGAAGTTAATCAATTCTTTCTGACCATTATTTTCCCTAGATCATCACGAGTCAATGTGCTACATACTATATTTTTATTACGTTTTAAAATAACATTTCAATTGCTTCAAAAATCATTTACCGTTTAAACAATTCATTACAATCGAGGAATTGCAAAATGGTGTCATTCTCCGAATCGGAATCGTTTTAGAATCTATGTAAATAAAAATGTATGTTAAATAATACATTTTTCCATCAGTTTGAAAATTTTATTATGTTTGAATGTATCTTGTAAACAACTCTAGATAAACGTGATTTTTCTCCATTTGATTATTTATTCGATATTCTAATAACATCCATTAACTTTTTAAATAATTTTTTTTCTGTCTAAACAATTGATTTTCAGCAAGAAGCTACAAAATTATAACAGTCTCAAGTTTCTTAATCAATGCATTTATTGTAGCAGTTCTGTAATTGTTTAAACAAGCATGGAGTATGTGAATATACATTCAAAGCTGAAAATGTTAGAAATCATGGTGTTTTCGCTATTTGATTTACTTCATTATTCGCTGGATATGTTACTGATATTTATCTACTTTAAACAAAAAAAATGAGCTATTTAACAAATTTCGAGGTTAAAAAATGATGAAATTTTACATGTTATACTAGTTAATAAAATAAAAATGTTGAAAGCTCGGTCAAAAGTAAATGAAGGTAGATTCCATGTCATTCCATCACAGTAATTTTCGTCAATTAATGAGACTAGGCTTAACTTGATGGATTCTTGCCTTTGGTAGTGACAAATAACACCTCTGAATTTTGTTTTAACTCAAAAAATTGGCAAAGACATGGGACCCTGAAATTACGGGTAGATTTTTTTGGGAAATTTAATATCTTTGATTTTATTTGACCGATTTGAAGTTCCAAAAGCGAAAACTGTTTCTATTAAAATATACATTTATATGAAAAATTCAGTACTAAGCATTAAAACCTAAAAATTATACAATTTCACTACTCGAAAGTGGACTATTTTCAAACTTAGAGCCTTCGAAACTGAAAATTTTTGAATTTGTAGTGCTAAAAATTGCACAATAAAAAATTTATAACCTTCAATATTCTACAATTCGAAATTCATAGCTTTTAAAATGTCGAAATTAAAAATTTTGATTTCTTTTTGGAAATGAAGAATTTTATATTTAGGACAATGGAAATTTGGCTGATTCCAAATAAAACGTGAAAAATTGTAGTCATTTTACTCACAGAATAGGACAGTTTGAGAGTGAACATTTTTTAATTAGATATCTTTAAAACTGAAATATCATTCTAAATTTGCGGCTAAATATCAAAGTTAAAAACATCAGAATGCAACATTCAAAATTACTAATTTAATATTTAAAAACATTCGAAATTTAACTAGTTCACTATATATAATAAATTCAAATTGAAATCGTACACAATTAAAAAAATCCGAAAAAGCATTAAGCACTGGAAATTTTCAAGGTAGGTTTTTAATTTTTGAAATTGGAAAACTACTAAATTAATCGCTAAACAAAAATTTTTCCTTGAAAATAATAACGTGCAAGAACTAGGCATTTAGAACTGAATTATTTTTATTTTGATAATGTCCTAGATTGATCATTGCACACTTAATGCCTTTCAAATAATTTTTTAGGAGTGATTAAATTGTAAAATTGAAAATTGGAATCGTAATAATATTGTTTTACATTCGAATATTATTAATGACCAGAGCAATGTTTTCTGTTCGCTGTAGCGCGCGTATAATATTGCTAGTAAATAAATAAAAGGACAAGAAAAAAACGTTTCAGCAATATTTAATTTTATATTATTTATCATTCACATAGTGAATAATATTAAATTAGTGTTTCACTAGAAATATGTGAAAATCAGGTTCATTTTTTTTTAAATGTGAAAAATATACTGCTTCAAGCAATAGTTCAAAGCGTACGCAGCTAATACATTTCGTTCGCAACATGAAGTTGGTTCGCTGAGCTGCTTTTTTTTTTATTCCTGTTCCTTCAAATTGTTTCGTTTTATCATTTGAAGTTCAGGAATTCATAAATAAGTGTCTAATGAAATATTATTCAATTGAGAATATATGAAATTCTTTGGGATCAATTTAAAATCTTCGAAACTGTAAAATAAAATGAAATTATCAATTAGAAACTAATATTTTTTAAATAAATATATTTCGCGTTTTACTTATTATGTTTCCTGAATTTTCTTCTTCAATTAATAACTTTCTCATTTTTTCATAATTAAGATATTTAAAATAAAGAAAAATCCTAACCTTTTTGAATTCTAATGTTAGTTTTAGTAAAAATAATTGAATTACTAAAATCTATAACAATATTAATTTTTTAATTTCAAGCATGCGTGGAGTCTTTTAATCTTTTCAGTTCATTATATGAAAAAGTCATGATGATTTCAAATATTATTAAATTTGTATAACTCTCCCCTTTTTAAAACTTTTGAAACTGCCGACTTAAAAATTTTTAATCTTACTCCTTGATCAGCTTTCAGCTTGAAACTTTCAATATTAAATTATTTTAAACTCGAATCGTTTTATACTAAACAAATGCGACTTAAAACCATGTATTGGAACATTGCGAATGGTTTTATTTTGTTTAATTTTATCGTTTGAAATAATTATACTTTATTATTTAAAAAAAACAATTATGACCAAGGCTTAGTTAAATAATCAATTTTAATCTGCAATGTCTAGAAACTTCTTGTTTTGAATTAACATATTGTAGGCTTTCAATATATGGAACTAAAAGCCTGAATAAATAAATTTGCTGATGTTAACTTTTGGTGGAAACCAATAGACGTATTCAAACGACCAAAATTGTGGAGATTAAAATTTAAATTCATGAACTTTATCATTTTTACCCTCCTAAACCTATTATTCATTAACCATCAAAAACCATTCCCTAAGTAGTGAAATTATATTTTCGCAATATTTTGAAGTTTATTAACTTTTTTCGACCATTTTTTTCCTAGATCATCTCTAATAAATATTGATGAGTGATGATCTAGGGAAAAACTCGTCAAAAAAAGTTAATAAAAATATATGACACATATGTGTCATATATATTTATTATCTTTTGAATTAATATGTTTAATAAAAAAATATTTGATAGTCTTTGAGTTTCATTATACTTTTGTTGAAGAGAGCTCTTTAAAATGTGATTAATGCTCATGAATATCACAATTTTGATGTACTTTCATACAAGTGCTCCAAAGTCAATCATTTATTTACAGGTCTTCTAATTTCGGCAATAATTCTTCGAATATTTTAATTCATTTCTATACTGATTTTGATGTAATGATTTTCCTATAATAATTCCTATAATATTTTTTTATAATCATGAAAAGAGTATAGGAAATCCATTATAGGAAAATCATTACAGGCCTATAGTGAATTTTTTATAATATTTTTTTCATAAGAGCAATATAGAATTATTTTAAAAGTTAATGCAAATATAGGGCACATTGATTGCGGGGTGGTATTTGAGGGTGGAAAAATGTACCTTAGCAGGGTATGGATTAAAGCGCTTAAAATTAAACAATTTTAAATTAAAGACTTAGCAGCTATAATTATGAGGAAGTTCTTATTATTTGGCATACCAATTAAAAAATTTCACTACTGAACGTGTGAAACTAAAAACTAATCAATTTTACGACATAAAAGAGGATCATATTCTAACTTAAAGCGTTTAAAATTGAAATTTTTTTATTTGAAGTGCTGAAAAATTGTACAATATTGAATTTAGACACTTTGAAGTTCAAAGTTCACAGATTTACAAAAAAAAAAAATTCTTTTTTTTCACAATTAAGAGTTTTATATTTGAAACAATGGAAATTTGACAGCTCGAAAATGAAACTTTAAAAATAGTACACACAAAATGGGAACGTCAAAGGGTGGATATTATCCAATTCGATATCTTCAAAACTGAAAAATTCAATTTCAAATCTACAAAACTGTAATAACATTTTAAATTCGCAAGAAAATGTCAAAATTAATCATTGTAGAATGAAATATTCAAAATTACTAATTTGATACTGATGCACATTTGAAAAACTATTTCACCATATAATAACTTTAAATTGAAATTCTGCACATTTGATGAATTCTGAAAAAGCATCAAGAACTGAATATAAAGTAGCTTTTTAATTTTCCAAGCCGCTTTCGAATCATGCTGTAAAAAAAATCAAAAATCAATTTGCCTTTAAAATAAAACGATGCAAGAGCTAGGCATTCGAAATGTAATTATTTCAAATTTGAAAATGATCATAATTGAAAATTTCTAACTTAATATATCTCAAATTATTATTATTTTGTTTCATTAAGTGTATTGTACAAATCAAACTTGGAATCGTAGTAACCTTGTTTCATATCTGTATAATATTAAATGGCAATGCAATGTTTCCCGTGCGCTGTAGCGTCTTTATAATGTTTCTAGTAGAAAATAAATTTTTGCTCTAATAGCTTTACTCAACATTTTTGCTTTGAATTCTCTCTAATAATATAATAAATGTGAAGACAAAAGCTGAATAATAGTGTTTGAGAAAATGCTTAGTTGCAGCTACCTGTTTTTGAATTTAAAAGTATGTTAACGTGTTTTGCATATTGTGTTAGTTAAATGTTGAAGTTCGCATTGAATAAGAAAAGTAATAAAATGTTATCTTATTTTTCAGTGATAAAAGATATTTAAATGAATGTACGTAGCTTTAACTTGTAAAATACATGTATATTTCAGTGATTTTTTAAAATATATGTTAGAACATGCATTCAAACTGTTTCAATACACATAAGTACTTCATTTCTAATTTTAAAGGAGATTTAGAGATTTAGCAGATAAACGCGGTAATAGCCAGACCACACAAGTCAAAACGTTTAATTTTCTTGCATTAAAAAATATGAGCGTACATTTGCAAACCATCATTCAAAATACTGTTCTGGCAGTCAAGCTTCTTTCCTTGAACATTTTTTTTCAAATAAAAGAGTTATTTTAAAATTGTTCAATTAGGTAAATGGGCAGGGGATAAATATTGGAAAACCCTAGAGAATACGAATTTTTGCGGTCAAACAATTGTGAGAGCTCATGCGTATCACAAAGATTACTTTTGGAAAAATAAAACCGCTCTCCAGATTCATTGACTTGGATCATGTCATTCATTGACTTGTCATCATGTTTAATCTTCTTTAAAATTTACTATTGATTTTTATACTCTAAAGAATTGTAAGTTTCACTACTTGAATTAATGAAACGATTCAAAGATTATTGAACACCTTTTAGGAAAGATATCATTATAAATTATCGTGTAGAAAACAGTCGTACTAAAAAAAGTAATAACAGCCCAACAATTTTAGTGGCAATAAAACCGCTGTCTCTCCGGAAAATTTATGAACACAAAATATTAACGACCAATCCAGAGAGCCGGTCAGATTTAAGATCCTTGAGTCTCACTATGGAGAATATAATTAGAAATTTGAGCTGCGAATCGGCAAATTGATTTTGAAATACGACGATAAATGCCAACTCACCGGCGATATCATTTGAAATGAAATTCCATCCGCAACAGGAGATTCCATTCTCCCTCTCTTTCTTAATTATCGCGTGCTCCTGTAATTTCCACTCTTGCTAGAAGGCTCGATCGATGCATCGACGCATTAAAATGCGATCGCACGCAGGTCAAGGAATAACACCTGCAGGCTGCGAAATTCTCAATCCTATTAGCAGGTCTCTTCTCAAGTGCTTCCAGTTGACTCATGCTGTAATTCCCATCCAACCATTGTATAGAGTAAATTTCTGAGAGGTCTAAGGATTAACCGGTTGACCGATTTTCCCGATCTGTCTGCCTCTTATAATCGATATCTTTCGCTTTCAGTCATAAGAGCCGAATGAAAAGTCACCGACTGTGGAAACTCCTTTAATCCCAGCCATTCATGGAGGAAACTTGAGGCAATATTTTCACCAAAGATGAAAATCCTCTGCCGCTTTGGAAGTCGACGATATTTTCAAATAATCTTTTCAGCGAGTACTGCCTCCACAAAGGACCAGATATTTATTATTTTTATTTCTCCTTTGACTCCTCCGATTCAGTTCTACTCTTCATGGACTTGGCTGATCCTCGGACGCTTGTGCTCTGGGAAATCAAGGGATTCTCATCGGGGATTCTATCTCTAGGCTATCATCCAGAATTTTGCTACGAAAGTACTCGCGAAAATAGATAGAAAGCAAATCTCATTTTCTCGAGCGTCATTTCCAAGACGATTGTCGACCTCTTCCAGTTCAACTTTCCCTGTCCTTTTCTACAACTACGACACGCAAATTTACACCAAGTGTCACTACTCCTTCCAATCTTGATCTATTCAAATCCCATTCTAAATTATCACATTTCTTTTCACAATTTAAACTTTTTCAAAACTTCATTTACTTTTGTTCACTTGTGCTAAGCTTACAGTTTTAGACTTCTATTGTAATCTGTGGAAACTATTTGCAATTTTGAGTTCACTGAACAGAAAAAAATATAGGCCTATTAACGTAATTTGTTAAGTTATCTATTTCTTTATTAGGTAGTTAGAATTTATTTTTAATATGGCTTTTGACACTAGGTATGGATTTTTTTATTTTGATTTAGTTTAATCGTGCGTTAAGGTCCGTGAAACTATCGGGATGTCGACGAGAGCCGTCCTCATGGTTAAGTCGTCGCCGCGACTAGGGGTTCGTTGGTGAACGAACGCCGAGCGACTGGCAGTCTGGTCGCGTTTCCAGAGTGCGAATACTGAAGCTGGTCTGAGGGAAAGCTATAGAGAGGGTGAGAGAGTGAGAGGGGAATAGAGACAGTAGAGTGAGAGCTATACCACCCTACTGCTCGGTAACCAACCCCCATGCTGCTGCAATTCTTCCTGTGGGCACGAGAGAGAAAAAGAAGGGACGAAGTGAGTAAGAGGGACAAAGGGAGAAAATGAGTGAGGGAGTCAAAGGACGAGTGGTGAAAGACAAGAAGAAGAGAGGCTGAGGCTCTAAGTTTGCGCAAGCTCTACTATGTCGAGTTACCAAGCTGACCTATCCTCTTCCTTAGCAATACTTGTTGATTTTGATAATCACTGTAGGAACAATACTATTCTTTTAATGATAAACAAAATAACTCTTATGAGGGAGTGCACATAACGGGGAACACGGATTTTAATAATCTTTTATGGGCGAAAGGGTTTTAACATGAAATGAAAAAAACTGAAACCGTTTGCTTGGATAGAAAGCGGTTTACGAGAAAAAAGCGTTCAAAGAAATCCGCGCTTCATAACTATCGATCAAATTGTAGAGTGCTCGAGCACGTGCGATAGAGGAATGGTACAGGTTCTAGGCTAGAGAGCCTGCCGTCATGCGTTCGCGTCCATTCACGTTTTACTCAAATTTTTTCTTACAATTCCTTTTTTCAATAATTTGACAGCAAGTATGCATAAGTAATTAAAAGTGATAATAGATTCAAAGAAATATTTTTAGAATCGGCAAATTGTTATTTCTGACACAGAAATGCGAAGTTTTTAATAATTGAATAATATCTTCCATACACAATATCGTACTCTTCGTTTGCAATACTAATACTCCCGCTTTTATATTTTTAAGTATTTTTCGTTTCTTTCTTGCATATAATTTTTTTTCAAAAATAATTTTGCGCTGGTAAAAACGTCCAACAATTGCAAAGTAATAATGTTTTTTAATTTAAAATACTTTATTATATATTGCAGGCATCAACTTATTGATAAGCAGATTTTTGTATTAGAAATAATAATTTTACGATTTTAAAAATATTTTTTGCAACGTAGGCATTAAAAATGAGAGATTTACGCCTGTTTCGCGAGACAAAAATGGCCGATTTGTGACCGATGACATCAGTTTGTTTTTAGCAAGGTAAGACTACTTTTACCCCGATGACGCACGAGTGAAGGTGATTTTATGGTGATAAAAACGGTGCCTTCGGTGACGCCATCTGGCACAGTTTGTTAGAAGCTTCTAGTCAGCTTCAAAGTGACAGCTAGGCTTTTTTGAAGCAATCCTTCGCTTGTAATGTTTACATAATGTTATTTCCTCAATTGGTTACAGATCAACTCACTTTTGACACGCTTTACGTGTTTCAAAAAACTCTCATCTCTAATTATAAGAAAATCAATATACAAATACATAATGTTAAAATATTGAAAGTCCTGATGCGAAAAATAAAGAATCCACAAACAAATGGTTCATTTTCTTACTCAACATAGGATTTCAAATCAAATTTTCCAAGGTATTTCACAAGATACCACAGATTTCACGCAAATTCACAGAATCCCGACAGCGTTAAAAGATTTCGAATACATGAATGGATTTCGAGAAATTTCAAAGAATTTTAAGAAACTCCAGAGAATTCACAGCGATTTTGAGCGATTTCGTCAGATTTTATAAAAATTTTACGAGATTTGAAATGATTTCAAAGATTTCCAAACTAAACAGGGGATCTTGAGGGAGTCCAAAGGAATTCAACAGATTTCAAGGGACTTCCACGGATTTCGAGGCTTTTAAAAGGATTTTTTGGGATTTCTTAATCTTTCGACCAATTTGAAAGGTTTTCTTCTGTTTTGAAAAAATTTTAAAATATCTCGACAAATTTCGTGATATTCTATGGATTTCCAGAGATTTTAAGAGATTTCTAGAGAACTTCGAAAAATAGATGGAATGAAATGGAATTGAAAGAGATTCCTAGCGATTCCAAAAACTTCATGCGATTCTAAGGTATTCCCAAAAATTTCACAAGAATTGAAGAATTTCATCCAATCTCCAAAGATCAAGGGATTTGAACGTTTTTTAGAGAACTTTAATGAATAAGTTTAATTTAATTTAATATCGAGGGGATTTTAATGATCTCAACCTACTTTAATGAATTTTTACGGTTTTTAAAGATTTCAAGGGCCTTTAAGGGATTTTAAGTGATTTTAAGGGATTTTACGGGATTTCAATGAATTCTAACAAATTCATAGAGAACTATAAGGAACAAATTAGATTCCATTTTAAAGCATTTTTACGGATTTCAAAAATTTAAAGAGATATAAAGGAATTAACAAAATTCGAAAGGACTTCAGAGATTTTAAGTTATTCAAAAATATTGTAAAGAATTTCAAGAGATTTGAAAAATATCAATGGATATCAAGGCAGTTTGTAGGGCTTCCAACGGTTTCAATCTCAATTTTAAGGGACTTTCAGAGAACTTTGGAAAAATGAAATTGAATAAAACTTCAAGGGATTCCTAGCGATTTCACAGATTCCAAGGGGAAAGTTTTTTACTGGATCTTCAAGAATTTCAAAGATATCAAGAGATTTCAAAGATTCCTAGGAATGAGACAGTTATTTTTAGAGAACTTCAATAAACGAGTTAAATAATTTTTATTCAAGAGATTTCGAATAATTTCAAATTACTCTAATAAATTTTTACGATTTCCAAAGATTTGAAGGGGTTCTAAGGCATTTTAAGGGATTTTAAGGGATTTTAACGAATTTATATTGAACTTTAGGGAACAAATCAAATTTCATTCTTGAGCATTTTGACGGATTTCAACAATTTCAAGGGATATAAATGAATTAACGAAACTCAAAAGGATTCTGCAGATTTCAAGTTATTAAAAATATTCCAAAGGATTTCAAGAGATTAAAAAAATTTCATTGGATGCCGAAGCATCCTGTAGGAATTCTAAAGGTGTTGAGCTCAATTCTATGGGAATTCTAGAGAAATTTCGAAAAAAATGAAATCAAATGAAACTTTAAGGGTTTTCTAGCGACTTCGAAGATTCTGAGGGGAAAAGTTTTTAATTGAATGTCCAAGAATTTCAAAGATTTAAATAACTTCAAAGATTCCTAGAAATTGGAATGTTTTTTCAGAGAACTTCAATGAATAAGTTTAATTTAATTTATATTCAAGAGATTCCAAATAGTTTTAACTTACTTTAATGGTTTTTCACGATTGCCAAAGATTTCAATTTTAAGAGATCCAAAAAATGTCAATAGATATCAAAGCATTTTGTAGGATTCCCAAAGGTTTTAAGCTCGATTATAAGGGATTTTCAAAGAATTTTGGGAAAAAGTGAAATCAAATAAGATTTAAAGGGATTCCTAACGATTTCAAAGATCACGAGGGGAAAAGTTTTTTATTGATTCGGCAAGAAGTTCGAAGATTTTGAGGGATTTCAATGATTTCTAGGAATTAGAGAGTTTTTTTTAGAGAACTTTAATGAATAAGCTTAATTTAATTTACATTCAAGCGTTAACTTTTCAATTTAAAATGCTACCATTTCAATTGTTCCACTCTGTAAATTTTCCATTCGTAACTGAAATTCTTTAACAATAAAAAATATAAATCACAATTTGACAATTAGTAATTCAAAACGACTTAAAGTAGAAGAATTTAAATAAAAGGACTTCAGTATAAGAAAAGTTTTAATTTCACAGTTCTAATCCCAAAAGTGTTCATCTGTAAACAAAGTTTAAAATCGTTCAATATAGAAAGTTTTTAATGCTTAGAATGTCATTTTGAACGCTTTTTTGAAAAATATGTACAATTGTACATAATTAAATTTGTATGGTTTGCAATTTGAAATCCTTCAATTTTTGTTCAGCTAGAAGGGAGGAAATTTTGGTTTTTGATTTTTCTCTGAATTGCTGTTTTTGTGATTAGTAATTCCAAATGAGACTATGAGTGGTCTAAAATAAATCCTAGCTTTGTAGTTTCCCTACTCTTTAAATTAATTCCTTCATTTTCTATATAATGTTTTTCTATAATGAATTTCCTATAATTCATGAAATTACTCTCAATCACATGCAATATTTTTCAGTTACATATATGCAATCTTTTGCAATCCCATGCAATCTTGCAATCTTGCAATCTAGTATACACAAAGAAATCGAATAATCATCCCCTCGGTAGTGCTTCAAAACCTTTGGACTATAAATAAATTTAAAACTCATAAACAAAACATGGGCTTCCCTCGTTGTTGCCCTCACGGTTGCCCTCCAGGAGCCCTCGTGGTATATATTTTCGTTAATATATAAGAGAAAGTGAGAAATAAAAATGAATAAAAATATGAGTGCCTCGACCGAGAGTTGAGCTCATGACCAGCATCTTATCAGACTTTTATTTTTCCTTTTTACCAACTTACCACATTGGTTACAACATTTTTTCAAGCTGACACTCCGCACGTGCATCAAAATTTGTTGGATTTATCTTTATTTTCAGCAACTGTACATTTGAATGAGACATTGTTACTATTTGAGACAAAAGACGATATATTACAACAACAAAAGCGCTTAATTTTTGTAAGATGAGGCATGAGGGCAACAAGCAGGACCCTCAGTTATCACATTTTTTAAATAAAATCTGTGTAGTTTTGTTTGGTTAATGCACATATTTTATTTACTTTTTGAAATATAAGCAGACTTTTTTTAAAATAAAATTCCAACAAAAATATTTACATATCTACATTCCGCTTTGAAACTCTATGAATCCACTTTGTGTTGAAAGTTCAGAAATGTAGTGTTATGTAGTAGTATTGTATTAGTAGTAGTAGTAGTATTGTAGTAGTATGTTATGTAGTGTAATGTATGTAATGCAGTTTTAAAGACCACAATCCTCGTCCGTGTAAACTCATGATAATACATGGAATGTTATCAATATAATAAAATAATGAAACTGGCAAAGGCCATATACGATTTTCAGTATACGAAATACTAGCTATAAATTCAAATTTTCAAATCGACAACATTTTTGGAAATATCTTGTTTTTAGTTTTCCTAATAAAAAAGGAGAATACAAAGTCCCAAAGCTAAAATCTTTAAAGTATCCTAAGCTCTCTTGAATGAGTAGAGTTGATGTTTTATAAGAGCCATTCGTATGTTGAATGTGTAAAATGCTTTTACTATAAAAGCTTTCCATCGCATTAAAATGGTGTGTCTTTGTTCTCGCAAAATTGACTCCCATAAACGGTATTTTCACTCAAAGTACATTTTCATGGGCTACATGTAATCTAGTACAATAGTAAAGGTTCAAAAATAATAGTTACAAATTACTTTTTCAGAAATTAGTTTTCTGAATCTCTTTATATAAGTCAAATTTTTTAATTTCTTATTTAATAATTCATTTGAGCTTCAAGTGATGAACCCATGTTTTGATAAAATTTCTTGTATTGAATAGACAGAGACGGTCATACTTAGACCGCAGGACGTCTGACCAAAACTTTTCTTTGGGTACTTCTACTTTAAGTAGAAAACGCATTATCCAGTCCGCCTAGTAAAGATTTTAAAATGAAATGATAACATTGTGTGAACTGCACTATTTCCATCTAAATTTTGATCTGTAAACTTAATTTAAGGGGTAATTTCATAATATATTATCATTCAATTTGTATAAACCGCTTCGGTTTCTGGAAGATAACTTTTATAAAAATACTAATAATGAAACAGCAAAGTAATGAAGATATTATCACTGCACGGCTCGCGTACTTACATAATGATGCTGATGGTTTTATGAAATAATATTAACATTAACTTGATTCTCAGGAAAAATGGATGTTAATTTATGGAGATTTCGGTCGAAAATGTTTCCTAAATATTTTCGGTATTTCAATATTGAGGTCGTTTTTCCTTGTACTATATATTATGTTCCCAAAATATGATTATATATGCATCTCGCGGCCTTCAAAAAACGAATATTTAAATAATGTTTCTTTGAAAGCATATAACCCGCTTTTTATCACAAAATTACACTTTCCAAATGTAACAATTGGCTATTTATTTATGATGAGGGCCTCCCGTATTACTGAACAACAGCTGCTATTTGCATACATTTGATGTATACAGAGTATTTGTTTTCCAACATTTTCAAGCTTGACACTACACATGAATTCACCTATTCAAAACAGAGTGATTAACTGAATTCAAGAAAAAAATGTTGGGGAACGTCCATCAATTACGTTAGGACGGTTTTTGAAATTTTATACCCTCTCCATACTATTGTAAGGACTCGTAAGATTCCCCCCCCCCCCTTAATACATAAGATTTTATATTTTCATTCAGTATATCAATTTCTCTCACTCTGAAAGAGATTTTCAAAGATTTCAGGTGATGTCAAAAGATATATCATCATTATCTATTCAAGAGATTTAAAGGTATATTGAAGGACTACAAAGCATTTCATAGAATTACAAAATTTTACGGAATTTTACAAGATTTTCAAAGACTTTCAGGGATTTCATGAGATTTCGAGGAATTTCAAGAGATTTCAAGAGATTACAAAAGTTCTGGGTATTTTAAACGATTTCAAAGGATTGCGTGAGGTTTCACACATTTTAAGTGATTTTAAAACATTAAAAAAAATTGAAAAAGTTACCTAGTACAATCCAGTAGTTTCAAGGAATTTAATCAGATTTTAAGAGATTTTCCGCGATTTTGAGAGATACAAAAAGACTTCGAAGGATTTTTAGGGATTTTGAGAAATTTTTAGGAATTAAGAACGATTTATGTACGATATCCATGGTATTGAGAGGAATTCAATGAATTCTCGCACAATTTAAAGAATTATAAGGGATTTACAAAATTTTCGAAAGAATTCACGAAATTTCAGAGGATAGAAAAGATTTCTAGGGATTCAACGAGATTTCATGAAAGGTGTACACTGTACACTAAATTTCAAAAATGGTGGACTCCTCGACTCTATATTTATGGACGTATATAATATCAACTATTACATAATAACAGAGGAATAAGAGAAATAATAATTTAATGGGTACAATATTGTAAAAAGTAATTTTACAGTCAAAACTGGCTTTAATTGGCATATTTTAAAGAAATTATAAAGAGAAAACTCAGGTAAGAAATGCTTTGCCCCCTTCCCCCATCAAATCAGCATTCGTAAGATTTTCCAGCCCCCCCCCCCTCCTCCTAAGAAGCCTTACGTGCAATAAGAGACGCTCCTGTTGGACTTTATTAAGCAGGGTCATAAGAGCCAATTGTTCAAATTACCCTGAAGTAAATCTTAGTAACACAAAAATTTATGCACAAAAAAGTTCCTTTGCTTTCATTAGCTTGAGAAAATTATACACAATCTTTCTTTCTCTATGTGTTTCTGACTCCCCTTCTTTGTCACAAATATTTTTCAACGTGAAGGTTATGCAAATTAAGAATTGATGTTTTAATTTTTGCTTCTGATAATGATATTAGAGGAAAATATTTAAAAAAACAGGTTTTCCATATTCTTACTACCATTGATTTAGATATTGGGAATAAAGTTCCACTATTCCTTGTGAAAGCTTGCGAGATCTAGAATTAGAGTTGACTTTTTCGAGATATTTTTATTCGATTAGTCTTTTATATTTATGAGCCTCGTAAAGCAGGATTCTTTACATCCGTGATCGAAATCGATTCCAATTTATAGATCCTGAAGTCCAGACTCGCTCCAGATTGAAAGGATCCGTAGATCGTATAGAAACTTTTCTAGCAATCGAGAAAATCACGTGATATTTTCTCTTAGCGAAAAATAGGAACTTTATCGTAAAACGGCATGAGAAAAGTAGCACGGAAATTCGACAAGACGAATCGGGAATTATTCGTAGTACGTCCCCTGACAACAGTTTCTTTGTGCATCTACATACAAAATGCACTCTGACTTAGAGTAATTAAAAAAGTCTGTAGTTACAAAAAAATCAATTTGTAAGATATATTTTACGAGTGGAGGATATAAAAGATTTCAACTCAAATTCTTTCGAAGTTGAACTCAAGATTGAAAGCTTAAAAAGTTATATGCTAGAGTGAAGCCGAATAAAAAAAGTGGAAAATAACAAAGTTCAAAAATCGAAACCTGGCTAAACTGGAAAGATTTATTTGCCGTCTCTTATGAACTGTGCGAAATTTAATATGGATCGCTGAATACCTATTCAGTAGCCAAAAAACGTTAGAGAAATTCATTTCATTATTCTCAGAGCCTTGAAAAAATCACTATTGCTATTTTAATCGCGATTTGCGTTGTGTCACAATACTTGGAAATCATGACTTTGAGAAAATCTTAGTTTTAGGGCCCTCTAGAAAAAAAAATTCTCGTAGTATTTCAAATTATCCTAAAAATGTTTTCAGCCTTCGGAAACTTCTCCACACTCAAGAGGAAATTCAGCGAAATTGAAAAGTCTTTTTTACAACGATTCAAAATTTGTTTAAATTGGCTATACGACGCATTACGCAGATTGCGAAAAAAAAGATATAGATTCTTTATAAGCTTTGAGACTAATGATTTTTTTCAACTTATTTTATTCTCGTTATACCTCAGGATATTTATGGATAGATAGTAAGCATCTCAACTAAACGTATGCACAACATTTTGCATAATTATTTCAACATGCGAAAATTATGTGCGCGATGGGTGCCGCGCGTGCTCACTTACCAGCAAAAGTTAGAAAAAGCTGACGTTTCTAAATCCAATTTGGACATGTTCAAGCGTAATTCAAAGGAGTTCTTGCGCCGTTTTGTACCCGGTGACGAAGCCTGGATCCACCACTATATGTCTGAGACAAAGCAGCAGTCAAAGCAGTGGTTACTGCCTGGTGAAAGTGCGCCAAACAGACGAAGGCTGTTTTGTCAGCTGGGAAGGTGATGGCCACAGCATTTTGAGATTTCCGAAGAATTATCCTCAGTGATTACTTGGAGAGAGGTAAAACTATAACAGAAACGTACTATGCATCATCATTGGACCGTTTGAAAGCCGAGCTACAAAAACAACGGCCAGGTTTGTCGCACAAAAAAGTGCTGTTTCATTACTTCGACGCACCGGCTCACACCACCTCAATCGCAATGGCAAAAATACACAAACTGGGCTTCGACTTGATTTCTCATCCACCCTATTTTTAAGATTTGGCTCCGTGCGACTTCTTTCTGTTTCCAAACTCGAAGAGATGGCTGGCTGGCGAAAGGTTTTATTCAAATGGAGAGGTCATTGCCAAAGCAAACGCCTATTATGAGGAGTTGAGTGCCGATCACTATAAAAAAGACATCAGGATTTAAGAAACTCGTTGCAGTATGTGTATCGAGTTGGAAGGGATCTACTTCGAAGAACAAATGCGAATTTTATCAAAAAATTTTGTTTTATAACTCAGGCCCGGGACTTTTCAAACGACCTAGTACAGGCCACAAGTTTAATCAAATCTCAATGTTTTTTCTTTTAAACTGAAGCCAATGAAACTCTCCATATATCGGTACTGGCCAATTTTCAAAAAAGAATTTTGAAAATTTTTCGTATAGTAAATAAAATAGAAAATAATTTTTTTTTACAGAGCAGCATTTTGTCAAAAAATATGTAATGACGCTCTAATAAATGAAATCAGTGAAACCACACTTTATAAGCAACTTTCAGCAGTATTAGTTGATTAAACAATATTTTTATTTTCTGATGAACAATTAAGGTAAAAAATGTGGTTTATGCAGAATTAGATCCTGTTTGTTTCTTGAAACTGATATTTTGCAGGAGATGTATGTAAAATGAAGTTTAATTTGAAGCTTTTCGAAAGTGAACAACATCTAGTGCTCTTTAAAACAAATTTTATGAGCAAATGCGCATTTCTGCTATTATTTAATAAATATAATGCCTTAAGAGTACAGGTATGCAATGCATAGCTTTGTCAGTTTTTACTTCAGAGATTTTGTTTGGTCCTAAAACAAAGAAAAATGATTTTGCTTTTTCCTGATGCTGTGCAAAATCTCCGTTGTGTATCAATTCTTTATTATTTACACAATTTTAATTGACATATACATAACTTTGTTAGTTTTCACTCCAGAGATTTCGTTTTTTGCCTAAAATGAACTAAAATCATATTGCTTTTCTTCTAATACTGTGGAGAATCTCCGTTGCATAGATATCATTTATTATTCAAGCAATCTTGATTAATTTTGTCAATTTTCACTATGAAGATTTCGTTTTTTTTTGTGTAACTAAGTGAAATTATTTGGCATTTGACTCAGCACTGTGGCATATCTCCATTGTTCAGATATTGTTCATTATTGAAACAGTTTTAATTAATAAATGCATAAATTTCTTTACTTCGACGATTCACATTTGTTTCCTGCGATCCTCACTTATTCTCGATATTCCTTTTACTTGTATGATCCTGCAGACTCACATTGTCAACGCTACATGCTTAGCTAAGCTCTTTATTGTTTTCTGTGATCCTCATTTGTTCTTAAGCTTTATTTTAGCTGCATCTTCCTGCAGAATCAAGTATTGTACGCTACATGCTTATCTTACTGATTTGATTAGTTTATAACATTTATCGTTTGATGTATTTTATTCTTAGTTGTGTTATACCGCTGTGTATAATGTTGTACTTTATTGACTTCATTAATAAGGAAAGTATGGATTCTATCGAAACAAAAAAACGAGAACTCTCTGATATCATGTTTGAATCAAATTCTCAAACTGTGGAGGATCTACTGCATCGTTTAAAGGTGAAATATAGCCTTTCAGCAAATTTGCAAGACATTGTTCGTAAAAAAACTGACTCAGTTTTTTGTTCTGGCCTTTAACAAAAAGCTCAAAGACTGTCTTCATAATAAGGATCAATTTCTCAAAAGAAGTTTATTCTGGAATCATATTGCGTTTATAGCTTCAGAGGCATCATGTCCGTCACATCAAAAAACAAAAAGTTTCTAAGAATGTTCTGAAAAAACTAAGAGAAGAAGGATAGAAGCATTGAAAGAATTAATTTGAGAGAAGGACATATTTGTTTGAGAACTTGCACACTTTGGACGAAAATACTGCAATTCGTGTTGTTAAATAAGGTGTTTTGAGGAAGAGCAGACCAGAATCAGAAGGGCAGGTAGTAGAAGCAGAAACATTATTATAAAAGATACAAAATCGATGCTATTTATAGATAACGAAGCGCTTGCACTTCATACAGATTCAAAATTAACCAAAAATAGATACGAACTCTTTAGGAAACATTTGAAAGGAAAAAACGTCGATTTTCTTCCTTCGTATACGAAAACTGTAAATGCTGAAACGTAGTGTTATCCACCAAGTTCGACAATTGAAACTAATGAAACAGGTACTACTGTACAATGCCAGGGATTACTGAACCATACAACTGAAAGAATATTGAAAATTAAGGATGTACCATCCGACAATGTAAAGTACTTAAAAATTGAGTACGGCTGCGTTGGCACATCCGGAATGAATCCTCATCAATATAAATCAGAAAATAAGGAAAGTTCTACTCCAAGTCTATTTTTGATGTCAATGGTTTCGCTTTCTCTTCAATCCGTGGATGAAGTGATAGCAATTTGGAAAAACCTTCGAACTCCCTTTCCTAACTTTTTGCTGCCTATATCATTCCATTTTGCACCAGAGACAAGGGCCGTAATTTTAAATGAGCTTCAGAACATTAGAAGGCAAATCAAGTGATTGAAAACGGGTAAAATTGCATTCAATAATACTGTTTGTAATGTAGAGTACGAACTAATGTGTACCATGATTGACAGAAAAAAGCCAAGTAATTACTGGCACTTGTGCTTCATCAAATTGTACTATTTGTGGAGCAAAGACCTCAGAAATGAACCGTGTGCTAACAGAACGAGCTAAAGATGAAAATTTCGGTGCATTCCAGTACAGGTTACAAACTTTGCATACGTGGATACGCTTCATGGAATGCGTACTACATATTGCTCACAGATTGCCATTTAAGCAGCAGCAAGCCAAAACAGATGTTCAAAAAGCTATTTGCGAAGATGGAAAACGAACCGTACAAGATGAAATTTGAAAACACCCCGGTCTAATTGTCGATGTAATACGACAAGGAACTGGTTCTACTATCAACGGGACCACAGCAAGAAAATTTTTCGAAAATCTTGGAACAATCTCTGTAATTACAGGAATTTATAAACAACTGCTTGAGAATTTTCATATTATAGTAAAAAGGAGATGTTTCGGGTTTCAGTCGTGTGCAAAACTACGGATCTTGCCGACGTTTCATGAACATTGCAGTTCACTTCTTCGGGGCTAACCTGAAACTGAAGCTTCAAGTTATGTTGCTATTATATATACTCTCTGCGATGTCTGTGATTGGCCAGAGTACTCTCCGTGGGGACTGGTCGAACCTGATTGGCCAATCAAGACTTTTTCAAAGAGCACGGGAGAACGGAAAGCCAAATCGGATTGGTGTCATATCCATTGTCCCTATTGATGTTATTAGGATGTTTTGAGATTTCGATTGCTTCTCTATGTTTTCTTAGAAGAATATTGTATGTTTTTGCGATGACGGTTGTTTTGTCAAATGAAATGTTATGTCCTGTTTCGATATGCTGCTCAGCTATTGCAGATTGCGTGAAATGTTTTAGCCTAACTTTACTCTTGTTCTTTTACACGTTGGCTCACCGCTCGCCCGGTCTCTCCAATGTAGACTTTGCCATAAGAGCAAGGGATTTTACATACTCCCGGATGACTGAGAGGTGCCTTCTTATCTTGAGGGTTGTTTAGAAGTCGTCCCATTTTCGTAGGTGGTTCAAATATGGTTTGGATGTTGTGTTTGTTGAGAATTCTTCCTATTTGTTCTGTGATACCTTGGATGTAGAGTAGGATGGTGGTCGTTTTTCTCTCTTTTTCTTTAGAAGATTGTGTTGACTTGTTTTTTTGAGTGTATTTTCTTATTTCTTTATCAATTTGTTTGTTTTTGTAATCGTTCCGTATTAGGATTTGTTCAACGTTCTCTAATTCCTTTTGTAAGTTATTTTTATCTGTCATGGACAGAGCTCTGTATACAAGGGAGTTGATGACCGATTGCTTTTGAGATAGGTGGTGGTGGAAGGAGGCATGTGGGTATCTGTTTGTATGCGTGGGTTTTCTGTAAACTTCATATCCTAATGTGTTATCAGATCTTTTGAAAACTAGTACGTCCAAGGAAGGCAATTTTCCGTTCTGTTCAATCTCTATAGTAATCTGGATATTAGGGTGTAGTCGATTGATGAAATCGAAAAACTTGTGTAGGTCATCTAGTCCATGTCTCCAGATGACAAACGTGTCGTCAACATAACGGCACCAAAATTCTGGTTCGACCTTGGATTGGTTGAAGATTTTAGTTTCTAGATGTTCCATGAAGATGTTGGCTATTACAGGTGAGATTGGAGATCCCATTGCTGCCCCTGAGGTTTGTTCGTAGAATTGGTTATTGAAAGAGAAGTAAGTATTATTGAGACAATGTTCTATCAAAGGTATGAGATCGGAGGGAAAGCTTGCAAAGGATTTAATAATGTCTATTCTATCAGAGATTGGTAGTTTCGTAAGGAGATGCTACGCTGAAACTCACTGGGTTGTCTTGAGGTTGAATGTGAATTTGTTGTATTTTTTTGATAAAGTCGAAAGACTTTTGGACGTGTGCGATAAAATTTCGTGTGAAAGGATTTAGTTCTTTGGCAAGGAACGTGCTAGGTTATAAGTTGGTGAGTTTACTGCGCTGACGATCGGTCTGAGAGGAATGTTGTTTTTGTGGATTTTTGGGAGTCCGTGAAGTTTTTGGAAGATGGGATTAGTAGGTATTAAGTTAGACATTGTTTTGTTGTCCAGTTTTGAGTCTTTTAGAACGGTTTTTGTTTCGCTAACTATTATTTTTGTGGGGTCTTCTTTGATTTGTTTATATGTATTGTCAGTTAGAAGATCCGATATTTTGTTATCGTAGTCCTCTTTATCCATTATTACTGTTGTGTTGCCTTTATCTGTTGGTAATATTATGATGTCTCTATTTTGATTGAGTTCTTCAATTCTTCAAGTTGATCTCGTTCAATCTCATCGTTAATCTTTAATCTCTCTTCATTAATTCCATCATCGTTGAAAGCATTAAATCTATTAATTTTCACATTATTCTGCAACCTTTGGCATACGGTAAAGTACTTGACACCGAGCTATTTCACAACCTTGCTACTGGAACTGCTGAAACTTATTTTAAACGCTACAGTTGGTATTTCATGTCTGCTCCAGTACACAAAATTCTGATTCATGATGCAAAAATCATTGCTTCTTTCGTGATACATATCGAACAACTTTCCCAGGAAGCACAAGAGGCTAGAACCAGAGATTTAAAAAGGTGTAGAGAAAACAACACTAGAAAATCATCTCTGATTAACATGATAGAAGATGTGCTCCATTTTTTGCTGATTTCTGTTGACCCATATTTAGGTAGTTTGAGGAACGTATTCCTAAAGACCAAGAGACCATTGCTTCCGGGAGCACAAGTGCTGCTCCTTTTTCCTCATATTGATGACTGATAACAGAAAACAGGACTACGACTACGAATTTCTATCTGATAGAAAATTATCTACTTAAGTCTTCTAAAGTTTATTTCATCTGTAAATAATTTCAAATTGACATTTGACATGAAACTCTTACAGGAAAGCACCATCACAGAATATTTATAGCTGAATTCAGAAAACACACAAGAAGTTTCGTAGCTTGGTTAATCAGACTTGTAAAGCAAGAATGATTAAAAGAGCAGAATCTAATTAATGTCAGACATAAACTTAGCGAACAGTTAAAAAGGGAAATTATCAACCATCTTAAAAAAATATTTTTTCAGAAATATTTCAATGCGTTCTTTTGGAATCGGTTTCTAAAGGATTTTGGTACATACTAAATAACTTAATATTAAAACAAGCAAAATTTTGTCCATTAACTGAATTTTATCAATGATTATTTTAATTTTTGGAGTTTGGAACATTACACTGTCCTACAGAAATTACCCTTTTCTGTCTCCTGAATATTTCTCGTCATTTCTTATAGATTTTTTTTTGTTCTGATTCCGAATCTGGCAACAAAAATGCTCTACTGTGCCAAGTTTTTGAGAGTAACGGGGTTAAAGGGTCGAATAACGCGTTTTTGGCCATATTTGAGTGTCTGCGCGAAATAAATGAGAGCTGATAGAACCTAGCAGAGACTTTTTTTGTAAAAAATTTCTTCCTTCTGAACACAAAAAATACCGTAAATTGATGGGATTCTTTCCGAATCATGAATATGTCAAGAGCTCACAGGATTGAGTCTCATGTGAAATTTGGGGTTTGGGGTTGATGCAATCTCAATAGAATAATGTCTGTTGATCTCATGTGGCGAAAATAGTCTAATCAGCCACACAATTAAAAGAATTATTTGAAGACCAAAATGGAATCTACTTTCTTATGAGAATTTTTTATGTACTGGAAAAGAAACACCCGAAAAGTTGACAAATGAAAAATAGACTTGGAAACTACCCACTTTCACGAATCATTAGAGGCAAATGTACACTAAGTGTACAACAAAAATAAAAAAAGGGAGAAAAAGAAAGAGTCAACCATACCAATCTCTCACACTATCTTTTTTCCGTCTTCATTATACTACTGGGCACCAGCATGTTCCGAATTAATTCAGACATCCTTACCAGGGGTAATATATAGGAAAACTACAGTTATAAATAATGAAACTTATGTTAAACAATTCAAATATTACTGTAGATGAAAATGGAGAATTGGATGACAAATGCTGCTTGGTCAATTTTTCTATTCTCTCATTAAAATCAGAAATTTTTAAGATTAAAATGAAAATAACTTTTTTCAAGAAAATTGTATTGTATCAAAATCGAAAACACCAGAAAGTTCTGTGTATTTGTTCATGGAAAACGAAATTAAAGATGGATTTCTTGAATTTATTAGCAGTCTCATCAAAACTTTCTTCGTCTCTCTTATTGTCAACGTCAAGACATACTTTCTTGTTGATATCAGATATCTTTTTTGGAAAAATCCATGAATCTTGCTTTTATCAATAAATCTTTCTGTAATGCATCCAATATCAGTTTTTTAATAATTGAATAGAATTTCCTTGATATTCTTCAACTGTCTTTCAATCACACTCATCACATTTCCTCAATTCTTATCAATTTCATCAAAATCCATAATACCAAAGGCAGAAAAATCAGAATAGATAAAAAAGTAACTTTCTGAGTGAAAAATCCAAAAATTGTGATCCAACGTGTTGTGAGAATTCATCACCACACTTATTTAACAAACATTTTAATGATGTCAAGAACACAAAATAGATATTTGAAGGATCTTATCAACCGTAAGTTTCAATTATTAAAATTTTAAGTATTGTTAATTCTTCAAACGTTGAGACAGTCATCCGCTTTTTTATTCAAATTTTGATTTACGAGAAACAGATTTTTGACAGTGAAAATTCTCTTCGATTTTGACCAGAAAGAAACTTCATAAATACAGACTGCAGTGTTTCAAATCTAACCGCGGACTGGCATTGACCGTCGACAAGAGACCACAGGAAAAAATCTCATATTTTGGAAACTTATTTCAAACCACTTGTAGGAGAGGCAAAACATTCGCTTTTTAACGGCTATATCGTCCAGCTTACCCCTCGTAAAAACCACATGTTCGGAAAATGTCAACAGATCTCAGGAAAACTATTCAGAAAGTTTGAGCCCGAAATATCAAGATTCATAAACTAGTCCAAAGACACAATAACGAGATAGAAAAATATTTTTACCTTCAGATATGAAATTCATAAGTATATCAGCAATTGAAAACAAAAACCTAGTCTAAAAAATTATTGATGCAGTACTCAATGGTCATAATGAAAAAATGCATATATTTTGTATATGGCATCTTCCTCCGAATACCATTTTTTGAAGGTAACGGAGTATCATTTCCTTTAACTAAGTGTATGCAAATCCTTTTTGGCTAACCTATTTTGAGATAAGTACTAAGATTACATTTTGATTTTATTAATTATTATACCTAATTCATGTCGATCCTTCTGGCAATCTCGTTTTATTTATAATGAGTACCAGGGAGAAATTTTGTCATATAACAGTATATTTTGGGAAACAAATATATAGTAGGTTTGTTTTAGATGGAAATTAAGTTTTAAACTGCAAATTAAACTATTCCATTTTTGATTATAAATTTATCTTTTTAAGTTGAAAAGTGAAGTGCTTATTTCAAAATTTATGTACTTTGTCAGAAATTCCTTGTTTTTTGGTAGAAAATTAATCTTCTTCCCTGGAAATTTATTTTTATTTTTGGTTGATAATCAATTTTTTTAACTGAAAATTGACCTGCTCCATTTTTGATTGTGAAGTAATAATTTCTTGTTGGACATTCAACGATTTGTTTGAAAATTCATGTACATTAATAAATGCATAAATTTCTTTACTTCGACGATTCACATTTTTTATGTACTAAAAAAAAGAACACCCAAAGTGTTCACTAATCAAAAACAGACTTCGAAAATACCCACTTTTACGGCTTACTAGAGACAAATGTACAATAAATATCCAACAAAGAAAAAAGTGAATGAAAAAGAAAAAGTCAACCATACGAACCTCTCACTCTTTTTTTCCTTCGTCTTTTTTGTACTACTAAAAAATCAAAATGTTTCGAAGTCAATTTAAACTTCCTCATCAGGGGTTATTTATAAGAAAACTAAGTTATAAGTAATGAAACTTATATCAGTTCAGTTTGAACATTACCTGAAAATAAGAATAGAGAATTTAATATCAAATGTAGTTTCGTCAATTTTTCTATTTTCTTATTAAAATCAAAAATTTTTAACATCGAAATTAAAACTACTTTCTTATGAATTTTTTTTTGTACTAAAATTAAAAAACACCAGAAAGTTCTGTTTATCCGTGTATAGCAAGATTTGTTCCATTCTGGAGAGTTGCCTATAAATACTATCAAAATTTCTTTTAATTATGGTATTATTAATAAACTCAATTTACTGAAAGGGATCCATTTTTACTGAAATACACATTTGAGCAAGTTAGCAATTTATAGTTATAGCAATTTTATGAGGTTTCTCATTAAACCATCATGGCCAATTTTTGAAATTAATTTTTCTTTTAATACAATAACAAACATGAAAAAAAATTGACTCTTGAAATATACCGGTTTTCAAGAAATACTTGGATTCATTCAAAAATACCTGGAAAACATGAAGCAATTATCCAAAAAAGATGTCCAATAGCAACGCAAATGTTTAAAACTTCATTAAATTTGTTGTAAGCAAATAAGTGAATAAAAATGGTTTCGCGGGGATTGGCAGGGTTTATAAATAATTTCTCATTTTATAAGCAAGTTTCATAAACAATTATTCATATCTGGTATTTATGATAAAATAAATTTTTTTTAATGAAATCGATTATATAGTATATTACCTGGAAATGAATCCTAAGTATCATATTTGGTCATCCGATAAAAATGAATAATTGTTGAAACAATAAAAATTAACCAGTGCACTATTTAGCTATTTTTGAGTACAAACTTTGTTCTTTGAACACATTCGACTGTATTTGTATTCGTATTTATGTTTTTTGTTGTATTATATGTTGTTTTTGTTATTTGTATTTGTGAACTAAAAATTGCGTTTTTCTTTTCAAACATACTTAAAATAACTTTGAGATAATTCCTTGCTATCAGTTGATAGGAATTGATCATTTGTTAAAGATGGTTAATATCAATAAAAATAGTTGATCGTTATCGAAGTATATAAAAAAGCTTCAAAAATATGTTACTAACAGTTGACCACGCTAATGAAACAAAGTTTGAATGCTGAATGATAGTCAAATAATGAATTTTTAATTAGGTTTCCTCAAACAATAATCAAATGCTAGCAATACATAGGAAGAAGTCATTGCTAAATAACGAGCTGTTGAGTCCATGCAAAAAAGTGGAATTTTATTTATAAATACATAAAATGATTGAAATTATTTCAATAATTTCTGTTTTTAATGAAAGTTATTTATTGTCATCGAAATGTCCTTGAAAATTTCAAAGTTAATTATTTACAGTTGAGTACGTCGAAAGAACCAAGTTTGTACATCCAAAAATAGCCAAATAGTGCATTTTTTAATTAATATTATTCGAACCAGTATCTATTTCTATTATATGACCAAATATAATACTTAGGCTTTATTTTCAGGTAATATTTGATCGATTTCGTAGAAGAAAACTTAATTTATTCAATAATAAATACCTGATATGGATAATTGTTTATAAAACTTGCTTATGAAATAAGAAATTATTTATGAACATTCAGTAATTCAACTAAAAAACTCTTTTTCCCTATGAATTGTTCAAATGTATTGTGAAAAAAGTGACGAATCACTGTCAGTCCCACGAAACCATTTTCATTTACTTATTTGCTTATAACAAATTCAACATTTTTTTCAAACATTTGCGTTGCCACTGGACTTCTTTCTTGAATAGTTGCTTCATGTTTTTTAGGACATCCCTGAATAAGTCTAAAGCAATACAGTATCACGTAATGTCAAGCTGGCGATTTTCCATGAAAATCTGAGAATGTATTTGTATGGTTGACTCATGGGGATTTGGCGTCTTGGGGTTGATCCAATGGAATAATGTCTGTCAATCTCCTATGGACACTAGGACACTCTTCCAGAAGTGCCCCTAGAGAACCAAAGTTTTTAGTTTCAACTCGAGCTTGGGCTCTATTTGTAGCAATGGAAGAAGTGAAAATTGAAGTAATGGCGTGTAAGAAGTCACAAAACCAAAAGATATATTTACTTATTTTTCAATATTTCAGAGCACGTATGTTCATATGCTGAGTAGACAAATTTCCCCGTCAGTCACAACCCTGAAAAAGGTAATTTCGAGAAGAAGTCTAATGAAATATACTGTTAGCTTGCGTATGAGTCGAAAAAGTATTGAATAATAAGAAAAACTAGTCTAAAGCAATACATTGTCACCTGATATACTGATCAACCATATTTTTTGCATGCGTATGAACTGGAAAGGTATTGCGTCATAACAAAAATTTGCCGACAGCAATACATTGGCATGTGATACGGAATATACTAATCAACTGTACTTTTTGAATGCTTATAAGTTGAAAAGATATTGCATAATAAGAAAAGCTAGTCTAAAGGAATACATTGGCATGTGATATACTAATCAACCATATTTTTTGCATGCGTATGAGCTGAAAAGGTATTGCATAATAATAAAAATTAGTCAAGAGCAATACATTTCAACTAAATATACTAACCAACCGAATTTTTTGCATGCGTATGAGCTAAAAAAGTATTGCATAATAAGAAAAATTTGTCAAAAGCAATACATTGTCACGTTATACAGAATATACTAATCAACCAGAATTTTTGCATGCGTATAACCTTAAAAAGTATTTCATAATGAAAAAAAAACTACTTCAAAGGAATACATTGTCACGTTATATACTAATCAACCATATTTTTTTGCATGCGTATGAGTTAAAAAAGTATTGCATGATGAAAAAAATTGGTCTAAAGCAATACATTGTCACGTGATACAGAATATTCTGATCATCCGTACTTTTTGCATGCGTATAAGTTGAAAAGATGTTGCATAATAAGAAAAGCTAGTCTAAAGGAATACATTGGCATGTAATATAATAATCAGCTATGTTTTCTGCGTGGGTATGAGTTGAAAAAGTATTACATATTAAAAAAAAAACTAGTCTAAAGTAGTAAATTGTCACGTGATATACTAATCAACCATATTTTTTTGCATGCGTGTGAGTTGAAAAAGTATTGCGTGATGAAACAAATTAGTATAAAGCAATACATTGTCACGTGATATAATAATCAACCATATTTTTTGCATGCGCATAAAATGAAAAAATATTGCGTAATAATAAAAATATAATATGTAGAAATATAATTACACAAAAATAATACCTTTGCGGATGCTAGTTTGTCTTTGCCACTGCGAGGCACTTGATGTATACCAATAAATTGGATGAATCGTATATATAGTAATATGTTAGCAATCTTTTATAATTTGATATGAAACGAATAACGAAGCAATAGAGTTTTAGGTATCCTGCGTACATCGAAAACGTGTCTTGTCCCCCATGGTTTTACAGGTGTTTCACGTGGTATTCTATTCTACGCGAATGTTTGCAAAAAAGGCTCGATAAAGAAATCTCAAAAACCTTGTGATACTAACGAGTTTTATACAAATCTCGTTATTCTTCGGAAACAACGTTCATTATTGTTTCAAAATTTGAGGATTGCTCTGGGATTAATAACCTTAAAAAACCTCATGAATTGGATTCTTTGAACAATTTCGTCTCTCGAGATACTTTGACAGAATAGGGTCCTTTCATACAACTTAATTTATGGCAGTCTAACTTTGAGAATAAGGAGGAGTGACAAGCAGTTAGAATGTTCAAGGTCTCGCTATCATAAAACTAATTTCTTTTAACAGTCAAAAAATTATTATTTTTTACATGCATATATTTATATGTGACAACATGCATCTTTATATTCATATACAGTATTCCTCTGATAGTATATCTAAAAATGCTATATGTTCTTACGTATAACGTACGGTTTGAGAGATACGTATAATATATGATATATTTTTGAATTTTCAAAGGAAATTTTTGATATTTGTAATTGCAAATATCCGTAGATTCTGATTCTCTGATTTTCAAATCTCCAATTGGGAAACTGAAAGAAAAATTTAGTTTTGAAGTTCTTACATCTAGCCACTGCACATCAACTTTACTATAAAAGAATCCTTACTACCTGGAGGCCGAGAGGGGCCTCTTCTTTCAAGGCAGCCTCTATAATTCCTTGCTTTTCATGAAAATTTCGATTATGTTTACAAAAATGAGTTTATGAGCCTTCACAAAATTTATGAGGGCTACTTGGATCTTTGAAAAGTGCTGCCTGAGTACTTGTAGGGATAATCTCATAAGATTGACTGAGCCTGAGAATATTTAGAGAAATTCCAGTGAATTTGTATCGGTAGGCAGATGTCACAGCTGGCTGTAAATCTAAAAACTGGGTAATTATCTTTCGAAGAAATTTCAGGAATAGCGTGAAACTCAGTTTTCTTGTACGGCTTTTTAGGTTGCTCAATTATAATCTAACCTGAGGGAATGAAATTCCATACTTTTTACACTTTATTGCTTGCTGTATTGTATATTTGAAATTTTCAAGTCTGCATCCAGCTATAGAAATGTTTTAACATCGCGAAACCAAAGCTTCATGTGAAACCCGATATTCCTTTCAAATGTGGTTACCTATATTGCATTTTTCGAAATTTTGAGGTTATCTTTGGATATGGTAACCTCAGAAATTTTGTCAAACCAAATCTCATGTGAATTCCTAAATCACTCTACAGCTCATTGGATTGCTGTGACTTGTGTGAAGTTCTAATCTGAATCAAAGAGAGCACACATGGGAAGTCAATTTTAGAAATCGTTCAGATTTTAATTTCAAGAACTGATACTTAACTTTGCGAAAATCATGAATTTAAACCTTTAAGAGCTTCATTTGTCGAGCGCATTTGAAGCAACGGACAATATCCAGTGAGAAAGTGGTTAGTTAAGGTTCAAAGGAATTTCCTAAAGAGCTGGAGCAAAACTCTTTGCAACTAAAGTGACCTTTTTTTAATTGTGCTATTTTCAACAGATGATTTTTTGAAATTACTTAGCTTGGCCAATAAATTAAGTTGTATTTATTGTTTACTAAACAGAAATTGTCTTCCACATGTATTTTGGAAAATTTTAATATGTTCATTCCATTTTTATTGAAAAATACTTATCTAAGGGCATCAAAGTGGAGAGAAATTTAAAAAAAAATTAAATTGAACATTTTTAAAACCCTCATGTCAGAGTCATGATAGTGCAGTTAAGTGAAGGCGGTTTCGTGACGAGAAACATTATTCGTATGTCACTGCGGTGGTCAACAAATTGACGCAACCACGGCCGTCCTTCCGTACGTCAGCTCTCCAAATATTTACGAAAAATTCACACAGTGTTGCCGATGCTCCCGATTTTACAGGAGATCTCCTGATTTTTGAATGAATCTCCTGATCTACTGATATTCTGCTGAAATCTCCGGATTTTGTACTGTGAGGTGGAAAAATGAATAATGAACGGCGAAAAAGATTTCTCCAGAGTGAAATCCCATGAGGGAGAATAATAGAATAGTGGAATAGTTGTTGACTAATGAAGTGATCCCTTTGGATGTTGATAAATTCGTCATTATGAAGCAATCTCCCTATTGATCAACGACTATTCCACTATTCTAAAGCTTGAAACACATGACAACAATTCTGATTGGTGGACTTTTCTCTAGACATTTCTAACAGCTATTTCGTGCCCGTTCGCTCGCGATAGGTAGTTGCTGATTGGCGGTTATTATTCATTTTCTTTTCCTCGTCCTATTTCGTTTCTTAACTGCTTAATTGTGGAAAACTGATGGTGAATATTTATTACAACAAATCAAAAAATAAATTTACAATCTAGAATTGAATTACATTTGTGTCTATTTTCTGTTTGCAAACTATTAATGTTATCATAAACCGCAAAATGTGATTCACTTATACGATTAAATACGCACGACCTATTTTTATAGGTTAGCTGTTAGGCTGTTCGTTGACTATACTGTTATAAAACGATTAGAATTTTTTTCATTAATGAAAATCACAATATCACCACATTTATGTGACTTATAATAGACATCTAGTAAATTTTGCCTTTTTCAAATTAGAAGTATTAGCCTGTCGTGCAAATTCACAAGATCAAATATGTTGAATCGTATGTAATGATTTCATTGACACAGGGATTGTCTCATCGATATTAGAAATTGAAATCGCTGAAAAATAGAATGATTTAATCTTGCATATTTCCTAATATGTCCTCTACGAATAGAATAAAATTAATTTCGAAAGAGAATCCATTCCTTGCTGGGCTCCTGCAATTATTTAAGCAGGACTCGACTATGTTTTATTTTTCGGATGAGACTTCAGCATTTTTAAATTAACTTAGTGAGTGCAAAATGAATATATAGTATTAAAAATAATATAAATTCCAATAACAGTTTCAATAAAATTTACCTATTTTGAATCGAGGTTAGATTCTTCAACAGGAGAAAAGAGAAACTCTACAAGCTTTTGTTGTTTAAATTCCTTCTGATGAGAAATCTAGTCTTCATTCAAAATGAATTAGAACCAAACTACTATTTCATTATGGAAAAATTACAACGAAATGAAAATGAATGAAAGATGAAAACTTTAATGGATATCACAGAAATCATGAATTTTTTATTTATTACAGAGATGGGCGGAAGAAAGAAGAAGTACGATCGAAAATTGAAGGACGCTTCGAAACGTGATTTACCGTTTCTGAAATAATGTAATAAGGGACTTCTATGTATGCTTTCTGTTAGGCTTGTGAGAAGGACATGAATATAGGCGCTGGAAAAATAGATATAGAACGCCAAGTCAGGACGAAAAAGCACCAAGCTAATAAGAAGGATGTACATAAACAACTAGAAGATATACCAACAGTGGAGCAGAGCATTGTGATACTTGATGAAGTTAACCACGCATTGATGAGATATTCAGCATTCATTGCTAAACGCAATATCTCTATCAGAATTAGCGAAAACTTGCCACGGTGAGCCTTAACGTGATTCAACCCAAATTTACTCGTACTGTCAATTTTTTTGCAGATTTTACATCTGTATTGTTCATAGATTATTATTGACCAACAAGAATTAAAATAATCGGCGTAGCGGTTTTTAAGAAAAGTAATTTTCTATAATATGTAGAGGTGGGATTATATTGACCCTCAATCGTAAAATTATTTTGGAATTTTTGGTGATCGAATTGGCTTTAGGGTCCAATAATTGAATACAATTTAAATTGCTTCAGACGTTTCGGCATACGATAGTGGCCCTCTTCAGTGAATTTTATTTCTGAAAAAAAGTACAAGTGAGAATGTTTATATTACTAAATACGTCTTCAAAATTATTACTTTGGTAAATTTAGTTCTTTGGTTGACTTTGGTAGGACAATAATCATTCAAAACTGTTTTGCATATTGAAGTTCAGCAAATCTATGACGTGATGTCAAAGCAGTGCGCTCTAACGATTGGTGTCCAAGTACGCATTGTGTGACGTATGCGGCTGGGTTCAGTCAGTCTTTTTGGCCTTGTCGACATCGTCGGTTCGTGTAATTGTTCACTCTGTTAAACAAAATATAAAACCATATTCCCTGTATCTATTCTGTTTCGTATTAATGAACACACGTATCCTGAGTATCCTCAACAGGTTATGGGCCCAGGACGTTGTTAATTATTACCTAATCTGTATAAGTTTCGAAATTTTTTCGTGAAGGCTTGAGTAGCGGTGCGTTCGAGGGGAAGCGTCGGTTCGGTAAATCGTTCAAAAATGAGTTCCACGCTATCGGCGCGTATTGAGATGCTCGGGAAAGACAATTTCGACACATGGAAGCTTCAGGTTGAAAAGTTTCAGGTTGAAGCTTTGTTGGTAAAAAATGACGCTTGGAAATATGTGAATGGTGGAAAAGTTCGGCCTGGTGTAATGCAAGGTGACGCGGCGTCAGAAGCAGCAGCAAAGACATGGGACGTGGCCGATAGGAAGGCATTTTCGGACTTAGTTTTGGTGATAAATCCTACAGAGCTGAAGCAAGTTAAAAGCTGCGGTACAGCGAATGAAATCTGGAGGAAGTTGCATTCCATATACCAATCTAAAGGTCCGGCCAGAAAAGCAACGCTTCTGAAACAGCTCATTCTTCACAAAATGGCGGAAGGTGACGATGTGCGTGATCACATCAGAAATTTTTTTGATGCAGTGGATAAACTCCAGGAAATGGAGGTTGATGTCAATCAGGATCTGTTAACCATCCTATTACTGTACAGCCTTCCAAGTAGCTTCGAAAATTTTCGATGCGCCATTGAGTCGCGGGATGAGCTGCCCAATTCTGAATCGCTGAAAATAAAAATCATAGAGGAAAGCGACGCGAGACTGTCAAAAGCGCGAGAAAACTTGCCGGGCGCCATGATGGCAAGCAACGCTAAGAGACAGGGGAAGGGGAAGAAGCCGTACTCAGAGAGTGGGGGAGACGAAAAAGGAGGACACAGCACACCGTTCCCGTTTAAGTGTTACAAGTGTAAGAAAGTGGGACATAAAGCGAATAAGTGTCCACAGCAAAAGGGAAG
>JAUMHM010000016.1:14866161-14897475 GCA_032362435.1 Melikaiella ostensackeni
GAAGAGTTGTACAATAATTTTCAAATATATGGTTTTTGTATAATCAGTCTCATTACTTAATTGTCACACCTCGTATTACATTTATATATTTTTACGCTAGATAAATCGAAATAAGAGACCATGACAAGTGCAATACACTTTCTCATACAGAAAATCTATTCATGTGCGTATTAAACATGCCTTCAAAGGTACGAGATCAAGTAATGTCATCCATAATCAAACAAAGATTAAGTGAGAATAACAATACAGAGGCTTCAGATTTACGTTTAACTCAAGCACACGGCGATAAACCTTGCTGTATTGAGACAGGCAGAAGAAACACAGATAATGCGGTAAAGCGACTATTACTTATTGCAAATGATTTCTCAATAAAATTTAAACTTACAAAGAATCTCACTCTGTCGACGATTATTTTAGTTTTGAGGAGTTTAAATTTGTCAATGTTGGAGCCAACCAATCTTCTGAATCTACTGAAGCAGAAGTATATTGTACAGACTTTAGTGCTTTTATCGATAATGTTAAAGAACAACGAGAAGTATCGGAAGCTCGTTTTAAATTAGGCATAGATGGAGGAGGTGGATGCCTGAAGATTCGCCTTTCTTTCAAATCACAAACGCATTTGGAGAACGATCATGGAACCAAACATACTACGTATGAGAACGTTTTTGCATCTAAGCGATTCAAGGACTCTGGAGTTAGAAAATTATTCTTGTTAGTATGAGCTTCGTGTTCTTAAGAAAACTAAAAACATTTGTTGCAACTATGGTCTGCATTGAATGTTCATACTTGCGAAGGCACAATAGCAACAGATTCAAAGCTAGTGAATATCTTAGTTGGTAACATGACACACAGCAGTGCTCATCCATATATTTGGTGTACGCGAAAAGAGGCGATCTCGATGTTTGCGGTGCCCCCTGAGCAAAAAGACATCGTTATCCTGAGGACATCGCAGACATCCCTGAGACGTCCATGACAGTCCAATTCATGTCCCAAAGACGTCTCAAGTGTGAATGGCGTCTTTTGGACATGAGACGTCTTTAGTACATCAATTGGTCTGATATGGGCGTCCTAAGGATGTCTTTAGGACTTCCTCAGTATGGCAATGTCATTTTGCCCACTGGGAGCATATAGAACAGTTGGGAATACTTTAGAAAATTATAAGAACGGGCTTAAAGCGGGAGGTTTGAAAGAACATGCAAAAAATTTCAAAAACTGCATAAATTCACCGTTATTTACGACTGATCACGATAAAACATTTCTAGAGCTCATTGTACCACCAGAACTCCACTGAATGCTTGGTGTGGTTAAACATTATTTACGAGTATGTTAAAAGATCTTGAAAATGAATCTTCGGAATGGGCCAAAGCGTGTTATGCTCATCGAGAAATAACGCACAGTGGCTCAGCATTCAAGGACGATCCTTGTAAACAACTGTTGGAAAATTTTGATCTATTGCGCAAGGTACCTAATTTGGGATCATTCAAGTATTTGAGAAATTTTGATGACTTTAGAAAAGTAGTTACTGCGTATTTTGGGAACGATTAGCATGCATATTTTGAAAGTTTTATATCAGATTTTGACATGAAAATTAGCATTACTCCCAAAATTCACGCAGTATTTTCTCATGTTGAAAAATTTTGCGAAAAAAATCAGACTGAGCTAGGATTTCTTAGCGAACAGGCGAATGGAATCGGTTCATCTTGATTTTGAGTTCATCTGGAAAAAAAAGTTGCCAAAACTCCATCGGACTACTCGAAAAAGCTTCTGCGCGCTGCTTGTGAATATAAAAGTTTGCATATTCAATTTTATGATTTGTTCGACTTTATTCATTCTCTTTATTATTTGTACGAATTTTTCGAATACCATTATCAATAATTAATGTTACATTTCGTATTAACCCCAACTCTACATTAAAACTTTGAATCAAGAGAGCGACTTAATTTCATAATAAAAATTAATATTTTCATGCAATAAAAATTTTTGTACTTTAGTGAAATTGAGTTTTTTTTATATACGTGGCATGTATATCCACTAAAGCTGTTCAACATATGAACATAATATTATTTTGACATAATTATCAAGTAAAATTTAGCAAAGGTAAAATCTGAAGAATATGTATTTCTTATATATTGATATTGCGATATCGTGAATAAACAAAATTGTATTTCTTAAAAACGGCTCCGCCGATTATTTTAATTTTTATTTTATTTATAATCCACTAGCAATGCAGATGTGGAATCTGCAACAAAATTCACAGTGCAAACACTCTTGGGTTAAATCATGTTAAGGCTCACCGTGTTGCGTAACCTGTTTCGAGACATATTTTCAGATTCGATTATTGCTAAACATCTGACGAGCGCCAGAACGGAAACCACAGCGATTATTAACACGATAAAAATGAAATTTAATGAACAAAATTGTATGTACCTCAAAATGGAGAAACTAATGTATTATGGCTCAAAGGAATCTTAGGAAGTGAGCCATAACTTATTGAATTAGGACTTACCGGTTTATTTCTTAGGTTGAAGATTTGACAAGGTTGCGACGGAGTTTAATCCTAGCTACCTTCCGCGTGTGTGTGTGAGTGAGGAGAAATCGTAATCCAAAGATAAGTATATGGATTCACAGATTTGCAGGTTTTCAAGTCTCAACTTAGACTTTATGACAACAACATTATGACACAATTAGAGTTCGCATTGATCAAAACGATTGTACAGAATGCTAGTCACTTGCACCATAGGAGCGACAAAGATGGTAATAAAGCACTCTTAGAGCCGAATTATGCCTGTGAAAATACGTCGTTCCCGCCTGAGTGGGACAGCCGGATAGAATGTGCAGTAGGTGCTGAAAATGTGCATGACATGCTCTGCACCTGTCACTGGGAACTTCTTCACGTAAGATGCGGCTACGATATACCAAAGCAAAAATGACACCGTCCTGATACAATAAATTTTTTGTGTCAGAATTAAGTCCGGATGATTCAAAGAAAGCAAACGTTAATTTCATGGACAAGGACTGATCTTTTACATTTCTGTGAAATCTTCTCATTTTATTGTCATAGAGCTGTTCTAAGAAGTTATCAACCTCTGCTTTATTCACTTGGGCTTTAAGAAGTGAGGCATCTTGATGGAGTAATGCTCTTTCCACACTTCTGATGTTAAGATCTAGGCCAATGGTCTCGGCCACCTGCTCCGCGGCTTTGAAAGAAACACTCCTTTACCAATCATCTCCTGGTTCCTGACCATTTTCAGAAGAGGATCTCTTCCATTTGCCACGATGCGAGCTGTACTCAAGATAATTCGGTCACAAAGACACCGGATATTCAGAAGTTTGAGCCCGCCTTTACAACGTGGTATGTATAAGCGCGAAACGGACGAGTTTTCATACAAGCTCTTCTAAATATGCGTGATGTTACATGTAACGATATTGAGGGCCGTGAGCTCATGCTTTGTCCATTAAACCACTCCAAATGGATAGAGTAGAACCGAAACACCAAGCATGATAGTTGCAGATATCTTGTTTAACGCCGACAGATTGGAAGACCAAATCTGTCAAAGGAGACGCTTGTATCTGCTTCGGAGAGCCTCCTCCACTGGTTTTAAATCCTGAATGCGGCTCTCTGGTACGCCTAGGTATAGGTAGCTCTCCAGCGCCAAGGTGTCTAATGGTGCTCCTGTCCACGAGTTCAGGGTCGTCGCTAACGCTCGCAAGTCGTTGTCGCTTCAAATCAATCTTGGTACACTTGTCTAATCCAAAGTTCACACCAATTTCTCGTGTGTATTCCTCGACGATCTTTAGAGAGCATTCTTCAGATGCTGTCTTCCAAAAGCATAGATCTTCAAGTCACCCATACAAATTATATGAGTGACCTTATGCTCACCATTATGAGTTCCACGCAGAGGTACCCATGAAAATTGCGCAGTGCGAGAAGTAACGATAAAAGTGTGATGAAAAAGAAAAAAGGGCTCATGGTGTCACCCTAAAAGACGACCCTCTGGGAGGTGACGCTGTTAGTTGTCACACGATGTTTTCCAGATAAAAGAGTAAATCTGGTTTTCCAAGGAGCATCAATCTCTCTATACATGCCACTGTGTGTGAATGAACCTTCAAGTTTTCCAATAGACAGATGATAAGTCTATAAAAGATTGAATCAAAAGCTTCCTGGTAATCGATGCAGGCCATTGATAGATTGCGATTGTAGGCTGCAGCATCTTTGCAGACGCTTCTGTTGATCAGCAGGTTTTCTTGAGAGCCTGCTGCGCCTCCTTTCGATCCACTCCGTTTAGAGATCATGAGCGACTTTTTGTACCCTCACCGTGGGAGGCTTACCAGATGTTATACAGTCAATCAAGCATTGAATATGGGACGCGTTCTGTTTAGCCCAGCCAAATTTCTTGTTCGGTTGATTCAAGCGCCTTTTGGTCTTTTGATCTATCGTCGGCTCTAATCCTCCTAGAGATCCTCATGAAGGGCATCATCCATTCGGTCCAGATCTTGGGGCTTAGGAGCAAACTGGATGTTGATGTTTCTTCTGGTCCTGAAATCGCTTGCATCTCTCGGGGGATCCTGATTTCCACGGTTGGTCTTTATGTCGCTTCCTCTTCTTCGTCTGCGGCTTGCTCTTTCAGCGGTTGGGGAAGCTTTCCGCGCATATATCCTGTTTGCAAGAGGTTCTCAGCGCAGTTTCCCAACCATTGCGAAACGCGCGGAAGCTCTGGGTGTTTCTGGCACCACAGAGAGCGCTGGTGCGCCATGTAACTTCTGCGATCAGGGATAATGCTGGCATCGTAGCAATCCAGCAAGTCATCTCCAATTCGATCCATATACTCAAGACGTCGACCATCTCGTTGATCCGTCATCGTATTTGTATCCAAGTTATTTGCAGCACCCCGAACTCTAGGGCGCTCGGCAGCGTTTGCCGACCTACTGTCAGGTGTTCTGGGCGTTCGATCATTTTGAACCGCATTCACAACTGAGTTTGGTGTTGTCATAATTGTTCTCAGGAGCAGTTAGGGAAAGAGTTCGTCCACCTTGGAAGAGCCCCGCATGCAAGGATAAGGTTGCATACTCTAAAAGGTTGCCCGGTATCCCGGTTACACCATAATGATACATCACCCCGGTGCCATTCAGCTTTTAGCACGGTATTCAGCAAAAGCCCTCGGTACAGAGACCCTCTATCTGCAATCTGAGGACGCGTTTGGTGGCTTTCTTATAGACCAGCCGATTTGATTTCAAAGGAACCGAACAGAACAGAATGGAGATCCTACCGATGTGTGTGTGTGTGTGTGTGTGTGTGTGTGTCACGGGACGTGACGCATTATCTCAAGAAATTATATTCATGCATCAAATATTCGTTAAATTTCATTGACATAACTACTATAGAAATATGTTGGTGAAGAATGCAGAAGAATGAAGACTCACGCAAAGGGAATTTGAATTTTCCTAGGAAAAAGTGGCTAATAACTGCATCATCTAGTTGTCGATTATTTGTGATCTCATTGGTTTATTCAATTTTCTCGGTCTCCTGATTTTTTTTTTAAATCTCTTGATGAAAAACTCTTGACTGTCATTCCGACTCAGTGGCAACACTGAATCCACACGTATACGTCGTGCACGGAGTGTAACAGGTGTAATGAAAGTCAATAAAATGGAGAGTCCTTCTACCCCTGAAGGATAAATTTAGATTTAATTTAAAAATTTTTTTGCAATACTGGAAAATGTACCCAAATCAAAGATATAAATTTTTATGCTGATCGATTCCATATTCTATCCCCATTCGAAAAATCTCGTTTCGTTGAAATACTCAGTCACTGAGAGACATTTTAATAAAAATTTTGTCGCTGGATGCTCTGCATAAATAAATTATTATGAACTGGGTAAGTGATATGCACGCGATTAGTTTATAGTTTATATTTCAGTTCGAAATACAATTAGTATTTACTATCAACAATACCACAACTTTTTATTTTTCCTTTATTTCACTTTACACCTATTCTTTTGTTGATACGGCCATTTCTTGCTACCATACATTACAGTGGGCGCAAGCACAAAATTATACATTGAAATTTCATTTTTAATCGCAACATTCATCATACATTAATAATGATCAGAATATAATTAAATTTTAGATTTTCAAACGACTTTGAAGGGAAAGGTTTCAATTTGAATGAATTCAAATTTGAATCTTTAGAAACTGGGCGATTTGTTTATTGGAAAACTTTAGAACTATATAATTTTTAAGTGGAAGCTGTTAAAAGTGAACAACTTACTTTTAAGCTGACAAACCTAAGTAACTCAAAGTACTTATTATTGAGTGAATTTGATCATTTAAAAATTAATCAATTATAAACTCGAAGCTTTCGAAATTGAATGATAATTTGATTTTTTTTCTATTCTAAAATTTATTATCCACGGATTTCAATACGTTACTTTTTATTCATGAGAATAAGTTCTCAGTGAAAAAAATCGCTTTGTTTTGAGACCTGATTAAAAAGCAGAACGAAAAAATCACTGAAATCCAGAAAAAGTGAATCTCAATTCGGTCATTCATTTTTATTGGTAAAATTTTTTTTACTGCTTATGGTTCATTGAAAATGGAGTAAAAAACTTCCATCGAAACTGCAGTAGTCAATTTAAAAAAAAAGGATGTTAAGGACGTTACAAAATCATGATGCCAGATGATATCTTCAAAAACTTCACTTAACGCTTATTTATATGAAGAAAATTGAGAAAAAAAATGAAAAATAATGGAAAAAGCATAAGAAAGAAGTTCGCTTAAATTTGCGAAAGTCTTTATATTAATTGAATATTGTATGAAATGTAGATAGATTTTATGGAAAAGTATTTTGGCATTTCTAAAAACCGCGCTTGAATTTGCTGATCTGTTAAAAGCTAGTTTTTGGTGGTTTTCGAAAATTTCTTCAATTTTAGAACTTATTAAATACATTTAATACATACTGAAAAATTCGATTGGGACTTCTTGATACGTTAGAGAAAATGATTTTTACCAATTTCAAAAATATGAAAAATTCTATATCTTTTTGAGTTTCATCCTTTTTAAAAATTGTTTGGTAGATGATATTAAGCAGAACCTTTAACATCAATTTTTGAAACTCTTCGTAATTTTTTTTTTTTTTTTGAATTTTGAAACTTTTTAAATTTTTGAGCTTTGATAGGATTAACTTGGTTAACGAAATTGATGATGAAATGAAATAACTTGTTTATTTCTGATTAAAAAGACTCAAAACACAACAATAAAAACTATGAAGATTTCAAAATTAAACGATTTTAAACTGAATTCAAAATAAAAATATTTTCAAACGAGTATTGTGAAATTAAATAGTTTGAAATTATTTTTACGATTTTGTAACATATATAATGTTCATTCATATATATTCATATAATTGGAAATTTATTAAAATACGATTACTATAAAAAATCATGAAATTCAAATATTTCAGTTTGAGAAACGTTCAGCTTTCCTTCTACAGTAAAATATTGTTAAACTTTGAGTAGTTATGCTTTTGAAATATTTAATAAAGAATTGTTCCTATTTGAAGAGTTTACATTCACAATTGATAACTTGTTTTTTGTTCAATTTTGAGAGCTTGAATTCAAAATGGTTAAATTATGAAAATTTTAATTTTATATTACTAGAATTCAAGAAATTTCAAGGTAAAATGTTTCAGTTAAACACGCTTCTAACTTTAAGTTGTCTAATGCAAGCATTTAAAAAACTGTTGACAAATATTACGATTAATTTTTTGAACCTGCATCACTTCATACAAAAGAAAGCTACATACAGAAATCAATTGGAAAAAATCTTTTCTTTCAATTAATTAATAGGAAATCGGATTCACCTTTCATTATTCTTAACAAAAAAAATCTAATTTTTTATCTTAGCTCTTTACATTTTTTTAGTATACTGTAAATGACTCTGAGGTCAGGTGATAATTGTTATAATGTGTCTAACATAATGACTATCGTTATTCAAATTTGAGCTAAAGAATATCCATACAATGGATCTTAGTGTCTTTTTACCAAGACTGTTTCTACAACCTTCATAAGCAATTTTGAGAGTAAAGAGGAAATCACAACTTTTAGTCTCGAAGGTTTTGATTAAAAGTATAAGCATGTGCTGAATAAAATAAAACTGTGGAACCAAATTTCTTTTGTGTATTTTTATTATCCCTCAAGGTATGAATTTAAAATTTTCAATGTTATATTTTATATCTTAAAATATGGCTTTGAACAAAAGCAGTCTTCTTGTTCTTATGCTAAAGATAATTTGAAGTATAAATAAAATTTAAAAGGATATTATCGCATAATTAATATCATTAAACGTACATTATGATTCTGCCTCTGCCACTCATTGCCTTTTCTTGAATGCAGCTATGAGTTTATTCTTGTCAGCATTCGGAAAAAGCTTCCTACGACTTTCCACCACTTGCAGAAGGAATTGTTTCTGTACTTTTTTCTTCGCCATGAAAGTGTTGAAAGTTGTTGCAGTAGCAACCCCACTTTCCGCACAATAATTTATGCATTTCAGAGCTTCAACAACTTTCTTAGCTTCCTGATAAGAAATGAGGTTCTCCCAATCCTGAGCGTCTTCTTTTTAGAAAGAGATGTCGATTTTTAATACTTTTAACATGAAATGAGAAGCAGGTCCAATGAACGGCTGCAATGATTTTTTGCTGATATCGTCCTTTCCTTCATAATTGATAAAGCGACCGTATTCTTGATCATAGTATTCTTCCAGCTGTGAAACCATGTCACGCTTCATCTCAGTAGGCTCTAGGTTCGAAAAAAGACTGAGATTTACCATTTCTTGCCCTAAGTGCCACAAGTGAAGCTTAATTGCCTTTAATGCGGATTTGGGAATAGGTCTAAGAGTATTCTTATAGAAAGTCAATGCTTTAATGAATGAGAGATCATTCACAGGAGCATTGCAAACATTGGGACATTGGATCCATGGCTTAACGTATAATAACGCTATAAATAATCCAAATTCTGCGCATTGCCTTCTCCCGCGTTGAGTGAGAAGAAATTGATTTCCAAAAATATTGATTTTTAGGACATATGTCACTTTACACATCCATCTCGCATGATGAAAGGCACCTGGAGTTCGAAACCTTGGACCATCCGGTATATCAGATGGATTTTCGCCTAAAAATATCAGTGTTAATTCCAAAAGTTCCTCATAATCATTTCTCAAAATGAATGATGTATTGGAATCTTTCAATACTTTTGAAGCAAGTGCAGTGGTTTCAATCTTTACGTTTTTTAACTACCGGATGGACGATCATCATTGCAAGGCATACAGGTTTTTTGATCTATCTAAGGCCAAGCTTTAAGAAAACGTTTCAATAAGGCAATATTGACCATCAGGTTTTCCAAACGCAGCTTTAAATTCATCCTCACAAACAACTTCAAGCGCATGATGTCGACATGCGAACCACAGCAGAAGTTCATCGAGTTTGTTTTGCAATAAAGCACAAGCGCCATTTGCAGACCCTGTATTTGCTGCTGTAGTATCGAAGCAAACCCCTACGGTCTTCTCAACAAGTTTCCAATTATGTAGAGTAGTGAATGTTGCTTTCGAAATTTTTTCACCTGTACCTTCATCTATTTTTGGAACTTCTAACAGCTTTTCTTTTTCTTTTCCCGATACCAAAATAAAAAAAGATTCTTCTTTAGTGGGCCCCCAGAAATTTCTGGGAGCACTTTGCCATCTATGTGAACAGCAAGTTGTTCCGGAAATGCAGTAGTTTCTTTTCTTTCTACAGCTTATTGAGCACGTTGATATTTTCTTATTCTCTTAACACTACTTCGAGACGAGGCTACTTCAGATAAGTCACAGTTACTGTAGTATTTTGGCTGCAGATAAAATATACGTCGCTTTTCTATCACTAATGTTAGCGCGATCTAATGTCGAGGCTAAATATTTAGTGATTGTGTCCGAGAAACTAATTTTCTTACGCTTTTCAGAGGGTTCTGATGTTAAGGAGACTGACGAGCAAGGACCGAGTTTCTTTACATTAAAATCTTCATCTCTAACAGAGGATATAATTTCTTCGTCGCTGGATAATTCTGATATCATTTCTATGTCAACTTCTTGACATTCAGTACTCATTTGTTCTTCTTCCAATTTCCTTTCCTGATATTTAGATATTCACATTTTTTGGTTTTCATTTTTTCTCACTAAATCATCACTCAAGTTAGTAATAAGTAACTTCCTCTCTGATCTTTTATCTGTCAAAAATAGTCCTTTTCTTTCTATTTTTATCAGTTTAAAAACGTCGTGGTTAGCAATATCGAAAAGACAATTTAATACCTGTTGAAACTTGGTATCCTTACCAAATTGCGTTGGTCCACTCCGGCTTGTGATACGGCATACATTTTTTTATTCATTTAATAGAGTTTTCAGTTTTTTACAATATTTCTTTTCTCCATAGTTGATATTTGAGCTTTATTCCAAATATTGCAGACATCCTGGATGACCTTCTTTACAGCATCTTTTTCAGGGTTGCGTTCGAATGTTTGATAATAAACATTGCTGATCAGTATCATGAATGATACTGATCCAGCAACTTTTAGAGTTTTATAGAAAATTCTTTACAGAATGCATTGACATTTCTCATAGTTCCTACTTGATAGTTGTGAGCTTAGCTTTTTGTTCTAATTCGAAAAGAAAAGAAAATTTTAAATAAAAAAATTAGTTTTCAGATACAAAATCTCACTTTTTGGTTTCTAAATGAATATCTTGCGTTCATAAAGACCAAAAGGTACTTCATCCTAGGTGAATGAGTTCGTCTAGAAATCTCCATCTCAAGGAACACTCAAATGCATTAATTAATTTATAAAATATCATATGATTGCCAGAAACACCCGTTAAGATTAATTTTTCTAAACATCTGAATTAACGTTTAAATTCGTGGTAAAAATTTCAAGGGAATGATTCCTCTAATAATTTTTTGTAAATTTGAAAATGAAGAAGATATCAGGCATTAAAAGCCTTGATGAAGGAGTATCAGGTACTGTTTGTTTTAGCTGAAATTTATACTGCATCAGTTTTTTTTCAAAACGAACAAAAATTTTTGAAAGAACCTTCCATTTTTTGAATTTCAGGCTTTTGCTATTATTTATGAACCACCCTACCCCTTATATTCTATACATCAGTATTCATTTTATAGAACTCAAGAGATTTTTCAAGATAGAATTTTTTCTGCTTGGAAGAACTTCCAAGTTTACTAAATAAATCCTCATAAGCTCGCACGACGTGTTTTTTGAATTCCTATAAATTATTCTGACGTAATTCAATTTTCGTTTTCATTTCCTAGTGTCATGTTTCATCCCCTTTCATATTGACAACTCAAGCCCATCTGAGAATTAAAGCAAAACACGCACATTCCTAGGCATCTGAGAATCGTCAATCGTTCAAGAAGCAAGGCGTGACATCAGGGAGTAAGTGATGCTTTCTAGGGTCGCGCATGAGCTGACGTCGCTGTCTAGCGACGGTATTGAGTGGACAGTACATAATACATTTAATCACAAGAATGTCTCTTTTTCTTTTTTTTGTTGCATTACACCATTTACTTTTACAAAATTCGAATTTATTTTCAGGATTCAAAAATTGAAAAAAAAATAAGTCTAGTATTTTTTCCGTATCTGGACACATTGAAGTAGCTGATAATGAAGTATTGCATTGATTTATCGAGTAGTCTTCGAGAAATCCTGTAATCAAAGAAAGAAAAGCAGGGATTTGTAGCCTAAGATTTTTACTATTACCTGCATGTGCCCATTTTTGTACAATTTTTAATTTTACGATGTAAAAAATTCGATACTAGGCGGATGCATTAGTGCTGGCTCTCAGGAGTTAACCGAGAGATGCAAGGACAGAAAAACTGCAAGAATTCCACAAATTATCCTGTTATCATTTTCTGAAAGTTTTTAAAATTACGGATTTCAAATATTACATAAAAAAGTGAAAATTGAAAATGGTCGATCCAATATGATGACCAAAATTCATGAAAAATTATCCGATTTTTTATAACTCATTTTGTAGGGAGCTTTCGAGTCACAGGTGACAAAAGTCTGGCTCAAAATGCTAAATTTCAAAATGGCAGATCCAATATGGTGATCAAAATTTATGAAAAATTATCTGGTTTGTATGAAACTCATTATTCAGGGGTTTTTTGAGTCACAAATTTAAAATTTTGGGTCCAAAAGCTGAAATTAAAAATGTCATATCCAATCTGGTGACCAACATTTATACAAAATTATCGGATTTGTGCAAAACTCATTATTCAGGAGTTTTTTGAGTCGTAGATTCCAAATTTTCAGTCTAAATGTTATAATTCAAAATGACTTATCCAACATGGCGATCAAAATTTATAAATAAATTATCCGATTTATATGAAACTCAGTTTGGAGGGGGTTTTCGAATCACAGGTAATAAAAATCTGGGTCAAAAAGCTAAAATAGAAAATGGCAGATCTAATATGGTGACTAAAATTTATAATAATCATCCGATTTGTATGAAAATCATTATCCAGGGATTTTTGAGTCACAGATTCCAAATTTTCGTTTCAAAACCTGGAATTTAAAATATCAGATCCAATATGGTGACCGAAATTCATACAAAACTGAACGATTTGTGCAAAACTCACTATCCAGGAGTTTTTTGAGTCGCAGATTCAAATATTTATTTAAAAAGACAGAATTCGAAATGGCCGATTCAATATGGTGACCAGAAATGATAAATAAATCATCAGATTTGTATAAAACACACTTTGTAGGGGTTTTCCGCGTGAGAAATTCCAAAGCTTGAGTCAAGAAGTTAAAACTCAAAATGTCAGATCTAATATGGCAATCAAAATTGATAAATGTCATCCAATTTGTACGACACGTACTTTGCAGGGGCTCCGGGTCACAGATTACAAAAGCTTGGGTCGAAAATTAAAAATTGCAGATCCAATATGTTGAATAAAATTCATACAAAATTAACCAATTTGTATAAAACTCATTATTGAGGCTTTTTTTAAGTCATAGATTACAAATTTGGGGTCCAAAAATTTGAATTTAAAATTTCAGATGTAATATGGTGACGAAAATTTATTTTGAAAAAGTTCCAATTTCTACGAAACTCGTTACACGTGGGCCTTCCCAGTCACAAATTCTAAGTTTTCAGTCAAAAATTAAAATTCAAAATGGCCGATCCAATATGGAAACTAAAATTCATAAAAGTTATCCGATTTGTATATAAATCATCATCAAGGGGTTTTTCGAGTCACAGATTCCAAAGTTGGGGTCCAAAAGTTAAAATTCAAAATGTCAGATCCAATATGGTGACCAAAATTTATAAAAAATAATCCGATTTGTATGAAAGTCATTATCCAGGGGTTTTTCGAGTCGCAGATTCCAAAATTTTGGTCAAAACGTTGAAATTCAAAATGTCAGGTCCAATATGCCGATGGAAATTAATGAAAAAATTATCCGATTTCTACAAAAATCGTTATCCAGGGGCTTTCGGTGTCGCAGATTAAATTTGTTTAGTCAGAATGTAGAATTCAAAATGGCCGATCCAATATGGTGACCAAAACTTATAAAAAAATTATCCGATTTGTATAAAACTCATTATCCAGGGGTTCTTAGAGTCATAAATTCAAAAGTTTGGGGCAAAAAGTTATAATTCAAAATGTCGGATCCAATATGTTGACGAAAATTTATTTAAAAAATTATCCGATTTCTATAAAACTCGTTATCCAGAGGCTTTCCGAGTCACAAATTCTAAATTTTCAGTCAAAATTTTGACTTCAAAATGTCAGATCCAATATGTTGACCATAATTTACAAGAAAAAATATCCGATTTCTACAAAACTCGTCAGCCATGGGCCTTTTCAGTCACAAGTTCTCAATTTGCAGTCAAAATTTAGAATTCAAAATGGCCGATCCAATATCGTGACCAAAATTTATTTAAAAATTATCCGATTTGAATAAAACTCATCATTCAGGATTTGTTCGAGTCACAGATTCCAAAGTTGGGGTCCAAAAGTTGAAACTCAAAACGTCAGATCCTACGTGGTGACGAAAATTTATAAAAAATCATCCGGATTGTATGAAACTCATTATACAGGGGTTTTTCGAGTCACAGATTCCAAAGTTTGGGTCATAAAGTTAAAATTCAAAATTTCAGATCCAATATATTGACGAAAATTCATTTTAACAATATCTGATTCCTATAAAACTCGTTTTACAGGGGCTCTCCGAGACACAGATTCCAAATTTTTAGTCAAAATTCAAAATTTGAAGTGGCCGATCCAATATGGTGATCAAAATTTGAAAAAAAACTATCCGATTTGTATAAAACTCATTATCCAGGGGTTTTCCGAGTCACAGATTCCAAAGTTTGGGTCAAAAAGTTAAAATTCAAAATGTCAGATCCAATATGCTGTCCAAAATTTATAAAAAATTGAACGATTTGTATGAAACTCATTACTCAGGAGGTTTTCGAGTCACAAATGCCAGACTTTTTGTCAAAAAGTTAGAATTCAAAATAGCTGATCCAATATGGTTACAAAAATTTATAATAAATCATCCGATTCGTATGAAACTCATTTTCTAGCGGTTCTCCGAATCACAGATTCCAAAGTTTGGGGGAAAACGTCAGAATTTAAAATGTCAGATCCAAAATGTTAACGAATATTTATAAAAAAACTATCCGATTTCTATAAAACTCGTTATTCAGGGGCGTATCGGGTCAGAGATCCCAAAATTCAGTCAAAATTTAGAATTCAAAATGGTTGATCTAATATCGTGACCAGATTTTATTAAAAATTATCCGATGCGTATAAAACTCATTATCTAGGGGTCTTCCGAATCAAGGATTCAAAATTCTAGTCCAAAAGTTAAAATTCAAAATGTCAGATCCAACATGATGACCAAGATTCATAGAAAATTATCCGATTTGTATGAAGCTCATTATCCAGGATTTTTTCGAGTCACAGATTTTAAATTTGGAGTCAAAAATTTAGAGTTCAAAATAACCGATCCAACATAGCGACCAAAATTTATAAATAAATCATCGGATTTGTATAAAACTCATTTTGTAGGGGTTCCCGAGTCAGAGCAAAAAATTATCCGGTTAGTATGAAATTCATTATGCGAGGCTCTTTGAGTCACATATTGTAATATTTGGGTCAAAAAGTTAGAATTCAAAATCGCTGACCTAATACGTCGGAAAAAATTTATAAAAAATCATCCGATTTGTATGAAGCTCATTTTTCAGGGACCTTCCGTGTCATAGATCACAAATTTGGGATCAAAAATTAAGAATTAAAAATGGCGTATTCTATATAGTGACCAAAATTCTGTAAAAAATTATCCGATTTGTACAAAGCTCATTTTGTAGGGGCTTCTCCAGATACAGATTCCAAATATTATATCCAAAATTCAAAATTCAGAATAGAGGGTACAAAATGGAGACAAGGATTTTGTTTAAGTAATTTGATATCCATAAAATTCACTTCGCATCGGGTTTTTTCAATCACATAGTACAAGTACTACATACAAAATTTAAAACTGACTTTCAATGGGTTTTGTAAGACACAGGAGGAATTTGTAATATGTGATTCGAAGATCCACCACAAAATGAGTTTTATACTAATTGTATGATTTTTTAAATTTCATCAGTGAAAAGCTAGAGTGACCAGACATTCTGATTTAGCAGGAAATATTCTGATATTTGGCTGCCGCCCTGATTTTCTGATTTCTTATTTTTCACGTCCAAAAGGCAAAAACGAAAATTTTCCGTTTGACCGTTTGTCATGTGCTCGCGCGTCCTAGAGGGTCACACAAACAATTCTACCTTATTCTTTCAATGGAAATTTTAATCCACAAATTCTTATTGATATATTTTACACATTTATGACCCTAGTAACTCATTTAAGTAACGCGCCTTATTTTAAATTGGACTAGATGTGGAGGAACTTGGAGGTGGAAGGGGGCAAGAAATGGTGGACTGTCCTGATTATCCAATCAAGCAATCTGGTCAAGTTACGAACAGCTGTGTTACTAGTCAGCGTTATGTGCACTCTAGTGACTATTTTCTGTTATCATTTCAATTATCATTCAAATTCTAAAATTATAATTATTCTATTTCAATATAATCGATTTCCTCTCAGAATTTAATTAAACGTCATTACAAGTAAGACCCTTCGAGGTTATGTCAACTCAAAGGGAATGGCAGCTCTAAATAATGCCATATTGGAGTTTCATTGAATCCTATTCTGATTCCATTCTTTATTCTCTATTTTCATGCACTGAATGATTCGCGAGTCTGACGTAAGAGCGCCCACACATGCTTGAAATAATGAAAGCCCCTTATAAATGTTTTGATGACTACGTCTTGAGGGGCGAGCTTGTCCAAGTTCAACTTGACTGATCAACATCAACTACGAGGAAAAGTATCTAAGGACCCCTGACATTTAGAATTGGATGTAAATCTCGATCGTTCGAGAGTGCCAGGGAACATTACCAGCTGTGAATAAAAGATCAACATCTCGATTTGTAGGATTGTCAAAACAGGCGTCATCATGGAAAACCAAAGACCAGCGCCATCTCTTGCGTATTAAATCAATCAAAATAGCGTACGTGCGCTCTAGTGCTTCCGTTCGTCTCGAGAAGACGGAAGCGTTCATCTTTCAACACTCTTTACTTAACTCTCGTTAGGTTGAGCCCACATAGTTTCATTATTAAAATGGCAAAAATGTAAAATTATCATTATGGCACAAGAACCAGTCCCTGGATGGTCTTCAAAAACAAAAGGTTTTGGTGTCTCATATCTCTCACTTCTTGTTCCAATTTTGTTATGTTAAATGAATTCGTAACTTGTTAAGATCATCAATGTTGCCACGTGGTTAGTCGTTGAGAACCACGTATTGCAAAATCGTTCATATGCTCTGACAGCCGAACTGCTCTAAAGGCTCTCCAATCGGAGGACATCACATCCACACTTGTCTGGAATTGCCTCCAAGAACTTCTCGAAGTGTCTGAGAAAAAATGTATCTAGTCGATTCGGGTTCCAGGACACGAGAATATTGAAGATAACGAGAGCTGATATGCTGGAAAAAAGTGGAACTACGAAAGCCCTTAGTGGGCCTGAACCATGCTGCGGAGCCTCGTGTGCTTCAGCTAAGCATGCCATTGAAAGGTGGCTCAGGGAGGAACACGCAAGGTATTGGAAGATGGCTAAAGGAATGATACCGTCCAAAAAGTTAGTCAAAAAGCCATACTTAGGAAAATATTTTTAAAAAACCCTAAACTTGGGAAGAAAGCAGGTGGAAGTAGAGGTAGGAATGCTCACGGGCTTTGGTCATCCTCGGTGATCCTTGCTGTCAAAAATCTGGCTCTCATGGGGAAACAAAATCACATCTTCGGCGATTGTGATGTGTTTATAAGCCACAGAGTGAAACATTTAGGAAATCATTTTTATAAACCAAATGATTTTGAAGACATTCCCTACGTGGCGATTCACGCCTTTATGGCAGAAAGCGGCCTCGTAAGGGAGGACTGCATTCAAGGATACAGCACAATAGGTTACATATAGATAACTTCGATGCTTTGGTACTTGAACGTCCCTGCCCATCAATAATAATATTAGGAATAATAATAATGAAAATGCTTTTTCTTTTATGATACATATGACATGATCAGATTAAAAGCTAACATTTTACACGCAACATTTTCAGTAAATAAATATGATCTGTATAATGGGTTGCAGGAGTTGAGGGTCAAGGAATGTAAAAAGTGTTGCAGGAATTAAGGATCAAGGGGTCTAGAATGATTGCAGTTGTTGTAAGGAGGGTTGTACGAGTCAAGGGGCAACAGATGTGAGGTATGTTCGTTAATGTATTTCTTTATTCCAATTAAATTTAATATTATGAACAGATGTAGTAAGGTATCTTAAATGGATTGAATTAGAATAATAAAATAAATATATGCAGACATGGATAGGGATGAATGGAAAAGGAATTGATGGAAAGAAGAAGGCTCTTGACTATATTTGGAGTTGTGTGAAACAGGGGCTAATATGGTGAACAGGATAATATGGCGCTGAAGTTAATTTGGCACATGGGGTCAGGTGGCACATAGAGTCTTTTTTTAATGGAGGTAGAATATTTAGTAGAATATTGTACTATGTTTTCCAATTACATAAACAAAATTGGGTCTATGTTTCTGTTTAGGGTAATGATAGTCTGGAAGTTGTCGTTCGACATTGGTCCTTATTTATGTAATTATTGCATTCCCAGACTTTAATTATTGAAGAATTCAACAACGTTTCTGTTTCCTCACTTTTATATACTGTTTAGGGTAGTATATTCAAAAGAATTCTGTACTATCTTATCCAAAAACATATACCAAATCGGGTCTATGTTTTTGATCAGGGTAGTACATTTAGTACAATACCGTACTATCTTTTCCAAAAACATCCTCAAATTGGGTCTGTATTTTTGGTTAGGGCAGTATATTTAGTACAATATTGTACTATTTTCTCTAAAATAATTCTCATTCTTGAATTGCTGAAACAGCGGCAGCAGCGAGATCTTTCTATATGATGAAAAGATAATAAAAGTCTACAGTAGGGTTGGTTTACATAAGTCAGGTATATTTCCAAAGCTAGAATGTAGTCTTGATACTTTTTCTAACCAAATGATTTCTAGGCGACGTTTCAAATGGCTCAATGTATTTAAATAATTTCAGAACCTTTAAGAGTGGAACTTGTTTATTTTAGTATGGCTCAATTTTCATTGTTGACGTTTAAATCTTTCCCAGCAGGAAATGTATAATTGGACCAATTATGGCGGGGTGCTTGCCGTAGAGACCCCAAGCTTTTACCAACATTAGATCGATGGCGAGTCTTGGCAATTTCTCACTGGATTTATTATTTAATGATTTTAACTATAATATGTGGAATTTCTGACAGTTGAACCTTCCGCCTGTTTGAAGTTTGAGGTTTGGATACTGTCTAGTATCACCGAATTTACCAGCTGAGGCTAATATCACGGAATTTTTCCATACCTACCTTCTCTGCCTTAATTTTAACCTCGAGTTTTTTAAAATATAACTGCTATGTAAACAACATTTGTTGTGATATGAGAAAAATCTGCGGTTTAAGATAGAGTGTTGAATGTGTAATGACTCTCTTGATCTACAACATGCATTATTTAATTTTTGAACTGAAGGAACCTATACAGGCAGATAGCACGCATGATTGTGTCGGCTATTCCAGAATATGATAAAAATTACAACGTTCAATTTTCACTTTACGAGGAAAAAAACACTTATCGTATCACCGGTTTCTACGACGCAAACGCTTTTCTTGTCTCTCTTATAATATCAGAGTGCCCATACCCTATTCTCTTTATAATACCTTCGGGATTGAAGTTAAATTGGAAATAATTCCTCATAATCCTTTTGCATCCTTCGTGATATTTATCGTATGATTATAAAACATCTATAATTAAATTGAAATAGTATCAGAGAGATTTCCTCTGAAGAAATCAGTTTTATAATCGAGCTATCGTTGTGGCTTATAGAATTGGAAAGGTATGCCACCCAGATATCGCATAAGTTCTTCAAACATTTGGATTGATGATAAATGAGTTGAAAACTTTTACTTTTAGCGCACGCCTTATGGCACTATCGATTTTCTATTATCAAGAGTTTTCCACCAGGACTCTTCTCATCGGGTCGACAAATCAGGACCTTAAAAGTCCGAAGGATCAACAATTTATAAATTGCCGATAGTATGTTGCTTGTTATGGCTGTAAACAAGATATTACACAAGTTTAAATATGATTACAAGCTCGGAGCTTTGAAGTACTTCCTATATGTTATATATGCATTATTAGTTTTACACAAATCAATATATATTAATTTATTTATATAGTCGATGAAGTAGATACATTGTGTGGTCTATTGAGCCCAAGATCAATTTAAAAATGCAATTATTGAGCCTTTGACGGTTTTGCAAAAATTGTTATAGCGATTCGTCCCAATTGAAAGGGAAGAATTTTGAAATTGTTTCTTTGATGTATATTTTCAGTCACACAAATAATTTATACAAGTCAGGGTAATTTCTGAAAAAATTTGCATCATGGAGAAAAATGGATGTTCAAACCTAGATATTAAAGGATCAGATAGTACCGCCTAACATACAGATATTCACGCATATCTTGCTGAGATGTTCAGAGTAAATGAAAATATATATATTTTGTTTCAAATATCTGAGTTGTTAAACTGGAACACCTGAATATGTAACTCGCTGTTAAAGCACGTGAGCAGTTTGCGATGAGCAGTAGAATGTTGTTGACATCTGTCGGTCACTTGATGAAGCTTATAGTCAATGTCGTATCATGTCACATGCAAAATTGTAAAAAAATGATGATTGTTGAATTTTGTCTACAATTATTAATAATGAAGGTGCAAATTGTTTGTATACACTCAAATAGATGAAAAAAGTGCTATTTTTCCTTCATAAAATCTTTCGAAGTGCCCAATATTCTGTTTCATGGTACTGCATATGGTTTTTGACATCTACGGACTATAGCCCCCAACACCTTGGATCTCTATCCTATAGTGAAATATCAAATATGATAACCCTAAGCATCTAGATGTTACGAGTACACATCCATTTTTCTCCGTGCTCTGTTACAATTTTTTCAGCTAACGATGAAGGAATATATTCAACTCACAACTACACTTTTCCATTGCATTTAGCCCTTATTTTGAGGAGTGTTATAGCCTTACTACAATTTTTATTTATTCACGAGTGATAAAATCTTCAAACGTTAATTAGTATAAGGCTCTAGAGAAGGGTAGAAACATTAAACATTAAAGGGACAAAAGCCAGCTTATTTTTATCCTCCTCTTATTTTTTCTCTCCTCTATCGAATTCATTTTCCAACTACATCTTTTTCCCGGTCTCTCGCGAAGTACCAGAGAGATTAAAAGAAATCTAAAGTGGTCCAGAGGGACATTTATTTGTCGTCTTAATGCGCAGAGCTAAGTCCGAACGCAGACAATCGCTAATCTTGCCTTGAAATATACACCATCAATTAATCTAGGCTTATCCCTGCTGCGAAGATCCTCTCCCCCACAGCACCTTTCTTTCTCAAAAATTGAAAGAGCTTCGTCAAGTTAAGTTTTACATCTCAGCATGCATAAGCTTTTCTTTCTGAATCGCTTAAAAAAATGGTAAATACGTACCTACGAGAAAACGCTTTCAAATAATCTGTGTAGATCTGTGCAGGAATTGGTTTCATTTTTTAAGAATCTCATGAAAAATCTAAATGTCGTTTTCATTATGCTCTGATTAATATGCATCCATTTCAAACATATGAGAAAATTAGTAATTGATCAAGGATTGAATTGATAGTACTTCATCAAATTTTCATTGCTTGTATGCCTATAGGCTGTACTCGGAAAAATTTCTATTTTCAAAGTATATTTTCAAATGATTGCTAGTACCTAATATTTTGATCCGAATGAAAACGGGAAAATCAAGACTTCAATCTTTTGTAATAAGTGTGCCATGTGAAGTTTATGACATGAATTTCATTATCCTTATTCAAAATTTGGTATGCGATCCAATATCAAAACCATTCACACTGCATATAATCACACTTATTAGCAGTATACTCAGTACGTAAACTATTCGTAATAACAGAATCTTATAATAGAGTCAGACCTGCATTATGAATATGTAAATTTTATGCATTTTGAAGCAACTCACATGATAAGATCCGAACGATGAGTCTAGTGATTATATATATTAGGTCGTCCATAAAAATCGAGCATCTAAAATATGCGAAGGTCTCATGAACTATTTTTGATCCTGCAGTGAAAATACAGTTAGAAACTCCTTGAAAATTCAATAACTTCTTAGTTTTAATCGCAAGATGGAGATTTGCCAGAAAAGGATTCATTTTTCTGTTTGCAATATCTTATTATTCGTTCTCAAAATATTTTTCTTCGAATGAATTAAAATAGTAGTCAAATAATATTAGATCATTACCGATTATGCCACTTCTAATTTGACTTACAGGAAGAATTAAATTTTTTATGTTAAGGTAGGAATCAATTTCTCACAATCATATTATCGTCTTTTTGAAAAAAATTGTTCCTTCATTGTGAAATTTGAAAAAATTATGCTATGAAAACAAAGCAAATGTTTCTCTGACTTCACACGCTTAAACGTTCTTTTGTGATCTTTCCTCTTAAAATTATGAATGGTTGTTCCAAAAACATTCGACAAATGAAATTTCACTATAAGTGAAACAGACTTATTGTTCCGGAATCTTTTTATAATTATTGTATGTGCAATTTTTGCAATGTTTAACGGAAACAATTCCTCTAAATATCAGGATCGAAAGTTATGATATGTTTGATAACAATGGGCTATTCAATTGCTTAATGATATGTAGGCTGGGGAAAAATTTCAAAACTAAATTAATAACCATAATTATTGTAGTCAGCTTTAAATGATTGAAACTGTTTACCATAATTTTTTTTATTAATAAAGGAAGAACCTTTTTGCTACGACCTCAACCGCATGAATTCATTTGGAAATTTCACGACGTTTCGGAGTCAGACTGACTCCCTGATCAGATAGCCTATTGATAAAATGCAAGATGCTATAAATTTAGTTGTATAAAAATAAGTATAAAACTGAATCAAAAATGGATAAAGAGTAGTCGATTACAATACCATAAAAATATGAAGGACCGCCATTAAATTTTTAAATAATTCCGCCTGAGTGAGGTTGTAAGAAGAAGGTTTTTCCTGTTTTAATACGTTTGTTATTTCCTCGACGTAAAATCGAAGAATATTTACCATCCCTAATTTCTTCCTATATAACTTCTTTTTTATTTCAAAAAGTACCTATGAGGTTGCTACAAAACTACGCTCTTAGGTTTTTTTTAAAGATGCTACAGTTATTCACATCAATTTTGCTTCTGGTATTCGTGACAATATTTTGTTCTGGAACAAATGAGCTCAATTATTTTCTGAAAAATACAAGGTTCTTTTGCTTTTAAAATTTCTGTGAAATGAAATGGAATAGCCTGAATAAGTTGGTTCTGAAAGAACTACAAATTCCAATATCACTTGGTTTGTTTTCCTTTAATATTCAAAACATAATGTTCTCGTAAGAAACGGTTGCGGGTTACAACAAAAGTTGAGCAATTTATCTCTACTTTATATGTACTTTAAGTAAGTTTCATTTCGACAAAGAGCACCATAAACTGAATTCCAAATTTGTAGCTGAAAAGCAAATCGCAGTTTTGCCAACATATTCATTTGTACAAAAGTCTCCAACTACAGAAATATACATTTTTTAAATATTTCATACACTCTCATACCATATACTCTCATAATTTCATCTTAAGCGTTTGAGAGTGTCTGAGTAATGAATAACATTCTTATTATCTTACAAAATGATAAAAAATTCTCCATCAGAATCAATAGCAAATATTTTTGAAAAATCTATTTTTGTTATAGTGGTTCCTGATATTTTGTAAGCAATATTGGGAACGATATCGTTTTATGAGTTTGTACATGTATAGCATGAATCATACGAAGAGGCAGGAATGTAAATGTCATCCTTCAAACCGTGAAATTGATGGCTCAACGGTATTTGCCTTTTCATGTCTACGGATCTTCCTCCCTCGTCTTCGGTTTCATCCATCAAAATCAGAATTAAGCGTCAATCGGTACAATCTCAGTGACCTAGGAAAATACACTATAAATATTTTTTTATATTCAAAAACATTCATGAGATTATTAATCCTGAATTGGGCCAAATAATTTCATAGCAAATATCAATATGTTACTCTACGAAGGGGAAAAGGTCTATTTTAAGAAATCTACAACTCCCTTGGCATCGGGAATTTCGGAAGATTTGATATGTTTATGAAAACGCCCACGCATGTTACTTGGATATTTAGAAGTACTTACATGAAATTCTGATATCCACTATGTAATATAAAAACTAATTTACCCAGATTTTGATAGAAAAGTCAGTCAGATTTATATGCGACAATCATAAAAGATTTGATTCCTAATAAAATCTTGGTTCTTCTTCGAAAACAGAGACAAAGTGTATCGATTTTTGAATAAACTACAGTTATTTAGGAGCGGTTCATGGTGACAGATTTGCCATAAATTTTTTTCCATTTTGATAGGTTATCGTTCGGAGGTCGATGAAGTTTGCCGAATCTGTAAATATCGATCATGTGTGCGTTGATGTATATGTTGCGTCAAATGATACCTACTCTCAGAAAAAATGTACGTACAAATGTCCCAGGAGTGTATAAATTGCGCAAGAGGTCAACTTGATCAAATAATATTGAAATATCTCTAGCCATATTATTAAAATCAATTTTTTGCTCTAGATGTTTTTCTCTTTACCATGTATATCTCCTTCTCTGTTCATTCCATTTGATCTTCTGTCAAAGATTGCAGAGTGCAGCAATTTTTACCAGTCTCAGGGATTCCGAAATGGTTTCCCGGAATCTTTCTCTTTGAACCCATGTGACATTTAAATAAGCAGAGGAAAATGTATCCCTTATGCAGAGCATTTTCTTGCTCGTAGAATGATAGAGAAACTACGTACGTGAATGCAAATGTAATCATTGCGACGAATCGGCAAGTTCTCTCTAAGGTTTCTTTAATCTAGAATCGGATCGCTGAAGTGCGAAAAGAGTATCATCGTACCAAATGAAAAGTGAAGCATTTGCGACTAGCTGCACCACACCTTCAATAGAATGCTCAAAGCTATTGCGACTGGATTAAAGTAGGTACATGGGATCACGAAAATGAAAAGATCCGATTCAATCATACCTGCAACCAGAAAAGATCTTCAATATTAATTAAATTACTAAATCAAAAATGTCAAATCCGAGTCTCCTATTCATATGAACTTGTGCATATATCTAACACTTGTTTCGCTTCTTCTCCTTCATGAATTGAATCATTTTCTTATTTGTGTGCAGTTTAGCTTCTTACACATGAAAAATTGGTAAATTAAACAACAAATTTCTTGTGGACTAATACAAATTACTTCATTTTAAGAAACGCACAATAAAAACACTACCAATACGGTAGCATAATTGGAATACTTTGTATGTTATAAACTTGTGAATATACTATATATTTGGTGCATTTATTTTCGGTGCTTTTTAGCAGGAGATCAATAATTATTGAAAATTTGAATATTGCTTTTGGTTGATGTCGACGATTTATCTTGACCAGCATCAAGTTACTCTTTCTGCAAAAGACAGTTTCAGTTTCCATAATTAGGAAATATTATAATTGAACTTTCATGATCGTATCGCTCTGTTTCAATTCTATTGGTTATGAGTTATTTATCCTCAGAGATTTGTATCAAGTTCAAATTTTATCATAAAAATCTCTATTTACCAGCGTCAGATTAGACAAAATCTACACTTTCTGCTTAAGGGTGGATCACCAGGATCAACACTGGTACGTTACCGACGTGAGGGGTTGTTATCGATTCCAGGATATGTTACCGACAAGAATTTGTTGAGCTAGAAATTTACCCTTGATACTTTCTAATTGTAAGCCTGCTCATCCAATGGTATATTCCTTGGCTTCCAATGGTAAGCATGGTCATTGCCAATATTATTGATTTGAATGTTTTTCTTGTAGTTCCATGAAAAGAGGGGTAGATGTCACTGTCAGTGGAAATGGGGAGGCCAATTAGTGAGGCCAATTAAATCGCAATTAGCATTTCTTAGTAAAGAAAAGAAGAATATTGAAAAGAATAACTCCTTTCAAATTAAAGGTATCAGTTGAATTTACTGAAATGTACTTTTTTCTGCTGCATTGGAAGCCAATGCAAGTTTATGATAGTCATATATTTACTTTGAAAAATGGTTATAATTATTCCCAAATTGGATAGCGTTTTATCAACAAATCTGAAAACGAATATATTGATGAACTCACGGAAGATAAGTCATTCATGAAACAATGCAATCCTTATTTATTTATTTATTGACAGCTTCAACGACAATTTCTGAAGACAATTCTCAACTTTTTTCAGGTTCTTGATCCAACTATTTCCTCTAAGATAAAAAATATCGTCGGGATTCAGTTCGACGTTAATTTTTAGGGATTCGTAGGGAACCCTTATAATCTCGTACCACCGTGTGTCCGTCTCTTACCTTGTATAAAAAAAAACTATACAAGCTATGACCCTGAGGTTTTGTATTCGCCCCTGTAAGTTACATTAGAAAAAAAACTAGGGTTGAAATTGTTCATTGAACAATTTAGTTATTTGTATTTTTGCTTCCATTTAAGGCGAAAGCTGCAATTTTTATTCAGCTCTAGTAATCAGTTGCTGATTTAGTTCCTAGAATTTTACATAAGAATGATATGCACAATTAAATAAACCTTACTTTTCTGGCTTGTACTGGAAGCAATATCACGAATTCCCAAATAACTATTCATAGAAACCAATTCAAACCAAAACCATTCATTTTATAGAGTTCTATGATTTCCTTCCAACATAGGCTACAATTAACAATGATAAAAAAACTAAATTTTTCGATTGACAGTACAAGGAAGTAAATCTTCAAGAAATATGTTTGAAATCACAGCGCAAACATTTGACCATATTGCAACAGTACTCCAAACAAATATTGCTTCTGACCTTATTACATGAAAAAATTTTTTTACCTCAGGAAAATAAAAAGTGTAATATATACCAGATTTATCTTAAGATTTCATGCACTACACTTATTTACGTGTCAATATTGAGGAAACGTTTTTTCTGATAAATTCTCTCTATTCGTATAAAATCCATGTGATTTTAGTGACAATTGGGGACTAACTATCTAAATCGATTTCCCTTTTTGCATGTACGCTCCCTAATCTATCGTAGAGGCTCAAAGGAAGGTGAACAAACGGAATCCTTTATCAGGTCAACACGATAATTTCCAATAATAATACGATAAATAAAATGACATCATTGATTGATAATTCGTATAATAATAAAAGTTGGATTGTGCTACAATCCATTACACAAGAATTAAGGAAATAAGGTTAGCACGTGAACTTTAAAAGTATGAACATTAATCATGCTTGTAATCTTAAAAATTGAAGCTATTCCTCAAATTTAAAAAGGCTTTGGCTAGCTGATCATCTCGAATACTTCAGCTAACTTATAAACTTTAAAAAACCTGTAAACGTTTACCAAATAATTTAAGTTTGAAAGTCATATGTTAAGTTCGATTTAATATTAGCTTCATTTGTGTGAACCTAGCTAAACATAATTACATAAGATCCTGTTAAATGTGTTGAAGAAATGATCAAAATAATTACTTTTAAGAGTTATCATTTTAGATAAAATGAAACAGATTTCGATCATGCTTAATTCGATAAAAAAATAGTTTCAATAAAGTTCTTCCTTGAGTGCTGCTCTTTAGTTATAATGATGTACCTCATGCGAACTAAATTCACTATAACAAGTTTGCAACCCTCTTGATGAAGATCCTACAAGTTTGCAAAACAGAATGTAATAAACCTCAGGAGACTTCGAAGGATGCTTATGAAGCAGAACTTAAGCAAGTAATGTAGAGTACCTAGTTTATTTATATACTTGATCAAACAGCATGAGCTCATCACCAGTCAACTTTACACTGTTAAAAATTTTTGGGATTTTGCAACACTTTCATAATACGAGTGTAAGGAAAAACTACTATGCCGTTACTGGAAGGTGAAATTGCAATACGTGTATTGAAATTTCGATGTATATGTACCGGTTACCATACCAGTGTTGCAATTTCACGCTACAATATCGGTATTGTAATTTTCTCTTATACTCACGTTAACAATACATCTATGGCAATATTACAATACCAGCATTTGCAAACTACAATATCATTTATTGGAACGTTACTTTTTGTCTCAAAAATGAACTTTCAATACATTTAGTGTAAAGTTCCATCAGAAATTCTCAACAGTGTACATTTGATAATGATTCAAATGGAATAGAAGTTACATCTTAAGATGAAACTCGCAGTCCTAAGCTTTGCTTAAACAATACGTAGTTTACGAACTCGAGCAACGTTGACCGCAAGACAAGACTCATCCCTTTGCAGTAACAACTCGTCCAAAACCTTTCGAATTGTCTCAGGAACTCAACACCCAACAACCTCCCTTACGCTTGCCTCTAGCCAGCAGAGAACGTGACTCTGCTGAACACACATACTCCCCTTCAACGGAAGCACCACGTGGAATCAAGGATTGGTGGGTGGTTGTAAACGCTAGTCGCGTAGTTCCGAAGTTACTACTTCTGCTTGCTCCGTATTCCCGTCCTGCTTGGTTTGATATCCCCTCCAGACATTGGCGAACACATCCAAAGATACGCGCAAACACTTTCAAAGTACTCAACACACCCTTGGAGGTGCACACTGCACACACCTTAGGTATATAGGTGCATAGATGCATATGTATATGTGACTCTATATGTATATGTGTACGTGTAGGCACACACTTCAACTTGATCTCAAGTTGCATGCTGGCACTATTGCAGTTGCCACCAGTGCTGACTGAGATGAAGCTTCAAGAAGCCATCCTTACTCCAATCTTCCCGAGGCGATGCGATGGAATCGAAATGCAGACTTACAGACACACGCTGTTAACCTATCTTCCGGCCACTTGGTCCAATCATATCCAAGAATTTTCTTAAAGATCGGGTATAAAAAGCATCTTGCTCGTTAGGTTGACTATAAATGTTTATGGTGAAAGACATCAAAGATATGAATCATTTTCGACAGAAGATTTTGGATCTTATATGGGTCATTTTAACGGGAGAGTTCTGACTTTGATCTAGGAAAAAGTCGCATTTTGACGGTACAAATTGTATTGCTTCGTGCAGCCGGACTCGAAATGTTGCCTCTTTCAAATAGAAAATGAATTGGAATTTCGATTGGTTCGTATATCAAAAAACAGACAGCATTTGCAGCGAGTTCAATTACAGCATCTCTCTTTTAGGTAAAATTTTAAGTACACATCTAACAAAGAGAGGGCGCGCGATGCGGGACGCTGTTTCGACTATGGCTTTACAGGGTAAAAGTACATGAAAATTCATTAGAAATGTTTTTTTCCTTCGATCCAATGGGTCTTAGCTTCTGAGATATCGAGGTTTGATTATTCAGGCTTGGGCGCACAACGCGCCATTTCTCATCCCGGAGCCCCGAATTGAGCCGAGCGTTCAAATTCAAATATTCAAATCTCAGTATCTCGGAAACTGAGGCCCATTGGATACAAGCAAAAAATTCTTATCTAATTAGTACGAATAGTTGATATGATGCAGAATATATCTCAAAAAACTACACAATTAAGCTGTAATTGACCAAAACAATATGGGTACAGTACCCGTAATCTCGTATCTTCAAATTATTCGAATTGTCTCCTAAGGTGTCATGAACCAGACATTAATGAATTATTCCTTTCCTCCTTCATATACACATAAAATTGTAACGACCCAGCAACATTCGCTACCATGTCGAGCATATAAACTTAAGTATGTGTATATATGTATGAGAGGAGATGACGGACATACGACATCACGTCAATAGAAGGTCAATCAACCATGCAGAGCAGGTCCTTGCCTAGGTATATAAAGCCAAGTGTTCCTCCAATAATCATCAGATCAAAATGGACTACAATAGTGAGCATGTCCTTCAGCCAAATAGAGCAATACATCTATGAACTTATAGGTGGATGTAAATGTTACAAAATAATGCATTAAGCTCCCATTAATGTTTTATGTAAAATTGATCACATCAAAAACATCTACTATGTGAAAAATCTGCCAAGTAAAACTACACAAATTATAAGTTTCATTTCAAAAATTTCTATAATAGGGTACTTTGTGGAAACTATTTGTTAATATATTTTAGTATGGTTTTTTTTCAAATTACTTGGTCAACTTTCATTTCACAAGTTCATGTCATTGTACTTGGAAGATTTTTTGCATTAGAGACGTTTCTGGTGTGATTTCATGTTTTTTATAATTCAAAAAAATAAGATGAGCACGCTCGATTAATTTAACTTTAATTCAATTACTAATTTACTAAATTTGAGAAATTGAATTGGTTACTTAGAAGGTTATCGTTGAAAGCCAATTGATCCAATTACTTGATTTATTCTCAAATTCAATTTATTGACACCATTATTCACTTTTGATTTGAATTTGATTCTTCAATTTCGATTTAAAATGGAAAGGGTGGCTAGGTTATTCGCCGCTCGTTAAGAAGGTGTAAATTGGAACGAATTAAAATGATTTTGAAAATGGTCAGAAGCGACATAGTGTTTTAGAATTGAAACATTACTTCATACATTTTAATTAATTGTAGACAAAAAAAAGAGTCTCATTTTAATCCTGCTTGAGTTTATTCAATGATAGAACACATTTTTATTTTCTTGAGAATGGAAGAATTAAAATCAGTATGATCCTGTTTAATGTCGTGAGATGACCTCAAATATGTAGTTAATTTAGCTCCCTACATGAAGTATTGTTTGTCAATATTTTAATCTATAACAATTCCACTTAACCAAAAGTGAATTAAAATGAATTAAAATAATTTCAAATATCGTCGAATTCGTAACGCTTTGATTCAAAAACCATTTCGTTTTTGCCCATTTTCGAAATCGTTTTAATTCACTAAAATTAACACCTTCTTACCAGGTGGACTCAACTGATACGTCATCAACTATAAGATTTTATAGAAATATATTTTATTTCCTCGAAGCTTTTTCTCTTTATACCTGTAATAATTAAACAGTGATTGAAGAAGAAATAATTTTTGTTTTTTTCCTTGAAAACTATTCAAGGTATCGGAAATTCCTACAAAGCGTATTGCATATCTGTTGCTACTGACTTCTAGTTAAAATTTGGGGTGATTCAGTTGGACAGATTAGGATGTAGAGGCGAGCACGAGTGAAAAAATAAATTTTTCAAATTAAAATATGATTAGCTGAAGCTTTAAATTAATGAAGATATCGTATTTTTTATAATACATGGCCAAAACATTTTGCCGTAGCTTTTCTAGGTCAAATATTAGGCACTGAGGAACGTTTTTATGGTCCTAATTATTTGCACTCAGAAAAAAAATGTAATGAACAACTGAATTTGAAGAATAACCAACCGATAATAGATTTAATGCTTTCACGATGATTCATTATGATGAAAGGAGGTGTTTCGGGTTTTAATCGTGTGCAAAACTA
>JAUMHM010000016.1:14917127-14927783 GCA_032362435.1 Melikaiella ostensackeni
GGTCTACAAAGCCAAATTTCTGAATTTCTTAGATTTAATCCACTGACGGAAGAAACCTTAACCGTTAGGCAGATGAAAAACTTTCCCTCGAACACACTTCGGTTGGTTAACATCTGTGAAAAATTTCAACCCTCTAACACAAATATTGTAAGAGCTAGGAGTGGCAAACGACGGACAGATGGACGGACGGACGAACATCCTACGGTCGTTATAAGGGTTTACGGCGTAACCTATGAAACCCTGAAACTCGTTCGGTTCTAGCCTCGTTATAGTACCGAAGATTAAGGAATTTATATTGTAGGGGTAAGTAAGGGATGTCTAGGAGTGGGGACAGGTTTCAGATCAATCTAGAAGTCGTGTGTTGTTCATTCAAACGACACACTCGTCCCACAACACCGCTCCGACACAAGTCACCGATCAGTCTCTCTAGCAATCACCCCAGGTAACAAATTTTCAAATACAAACCTTCGATTACGTGCACCATGACGTACGCTGGTCTCGCGTTGCTTGGTGCACACGTATAATTTCCACCATGTGCTAGTTTGGTATTATGAACCATCAGAACAGAGCCGCTCTTTGTGAGTTCCACTTGAACACCTGGTTCAGAATCGTAGTTTATCATCCGACCCTGGCGGTACCAAAACACATAAAGTGGTGGTTCTGTGGCTGACATGAGCTGACACTCCAAACGAAGACTCGATCCCTGTTTTACGTGAAGGTCAGGAGCTCCTGGAATTTCTGAATACGCCTCTGTGATTCTCAGTCGGGCGAAATTTTGCTGAACGGGATGTGTTGCTACCTAAAAAAGAAAAAAAAATAGCAAAAGTAAGTGACATGCGCCTACAAAAAAAGATTTCATATCCTATTTAATTAAGTATTTAAACTTTCTCTTATTTCCTCCTACCCTTATTGCCCCTCGTTCAACATCCCACCCCTCACGTCTTCAAAATCACCCGCACCCATTCCTCTTATTTCGGACGGACGAACACCTGAACGAAACTACACTGGAACCTCCATTTAATGGTGGTCTCGGGCATGGCCTGCGATGACCGTGAGGCTCTTCCAAGAATTTCTATTATGTTGACAGTCAGGGCCGTGTGAACCATTCACAGTAGGAATACATAATATTAATTAACTGTAATTTGTAAGAATGTAGTTTTATGTTTTCATAAAGGATGGACCTTCTTAATAATGATGCCTAATTAATGAAAAGAGAATTTTCCGCGTGTATTTAAACATAAATGCAAAATATGCACGCTAGTTTTCGAACTGCCCGCTTTGTGGCTACGGAACGGCTGAGATTCGCTGAGTTTGTAGCACCTCTCTCTTGGCTTCTTGGACCCCTTCATCAATGAACGAAAGTTGGCGGAAATTCTAGGAAGACGGTTTATGGAGGGCCGTTAAATGGAGGTTCCAGTGTGCCAGGGTTTCTGCCCGGGTCTATGAAATCCAAAGAACAGGGCTACCACAGCTTAATTGACTTGATAAATTGAGAAAAGTGACCTATTTAAACCCAAAAAGTGATCAAAAGTGACTACTTTCTATCCCAAAACGTAGCTGAAATTTACTAAGTGTGACTAATGAGACTTAATGTTCTTTTGAATACAAAATAATTTAAAAGGATTTGATAAAATGTATGAAAATTTCATTGATATCTATAAAACTGGAGTGAATTCAGAAGAACTCAAGGAAATTAAACATACTTTGATGAATATCATAAGAATTGAAGTGAAATGAACGAAATTTCAAAAATTGGAATATTTCCATTGAATTGCATGAATCAGGAGTGAATAGATTTCAGGGCGAATTCAAAAAATTCGAGTAAATTGAAAGAAAAAAAACTCAATTACATTAGAGTGAATTTAGAGGAATTTAAGGGATATGATACGAGTTCAATGAAATTTATAATAATTCATGAAGGATTTGAGAAAAATTCGAGTGAATTGAAACCAATTCAAAAATATTAAAAACTTCATTAAATTCATTTGATTTAGAGTGAATTTGAAAAAATACTCAGGGGAATTCAAAAAAATTCAAGGGGACTCCAAAGAGTTAAAAAAAATGAAAATAAAATCACGTTAAGTTAATATGAATTCAGGTTGAATTTCAAAGCAATTGCAAAAATCAAGAAGTGTACTACTGATTTTAGTGATATTGAAGCGAATTCAGGAGAATACAAGCAAGTTCAAAAAACGTTGACATAATTTATGAGAATTTGAGTGCATTGACCAAAATTTTTAAAATTAAAAAATTTCCATTGAATTTAATAAGTTGAGAATGAACAGAATTCAGGACAAATTAAACAGAATTGGAGGTGATTAAAAAAATATATAAATAAGACACAAACAACGAATAATATAAAATAAGACGAAATTTAGTGGAATTTGAAGGAAATGAGAGGAATGCGATGAAATTGACAAAAATTCAAAAAGGATTCAGAAAAATTCGAGTGAATGGAAACCAATTCAAAAGTATTGAAGACTTCATTGAATTCATTAGATTTGGAGTGAATTTGGAAAAACTCAAGGGAATACAAAAAAATTTGAGGAGACTCCAAAGAGTTCAAAATTTTTTTTTTTAATTTACGATAAACTAATGAGAATTCAAGTTGAATTCTAAATCAGTTTGGAAAATTAAGAACTATACTACTGATTTTAGTAAAATTGGAGTGGATTCAGAAAAATTCATACAAATTTAGAAAAATTTGATCATATTTATAAGAATTTGAGTGAATTGACCAAAATTTTTAAAATCAAAAAATTTCAATTGAATTTAATGAATTGGAAATGAACATAATTCACGGCGAGTTTAACAGAATTCAAGTGAATGAAAGAAATGTATAAATAAGAAACAAACAATGAATAAAATAAGATTAGACTGAATTTAATAGAATTGAAGGAAAATGCGAGAAATTCGATGAAGCTGATAAGAATTCAGCAAGAATTAAACAAAATTCAAGTGAATTGAAACAAACTCAAAAACATTAAAGAATGCATTGAGTTCATCAGTTTTGAGTGAATTTAGAAAAACTGAAGAGAATTCGAAAACATTCAAGGGAACTCCAGAAAATTCAAAAAAATTAATAAGAATTCACGATAGACTAATAAAATTTGGGATTGAATTCAAAATCAATTGAAAATATCAAAAACTATACTATTGATTTTAGTGATATTGAAGCGAATTCAGGAGAATTCAAGCAAGTTCAAAAAACTTTGACATAATTTATGAAGATTTGAGTGCATTGACCAAAATTTTTGAAATTAAGAAATTTCCATTGAATTTAATAAGTAGAGAATAAGCAGAATTCAGGACGAATTAAACAGAATTGGAGGTGATTAAAAAAATATATTAATAAGACACAGACAACGAATAATATAAAATTGACCAAAATTTCAAAAATCAAAAAATTTCCATTGAATTTAATGAATTGGGAAGGAACAGAATTCAGGGTGAATTTAACAGATTTTAGGTTAATTAGAAAATATATAGATAAAAAACAAATAATGAATAAAATAAAATTATACTGAATTTCGTGGAATTTAAGGGAAATGAGAAGAGTTCGATGAAGCTGATAAAAATTCAAGAAGAATTGAACGAAATTCAAGTGAATTGAAACCAATCAAAAAACACTGAGAAATCATTGAATTTATTAAATTTGGAGCGAATTTAGAAAAACTCAAGCGAATTCGAAAAAATTTCAGGGAACTCTAGAGAATTCAAAAGAATTAAAGAGAATTCACGATAAATCGATAAGAATTCAAGTTGAATTCCAAATCAACTGGAAAAATTTTAAAATATACTGCTGATTTCAGCAAAATTAGAGTGAATGCAGAAGAATTCATGCAAATTAGAGAAACTTTGATAGATTTTATAAGAATTTGAGTGAATTGACAAAAATGTTAAAAATAAAAAAATTTCCATTGAATTTAATAAATAGGGAATGAACAGAATTCAGGGCGAATTCGATAGAATTTAAGTTAATTAAAAAAATATATGATTAATAAGGAAACAGTGAATACAATAAAATTAGACTGAATTTAGTGGAATTTTAGGGAACTGAGAAAAATTGGATGAAACTGATAAAAATTCAGGAAGAATAAAACAAAATTCAAGTGAGTTGAAACCAGCCCAAAAACATTAAAAAACTAATTGAATTTATTAAATTTAGAGTGAACTTGAGAGAATTTATGAGAAGACAAAAGAATTCAGGGAGAATTCCACAGAATTCAAGAGAATTTAAGTGAATTGGAAACAAATTCAGGAAATAAAGAAGACTTTGATTAAAATAAAATTATAGTCGATTTAGAGGATTTGAAGAGAAATGAGAATTTATTGAATTTAAAATGGATTTAGAAAAATTCAAGGGAATTCAAAAAGAATTTGATGAAATGCCCAAGAATTGAAAGGTGAATTCAAAAGAATTTTTGAAAAATACAAAAAAAAATCATTGTTTTTAGTAGAATTGAGAGAATTTAGAAGAATTTAAGGGAATTCCAGAGAATTCGATGAAAATCTTACGAATTTAAAATGAACTAAAAAGAATTCAGGGTGAATTTAAATTTTTATTTTTGATAGATGGGCGTTTTTCTCGATATTAAAGTAATTGACTTAAGTGAATATGTGATATTAATTGACATTTATGTAGTAAGGGTCATCGTTTTAAGGTTAATTAGCTCCTTCAGTACATACACTCACGGCATATACAAAATAGACTGACATTTCTATCAACCCTCTATGGTCAGTACCACATATTCATAACTCAATGTGAGATCTTAAGCATTTTATTGAAAAATAATAAAAAAATATCTCACCTGACATTCATAAAGTCCCGCATCTTCAAGGGTCACTTTGTGAATGAGAAGCGTCCAATCAGAATTGGAAGGCCTGATCATAAATCTCGAGTCGACAGAATGTGTTGTAGCACCCACTGTCAACAACTGCCTATCCCTTCGTCTGACCCACGTGACCTGAAACAAGAAAAAAATTTTGATTGAAATAAGTATATATATATATATATATATATGTGTGTATATTTCCAAACAAATTTTTGATAAAGTTGCGAAAAGAAAGTACCATCAATTAATTTTAAAATCACTATAACGATGTATTTTGATACGTTGATTATGAATTTGATAGTGAAAATACCCGCAAATATAATTTTCATGCCAAAAACCCCGAAGAATTGCTTTATTTGAACAAGTTTTCGCTTTTATTCTGAAAACCGTTGATCTAGAGAAGACGAGTTTCATGAAGAAGTTGTGAGGAATAAAAAAAATATCTTTTGTTTTGAATATGTTTTTCCTCTAACACTATCATTTCACAAGAAAAATGAGAATTTTCAAAAATGAGGCGTACCGGTAGCTGATGGAGGAAGCTGGAGAAAATGAGTTACAAGGGTTGTATGATAAGTAGGGTAAATTTCCGCTAGATGGCGCTGCGATGAACTTTGTAATTTGTAGCCGAGGAATAGCACTCTTCAAACTAACCTCTACCAAGCGTATGCGTTTGAAGTGAGCGTGTCAGTAGTTTTTGGAAAAATTGAGAAAGAAGAGCTCCGTTCAGTGATGAAACATTTTGATTTAAGCAACAGGATGGCGGCACAGATCAAAGCCGAGTAGGAAAAAATTCTCGGAGAGTCTGCTCCTTCGTTGAAAACTACAATTAAAGATGAAGCGCACTCCGGACGCCCAATGGAGCTCACCACATCGGATATGGTGGAAAAAATTCATCAAGTCGTTATGGATGATCGCCGAATCAAGGTGCGTGAGATTTTAAACGTTGTATGCATCTGCAGTGAACGAGCCTATAACATTTCGGACGGAAAACTAGATGTTAAGAAGGTGTGTGCAAGATGGTTGCCGCGATTGCTGACTCCCGAACGAAAGTGCAACCGAAAAGACGTTTCAGCGCATTGTTTGGCGAAGCCTAATCGAAATCCGCAGGACTTTTTGCATCGATTCGTGACTGCAGACGAAAGCTGGATCTACCACTACACACCCAAGACAAAGCAGCAGTCAAAGCAGTGGATACTGCCTGGTAAAAGTGCGTCAAAGAAGGCGAAGACTGTTTTGTCAACTGGGAAAGTGATGGGCGCAGTATTTTGGGTTTTTTAAAAAATGACCCTTATTGATTGCTTGAGGGAGGGTGAAAACTATAAAAGGAACGGACTATGCATTATTATTGGACCTTTTGAAAGGTGTTTCATAATGACGAAGCACCTGCAGACATATCCGTAATCGCAATGGCAAAAATACACGAACTGAGCTTCGAATTGATTCCTCAACCACCCCGCTCTCCCGACTTGGCTCTGTTTGACCTCTTTTTGTACCCCAACTTGAAGACCTAGCTCGCTGGGAAGAGGTTCTGGCCCAATGAAGAAGTAATCGATACCGTAAATGCGTATTTTGCAGACCTCGAGAAATCCTACTTTTTTGAAAGGAAGAAAAAATTGGAATCTCGCTGGATCAAGTGTGTAATCCTCGAAGAAGATTATGTTAAAAAATGAAAGCAAACTTTTTGAAACAAAAAATTTTCACTTGCTTTTTTACCAAATTTATTAAGCGATGCATAGTTGCTTCTTATATGCACGCTCCATCACGTTAGCGGGCTAGCGTTGACTAGCGTGTCATAACCTCAATTACTTAAAATAAAGTTATCATTTTTCACGAAAATAATAATATTATGAAGATAACATTTTTTCTTTTTCTCGTTTTTACGCATTCAAATGCGGACTGAATTATTAGAACCCAATAAGAAAATTTAACTTTTTTTGGTTGAAAAGTCAAATATTATATTTTTGGTTAAGAATTCAGCTTTTTTGATTGAAAACTTCATTATCTAATTGGAAATTACCTTTCTTGTCGAAAATTCATATTTTCAGGTTGTGAGTTCTACTGTTTTATAAAATATTCGTCTCTTTGGCTTAAAAATTAAACAATTTGTTTGACATTTCTTTTGGAAGAAATTTAGTCTTTTTTGGTAAAAAATTAATTTTGTCTCAATTCAACTGATTTTTTAAAAAATATTTGTTTATTCTATTCAACTATTTGGTTTAGAAAATCTTCTTTTAGGGTAAAAAATTATTCTACCTGGTTGAAAGTTCATCCTTTATTGGTTGAAAATTTGACTATTTGGTTGAAAATCATTTGTTTTGTAGAAATTTCGTCTCTTTGGCTAGTAAAATTAACAAATTGGTTGGAATGTCTTCTCTTTCTTCACTGAAAAATAATTCTTGGTTCAAAATTCAACTTTTTTGTTGAAATAAATACAATTACCTGTTAAAAATAGGAAAATGTATGATCTAAAATGAAGGTTTTTCGTATTTTAATAATTTTAAATAGGTTACTATTTCTTCTACTTATAAATTTCTACAAAAAATGAATAAAATTTACTATTTCCAAAAGCTAGATGGAGGTTCTCATATATAGTTTCTATAAAAAAAAATTTTTTGCAAACGCATATATAAATAAACACTATTTTCTACGGAAAAAATGAAAATTTAAGACTCCAAAATGAAGGTTTAGTTTTTTGATAATTTCAAAGAGGATTTTTTTTTTAATTACGAATTTCTACAAAAAAAACGAAGATTTCTGATTTGCAAAAGCTGGTTGTAGTTTTTCATAATTTTCTATTTAGAAAATTACGTACACACAATTATGGAAATATACAAAATTTTCTGCTGAGAACAGACACATCACTCCAGAATGAACATTCAGTTTTTCATATTTTTTAATCATTTTCTGTTGAAAGTTATGAATTTTTACAAACGCTTATGAATAATTGCAATACTTGACAATAATCTCAGTTAATGGTTTTGTATCTTTTGAGAAATACGTATTTTTCAATAATTGAAAAAGTCAGTGATTTTCTTGTTAAAATAATCATAGATTATTCACTTAGAAATTCAGAAATATTTTGATAGAAATTCCTATAAGTTTTTTTTTGAAATTTATAAAACTTATATCTATATGAAAAAATAACTATTTTTGAGTCGAAAATGCATTAAAACTTTATAAAAATTCTCGTGAACGTCGACACCGTGCATCAAATGGAGGCCTGTGATTGGTCGAAAAGCTTATGCGTTATGCATTATGTGCTATGCAAAAGTGTGTGGTTCCTGCTTTAGCGGCGTGAACTTCTGTGACTAATCAGTAATCACACAAGTGTTGCAAGTCCCATTTCAAGATATTCTACACTTTCTACCAACATTTTTCTTCTTTTCTCAAAAAAAGATTCGTGGGTATGTTAAATATCATATTCGTGATCTGAACGTTAAAACACATATACATACTCTGTTTAAAATTAATTGAAAATACTTTCTTTTCGGTAGTTCACTCTTAAATTCGATTTAGTTCCTAAATGCAGTTTTGAATGGAATAAAATGAGAACAATTATCAGCTGAACTGTAAGTTTCCTTGACGTATAGTGTGATTTCCACTTAGAAATGGTATCTTTTAATTACTTCAGTGGCTTCGATATCAAGTTGAATTCAATGAGTCTGTCTGACAAAATATCGATCAAGTCCTTCTTATCCAATGAATTGAAGTGATCTTAAATTGCAGAGGATAATTTTGGCTTGATCAAAATATGTAAATGTATATTTATTGAATATTTAAATTGCAAATTGTCATTGCAATTAAGCTAATTCCGCATGTTCTCCACTAATGACATAAATAAAATATGAACGTATCCCCATTTAAAGTTTCAAACGATATAGAAAATTGAATTATCGATGTTTTTATCCAGAACACCCGGTTGTTCCTCTACTTTTGTATGCCTTCGTATCCATAAATTTCTGGTTCTCGTGAACTATCTCTATAATGCTCGTACGTTAATTTGTTAAAGCCAATTTACGTGCACGATAGCGGATCATCGATGTTAACTAAAAAATATCGGTTTCTGCTTTGTGTGTGTTCATAACAAGAGTTAATGGATTTTCAAATAAATTGCTTCGATTTAAATTATGTTTTTTTCGCACCGAAACAGATATTATCAACTGATAAGAGTTTCATAATTTTGCGAAATTTAAAATTGGATAGTAGTCCCAAATAGCAGAAAATGTGGCGAAAATTTAAATGCTTTACTTTTAAATTATTGTAAACCGGCAAAATTATACGCGCGCTACAGCGCGCAGGAAACACTGTATTGCCAATTTATAATATACAAGTATAGAGCTAGATTACCATGATTCAAATTTCAAATTTTGCAGTTCAATCACTTCGAAAAATAATAATTTGAGAGACATTGAGTTTGAAATGATCAATTTGGAACATTGTCAAATTTAAAATAATTGTTAAGTTAACTATTTTTTTATTTTTCACTAGTTAATTTGGAAAAATACTCGGAGAATTAGAAAGATACTTTAAAAATATTTAGTTTTCATTCCCTTCCGGAAATTTTCAAGTATGCAGAATTTTAATTTGAAGTTCTTATACATTCAATAATTAAATTTCAAATATGAATTAGTATTGAATTAGCAATTTTGAATCTTTCATTCCGACACTTTTAATTTTGATAATGTATCACAAATTGATAACGTTATTTCAGTTTTGTAGATTTGAAATTAAAGTTTTCAATTTTGAGGATATTCAATCAGAAAATTTTCACCCTTGAACGTTTCCATTTCGTGCGTACAATTTTGCAAGTTTAATTTTTAATCCGTCAAATTTTCATTGAACTAAATATAAAACTCTTGATTCTGAAAAGAGAAATGAAAATGACACCATTTCTCAGTACGTCAGAATAGACAAATTTAAATTCTAAAAGATCTAAATTTAAAAATGATCCAATATTCCATTTTAAAATTAATTGATTTTGAGTTTTGAATGCTTACTCGTGAAATTATTGAAATTAGTAAATCTAAGTATAAAAATTTTTCCATCTTTATAGCTGTCGAATCTTTCACAGTGTACAATTTCAATAATTTCTTATTCACAGGTTGTTTATTATCAAAGGCTTTGAACTGAGATTAATTCAATCATTAAAAAATTTCAGTTCAGAATTGTTTCATTAAAAATATTCATTCAAGCTGAAAAGCATGCTTTCAATTCTATGTCCTTCAATTTTGAATGATTTAAATTTGGAAGTTGAATTTCAAATATTTATTAGCATTAAATTAGTAATTTTGAATTGTTCCTTCTGACGTTTTCAATTTTGATATCATGCCTCAAATTTAAAACGTTAGTTCAGTTTTGTATATTTGAAATTGCAGTTTTAAATTTTGAAATCACTTGAAGATATTCACCCTTAAACGTTTCCATTTTGTGTATACAACTTTCAAAGTCTCACTCTGAATCTGCCAACTTATTATTGCTCTAAACGCAAAACTCTTAATTTTAAAGAAAAGAATTGAAATCTTCAGTTTATACGTTTCGAAAACAGTGAGTCTTAAATTTTAATTATATACATTTGATATTGTATAATTTTTCAGCACTTTAGATTCGAAATTTTTCAAGTTTTAGCGGGCTGAACTTGAATATGGTCCACTTTTAGGTTGTAAGATTAATTAATTTTAAATTTAAAATGCTTATTATCGATATTTTTAAAATAAATTAATAAGTCTGAGAATAAAAAGGGCCTCATTTTTAGGTCCATCAAGCTAGCACCTCCACAACCGAAATTCCCAAATTTCTTTGCATCAGAATTTTGGGCTTTTTT
>JAUMHM010000016.1:14941264-14986240 GCA_032362435.1 Melikaiella ostensackeni
TGTTATCTGAATTCGGAAATAAACTTTTTAAATTATTAAGCTAATAGTTGAACATCCAATACGGAGAAGTGACATAAACAACTTCAAAAATAAATATAGCATCCAAATATTCTAAAAATATTTTATGATTGTTCTATGTAAAAAATCTTTATCAAGGGCCGTGGAACCAGGCCCTAACCTCAATATTGAATTGCCTCATTTTCTTTCACAAATACTAGAGTTTCATCTCTATTAGATGATTAGGACCTGCTTCTATTTTAAATCCAAGTCCGAGTTAGAATAAAAAAAACCGTTTTACACAAAAAGTATTGAAATTAGCCAATTTTTCACTTATAATACAGACTTGATTCAAAACAGGATAAGGCTCCAAGTATATAACAAAAATGTAATGCGAGTATTAATAGAGCAAAGTGAGGAAATTCAATTTTAAGTTTAGGGCCTGGTTACAACGCCTTTAAAATGATGGAAATGTATTTCAAGTAAGCCATCTACATGAAAAAGAATCATAAATATAAAATGTCTTCATATCATCATTTAGAGTTTTTGAAATTCTGTAAATGGATTATGATAGTACAAAATGGGAAGGAAGAAGACGAAAATAAATAAATAATAGAAAAAGATCCGAAAAAGATGAAATTCAATCATTAATTTTACATATTTTCTTTTCCCAAATATTCAAGTTTATATATATATATATATTTGTGAAAAACATTTTATATTGTATTTTGAATCATGTTTCAATTCCAATTTTGATGTATTCCTTTGAACTTTAGGGAAATACTCTCTCGGTTTGAAAAATTCAATTTGAAATTCAATCAATGCAAAGCAAGTTTTAAAACTGAATTAACATAGTAAAAGAATTTTGGAAATCTGATCTTGTCCTTTTTCTGATATATGTTCAAATAATTAATATACTCGTATTACCGGAATTTAAAAGTAAACTATTTCAAATATTGAGCTAATAGTTGAACATCCGATATGGAGGAGTGATTTAAAAAACTTCAAACATAAACTTAGGACCCAACTATTCTAAAAATGTTATATGACAATGCGTTGGAACCAGGCCCTAACCTAAAAATTGAATGGCCTCATTTTATTCCATGAACACTAAAATTAAATCTGCATTAGATACTTAGGGCCTACTCTTGTTTTGAATGAAGTATGTATTCAGAGTGAAAAATTAGCTTGTTTCAATACTCTCCGTGTGAAACGATTTTTCTGGATTCTAAACTCGTTTTACACCAAAAGTATTGAAAATATCCAATATTTCACTCCAAATACAGACTTTATTCAAAACAGGAGTAGACCCTAAGTATATAACAGAGATGTAGTTCTAATATTTCTTGAGTAAAATGAGGCAATACAATTTTAAGGTTGGGGCCTGGTTCCACCGCCTATAAAATGGCGATGTACTTCAAGTAAGGCATCTAATTAAAAAAAAGAATTAAAACTATAAGAGCTTTCTTTTACTTCATTTACAGTTTTCTGAAATTCTAAAAATATAGTATGTTGGTTCAAAATGGAAGAAAATAAGTAGAAAATAAATAAATAATAGAAAAAGATCCCTAGAAAAATGAAAAATTTAATCATTCATTCTACGTATTTTCATCTCCTCAATATTCAAGTGTAAATATTTATTGTAGAAAATATTTTATATTGTGTTTTGGATTGCGTTTCAATTTAAATTTTTATGAATCACATTTAACTTAAATGAAATACTCTCTTGATTTAGAAAATAAAATTTCAAATTTGATTAAAGTAAAGCAAGTTTCGAAACTGAATTAACCTAAGGATATAATGTCGGAAACCTAACCTTGTCTTTCTTTGACATTTGTTCAAATCATTAATATATTAACGAAATTTAAAAATAAACTCTTTAAATTATTAGGTTAATATTTAAACATCCCATATGGAGAAGTGATATAAAAAAACTTCAAATATAAATATAGCATCCAAATGTTCTAAAAATATTATATGAATATCCTGTAAAAAAACTCTCTATCAAGGGCGTTGAAACCAGACCGTAACCTAAAAATTAAGTTGCCTCATTTTACTCCATAAATACTAAAATTACATCTTTACTATTGTTTTAAAACAAGTCTGTATTCTGAGTTTAAAAATATCCTATTTTAATACTTTTTGTGCAAAACGATTCTCCTGAGCTCTAACACGAGCATTTGAAAAAATCATTTTATACCAAAAATACTGAAAATAGCCAACTTTTCTCTTCGAGTACAGATTTGATTTAAAAAAGGAATAGTCCCTGAGTATATAACAAAGATGTTATTCCAGTAGTAATGGAGTAAAATGAGTCAATTCAATTTTGAGGTTAGGGCCTGGTTCCAACGCCCTTAAAGAGAGTTTTTTTTTTCATAGGATAGTCGCATAATATTTTCAAAATAGTTGGATGCTACATCAAAATTTGAAGTTTTTTATATCACTTCTCCATATAAGATGTTCAACTATTAACTTAATAATTGATGATTGATAACAAAGATGTTATTCCAGTAGTAATGGAGTAAAATGAGGCAATTCAATTTTGAGGTTAGGGCCTGGTACCAACGCCCTTAAAGAGAGTTTTTTTTCATAGGATAGTCGCATAATATTTTCAAAATAGTTGGATGCTACATCAGAATTTAAAGTTTTTTATATCACTTCTCCATATAAGATGTTCAACTATTAACTTAATAATTCAAGAAGTTTATCTTCAAATATCGACAATATATTAATTATTTGAACGGATGGCAAAAAAGGACAAAGTTCGGTTTTTGACATTCTATTCGTGAGTTAATTCAATTTTGAAACTTGCTTCACTTTGATTAAATTTTGATTTTCAAATCAGAAGAGTATTTCTTAATGAGTTACAATAATAAGTATAATGATAATAAAGTAATAATAAGTAATAACAGTAAGTAATTGAAGTTAAAATTAATCCATCAAAATTTGAATTAAAACGCAATACAAGATACAATATAAAATATTGTTCACAATTGATACTTTCACTTGAATATCGTGAAAAAGAAAATATGTAAAATTGATGAATAAATTTCATTTATGTCGGGATCTTCTTATATTATTTATTTATTTTGGTCTTACTTCTTCCCATTTTTAACTATCATAATCTAATTTCAGGAATTCAAAAAACTCTAAATAATGAATTTAAGAACTTTTATATAGGCTCTAGCCTCAAATCTGAATTGCCCCATTTTGCTCTATTGAGGGCTCTTTTATTTATAACGTAAAATGAATTAATGCAATTTCAAGGTTAGGGCCTGGTTCCAACGCCTTTTATATGAAGAATTCTCTGTCAGCAACCTAATTTTGCTTTCGAGGAAATATAGCTTTGCAAAAATAGGCTAGAACTTTCTACAATTTTTTTGAATGTATTCCTCTCTATGATACTTACAATGAATTTCATAAATATTTTTTCAATGAGGATTATGAACTAGTATTGAATGTTTGCCTATCAATTTCAGAAAAAATGACTGGTTCATTATTATGGTTATATACAATTTTGACTCATTTTTCTCCAGTTTTTTTCTTCTTTCTGGTTAATGCTCTGAAATATTCATTAGAGTACTATGGGATGTTACAATGAAAAATTTTAATTTCATTGCTTCATGTATAATATGCGTATATGACACAAGGGCTTAGAAATTACGTTCAATTAAACTTCCCTTTAACTAAGCTTCAAGGATCAGTTAAACCGTTCCTTCAGGCATATATCCCTTTGGATGATAGGGACTTTAATTTGGACTAAGAGTTTAAATGGTCCTGCCGTCGTACTCAAATGGCTTTCTAAATGTTCGTAAACAGGTTGCGGTTCTCAAAATGTAACGATTATAAAACTGCGCATTACGGAAACACAATTTCGGTATAAATGACATATAGGGTACTGCAGTTTAAGTACTCCGGTTAAGATTTTATTTACTTTCTATAACTTTTTTAACTTAACTTTTTTTTTTAACTTCTCTTTCTATATGATATAAAAAAAGGAAGAAGTACATTAATGTATTGTCCATCTGAGTATGAATAATTTCGAATATTATTTCCGAATCAGCTGTAGTTTGACGTTTATCAACTGAACAATTAGAATATAAAATGGACAATAGAGTTTGTCACCAGGAACATGCTCGTTAAATCTGGAGATGAGATGGAGGTTATTACAGTACCAAAATATAAATGAAGCTTAACCCCATTCTATCTGCTCTCCCACTATATTAATAACCTTCATAACGTCTCGATATCATGAGTTGCAATTTATTATCTTTTTTTTTGATAATGAAGAGCTTCTAATTACATTTACTTCTTCATTAAAAATATGTAAATTGTTACTTCAATTTGAGGAAGTTTATTGGGGACAGGAATATTGTTTTCACTACTTTTTTGTAAAGTGTTTCTTGTATCATCTCGTAGATTTTAGTTGCGTTTTATTTTCCAGTGTATGTCTTTCTTAGTCAAAATTGTAAACAAAAGACAAGATACAAGGAGGTTACTTAAGATAGGATGCTCTAGTAATCATTATACTCCAGCATTGGAGATAACAAGAAAGCAAGACGCTAGAGTGGTTTCATTTTCAAGGGATTAAAGGCTTTGATGATAAAATCAGATGCTGTGTAACAAAGCAATCTTTAAGGTGACCTCATTATACTCCTGCTTCCTAAAATTATCTAGGAGATCTATGAGTAAGGATCCTCATATTTTTTAGGAAAAAGTACAATTTTTAGGGCGTCATGTGCAGACTCAAAAGAAAGTATAATCCTGAACAACTTTGACTTTCATTTTATCAGTCACAGATAAATACTGAAAATCAAAACAAAATTGGTAACATAATAGTCTACACTAGTTTTCTTTAATAAAAATTATAAATCAATCAACATTTCCAAATCAAGATCACCATCAATCACACAATGTTATAAACAAAGGTTGCAATTCTCTGAAATGGTAAAGAAATTAGAGTCTTTCTGAAACGGTCCAGAATAAAGAAGTGAAGAAATGCGGGTTTGAAAAGCAGGGATTATACATCGCGAAAATCCATTATTTACCGTTCGCTTTTCACGCGAGAATAAGATGCTAAAGCAGTTGCGAGAGACAATAAAGATCTATGTAAATTCGAGAACCATGAAAGACGAAAAGGAGTAAGTCATACGGTTGAAAAAGCTCAATGTCTCAGCATGGATTCACGTCCTCTACTTTGTCTCTTAAGAATTCCATCAGATTGCTTTTCACAGCTTCTTCCTCATTCGATCATTAATTGTCCGTCAGCGTGACATTCTCTCCATTTTATCTTCCCTTTAATTCATTTATATCTCAGAACATTAATTTCGGATCAGAATTTAGAGAATAGGGGCTTGAAAACAGGTATATTCTTTTATTAATATTATTTTACCATTAGGCTAAACCCCCCACCCCCCTCTTCTATGTCACAGTTGTTATGTTCCAGATCTTGGCCTCCATACAATTGCTTGAAAAAATCACTTATAACCATCACATCATTAGCATTCTTAATTCCGACTAACTCAGTGCTAGTACTTCCTTTCCTAATCTTCTTAACCCATTGATAAGGTAACTTCTCATTTCCTTCAAAATCATTTTGCATTTTTCCATCTTTTACCGCATTGATTTCATCCTTGCTTTCTCCGAGAATCATATTTGATTCTCTGTTTTTACCCCATTGACCACTTTGTAGTCTAGTCCTGTCTTAATTGCTAGGACCTTTAATATTCAGCTTTCTCGAGTGCGCTCGCGTTTTCTCGTTAACACTCTCGCGGATTTCATCATTTCACCAAGCATCTCGAGTCTTTCTTTCCTACAACCGCATTACCGCACACTTTAGATGTACTCTTGAAGATGCTATCCTATTTTTCGTCTTTCATTCTTCTCTTTGATATCCTAAATATGTATTCAGCTTTTCACGATATGTTGTTTGTACTTCTGGTCTTTTCGAATTCTCTATTTTATGTCACGCCAGCTTAGACTTATTATCAATTCATCCCCTCCATCCTTGATCTAGGTTCACTTTTGATACTATGAGGTAGTGATTCATTTCATATTCAGAGCCTCTCATAACCATTGTATCTCTTACTAGCCCTCTCAGTCTCTCAACCGCTACAACGAAGTCAATCATACTGTGACTTTCGCCTCTGTACCAAATATACATGTGGAAAATTTTGAGTTTTAACTAAGTATTTGTAATGAACGAGCCTTTTTCTAAGCATAAGCTAATAAATTCCTCGCCGCTACCGTACGTTCTTGGGTCTTCGAAATGACCAAGTACCCTGTCGGTACCTTCGCGCTGCACACCAACTCAGCCATTCACATCTCTGAATAGAATGGTTCTTTCCCCAGAATCGCAAGTACCTATGGTAACATTTCACGAGTGCCAGAAGGTTTTTTTCACATCACAACTGCCACTATCAACTGGAGCATAGCATGCAATATTGAGTAGCCTTCTAATTCTCACTTTCATTCATATCTCCAAGTAGAATGGTTCTTTCCCCAGGATCGCAGGTACCTATATTATCATTTAGCGAGTCCCAGAAGGTATTTTTTACGTCACTACTGTCACTATTAACTGGAGCGTAGCATGCAATAATAAATAGCCTTCTGATTCCCACTTTCATTTTAATCCATAATAATCTAGGAGATGCACATTTATACTTTTCGACATGCTGTTTTGCTCTCTCATATATAATCAGACCAACTTTCTGGCTAGCATGTGATTCATTATTTACTCCTGACCAAAGTTCTATCCTCTTTTCTATCTTTCTTGCGCGCATTGTAACCCGCAATTCCCTTCCCATAAGATCATTTACACCTCTAGCATTCCAAACAACCAGTCTACATTAATCGCTCAAAACTTTTCTGAAAGCAAGCCTTTCGTCAACAGAAGTATCAATCATATCCGGGGCTACATTATGATTTGTATCGTTCATTATTTGAAGTATAAATCCAAATATCAGCTTGATGCGAGAAATGTTCTCCATAAGTATAAAATCATGTCCGAACTAAGCAACTAAATCGTTATGAGATAATGTGTCCATTTATAACGTTAGTCCTACCGAAATTTGGCCATTCAGATAAAACATGAAAACAAAGCCAAAACAAAACGACTTATGATCTGTTTGTGTTGTACATTGAGGAGGGCACCAGCCTCCTGCAGTTTGATATTTAAAATGAGAAAAGACCATTCATTGCTTCATAAACGTGGTAAGAATTCTCAACCCTGAATAAAACTTGACAAGCTTAGAAACTACCGTAAATTTCCATTACCTTTAAAAGTTTCCAGATTTCCGAACGTTCCAAACGTTTCAAAATTTCCATGAGTAGACTTTGTTAAACAATTTTCCTTGTTCAAGGCTCACATGTAATTCAGTCTTAAGAATAAGAATTTGCTTAATGTGCTTTGAGGAAACAGTGAATTGATAATTTCCAATGTTCATCAGAATCTAGTTCATCTAGATTGATCATCTCAGAAGATAAAGCTACCGGAGAAATGCTCATATATAAAAACGTTGGTTCCCTGTATTCCAGAGTGTCCTAATTACTAACTGTCTTGTATAAGGGTTGACAGAAAATTGGTGGGAGGAAGGATTATGATGCTAGCAACGATGTTACGACGGAAGCCTGACAACGTAAAATGTTAAGGTGTCGTAACCCTCGGACGGCAGAGTTACCGCCTTTATCATACAAGGACGTTATCGTGTGATTTATCTTTCACTGTCGAGATTCATCCTCGTTTGTTCGCCTTTTGGACGACGTAGTCAAACGTGCTTGACTTGCATAATGTACATATATAATCACGAAATTTTACGAGGTGCAAAGACCCTCGCCCCATGATGTACCTTCCGACGATATTGGACAATCGCCTATCTTGTATTTTATGACAAAGATTTCGAAGGCCAGTGGTATTATATTATTATATTCTTGAGAATATTATTATATTATATTATTATCATTTTTCTAGTAGGGCGAATTTTTTTGGACCTAAATTTTCTGGTACGTAAAATTTTTGCGTCAATGATCTCTCTTTTTCAGCAATATTTTTTTCACCTTAGCTAAATAGTACAATATTCCATCATTTTATCATGAAAATGAGAATATTTATTTGTAAATACACATAAACTGTCATATAATCAAGTACACCAAGCACGAAAAACACACTAAGAATTGCTGTTCCAGTTCACCCTTTAAAGAGTACATGTCAGTCACTGGTCACAGAAAAGTGACTGCTAATATCTCGAAACATTTTCCAGCTCGCCCTAAAAAAAAATACGTGTCAGTGACTGGTCCCAAAAGAGTGATTAGTGAAATCTCGAACTTTTTTCTAGTTCGCCCTTCGAAAAAAAACATGTCTGCGACTGTTCACAGAAGAGTGGTTGGTCACATCTCTAACCCTTTTTCAGCTTGCCTGGTGAATACAAAAACTATTCGTCACGGGTTACACTAGTTCTTCACTCGATATAAGAATTCTTCGAATTTTTTTTCCTTAGTTATTTTAAATGTTCTAAAGAAAAGTAATTTCGAAAAAGCCGAACAAATTCCTAACATACCTGTTCAGTGTCAATTTTTCTACACGACCTCCCTGATATGGTGTAGATTTTTCGGAGCAGTGTACCTTCTTTCAACTTTTTTTTTGGAATTTTCCTTTTTTCCTGGAGCTTTCAGAATAACCGAAAACAAAATTTCAGAAAATAATCACGACGAGCGAAGAACTGGTGCAGACCAGTGGAATATGCTAATCTTAACTGATCTTCTCAATTTTATGATGAAACAGTGAAAGATTGTCCTATTTAGCTAGACCTGAAGAAAAATCTGTCCGGAAAAGGAAGTTTGATTAACGAAAAAATTTACCGAACTACAAAAGTCCAGCAGAATCGTTCGAACTAGAATATTTAGATCCGGCAAAATTCACCGGAGGCCGATACTCGACCTTTCTTTTAACCTGTTAGCAAAGATATTTTTTGAAATTATCAAAAATGTCTATCATACTGGGACATTCCGATTTTCAATTTTGATTTTCTCGAAACAAAATAATGTTCTTGGACTGAAAATTTTCATTCTTATTCCGCATCCTTATATCTCAGAAGCAAGTTTTCATTTTTGTAAAAAATTTAAAATTTGATTTTGAATTTGCTATCCAAATCAGATGTTGAACCCCCATGAAATTTTAATCTGAAAATTCTCGGTCGATTTTCTCGAAACTGAAGAAATTTTTTACATCAAACTTTATTTGTCATACGAAAAAACCTAATTTCTCGGGAGCATGTTTTTTTCTAAGTGAAAATTTAATTTTTTATTGCAATATGCAGCCGAGCCTGCTCCAATCTTAGGTTAGTGTCACCTTTAGTTTGTCAAATTCCACTTCAATTTCCTTGAACCTGGATGACTTTTTTAAATCACACATTTTTTACCTTAATTCAGAACCACTTGAGCTCAGGAGTGGACGTTTGTTTCATCTTCACATTGTGATTTTAATTTAACAGAATGTTTTTCTGCTCTTTTGAAAGATTTTTATTTCGCTTTATCTCCAGCCCCCTGGCTCTTTGCTCAGAATACACTGAATTAAAGCGTCGTGAGATTTGACTGGGGCCGACACGTGGCGCTGACTGTTCACGAGGCCTGAATTCAAAAAAATGCATGGGGAGAAACGTAAAAATTCAATTTTCTCTAAATAAAAACTATTTGATCAAATTTCCTTTCACGAGACATCAATCTAGAAACTTTTAAATATTTTTTGGAGTAATAATTACAACCAAAAATGGTGAAATGCTCGAGCTTTGGACGAAAATTGTTTTGAATTACAGATTAATCACACAAAACAATGATAAAGTTTCAAACTAAAATTAGATTTATTTATTTTAGGGTTTGTATTTTAGGTTTGGAAATTTCTGGCTGTAGTCTCTATAGAAATGGCCTTTGCATTCAAAACTTCTACACAAAGATCGAACATTTTATTAAAGGAACAAATGCAAACAATTTATAATGTTTCAAGCTTTATCACTTTTTCATTCGTTTCAAGGCGTTTTAAGTATATAAAAAATATATAAAAACGAGAAACGAAGATGCTTATAAAAAATAAATATTTGTATTGATGTCTGAACAAACAATAAATAAATATTTTTCTACTAAACTTGGACCTTTTTTATATAAACTTCTCTTTCAACTATTAATTGTGTATTACTTTTATTACTGAATCTAAATCTAATTTAATCTTTCTCTAAATCTCTAAATATAATCTTTTAAAATGATTTAAATTTTTCTCAAAACTTCTTCAAAATCCTGAAATATTAAACAAATTGCCTTCAAATTTTTCAGATTACCTTTCGATATTTTTTGAAATTCCCTTAATTTTTATTTAAAATTAGTTTTTCAAAACAAAATTTCTAAACCTTCTAAATATCTTTTACAATTATTTGATTTTTTTTAATTAAAAAAAACTCCTGGAAAATAGTAAAACAATTTTTTAGATAAACTTCTCTTTCAATTATGGATTGTGTATTAATTTTCAATTACTTCAGAAATTCAAAAAGATTTGTAGCTTCAAAATTAAAAATTCTTAAAATGTTTTGTATAAATCAAATATTACCAAAAAGTTTGTTTTGAAACTGTTCGTCAACTTATTAATTATTATAAGAAAAATATTTCTAATTCGATATTATTACAATTAAATAATTTTATACACGTATTTATATACATTTTCCTAGACATTCTCAACAACTGATAAAAAAATCAAAATTCGTTTCAAAATTACTGGGACACTCACAGTAACAAATTTGTAAATTAATTATTCAGCGCATTTTTGTTACCCTTTTTCTATTTCTAACACGTAAAATATTTAAATTAAAATTAACTTAATAAATAAACAATTAAATGTACATTTACCCTTCCTAAATTGGTTACACCGTCAGGCGCAAAGGTTAGTTTCTCATATAAAATATCGTCGGGGTTAAAATGATGATCCCAAACTCCGTCACCCGTTTTAAGTTTGATACCATCGCGTAATATGGCAATTTTCCATAATCTTATCAGATTTTTATCTTTAGGAACTAAAAAAATAGGCACATTTTCCGAGCATGTCAGGTAGCCGGTTTTGCATCCGACAGCGACACATTTCCTCATTTTTCATCACACTTCTTGCATAATCAGACACTTAAACTCTCATGCTTCACTCACGTTATTAACAAAAACGCTAAATACCGATTTTTCAACCAAGAAACTATCAATTCAATTTAAAAAAGACTGTTTACAATGACGTTTCGGAGCGGGTCGGCCTGGTGAACAGGCAGCGCCGCGCCACGGTCAACATTCAGGACGTTTTCAACTCAGAGATGCAGGAGGCTGGTTATCTCGTTCTGTGCTGCCACCCTTCAGCTGGCTTCCATACTCGCACCGAAGAATATAAGTGAATTTTTAATTAGTAAATGTTGCTAAGGTGTCTTCAAAAATTTATGGGGGTAAACTGCAAAGAGTACTTTGATGGTAAATATTGAGTTCTAGTTGAATTGATATCAGCTCCACTTACAGAAGAAAAATTCGTCTTTATTTCTTTATTCCATCTCAATAAAGGCGAAATATTAAACGCTGTTTTCAAATTTCTTATCATTTCAGGAATGTTGAACATATTGTTGAATTTCTACAAAAATCTAGTTTGTCTCCATGAATTCATTAATCGCACGTTCAGGATTTTTCTGGTATCTTCCCAATTTTCAGGGACGTTCGATGAATGCTTACAATATTTAGGAAAGATTTGATCATTTCAGCATATACCGGAATTTAAGAAGTGCAAGAATTCGAATGTTCCAGAATGTTTCCGAACAGAAAATATTCCAAAAATCTATAGAATATTCGACAATGTTCCAAAATTATCTCAAATAACTGTAAAAGACGATAATTTTGAAATATTCTAGAATCTTCCAGATGCTGCTAAGCATTCCTAAGTTTTCTAAGGTACTCTGAACTATTTCCGAATCTTTTTGAACACTAAGTGATTCGACATTCTTCCTTCAAAAATGTCCAATTTTCGAGGGATATATATTTTGGAATCATAGAGAAAATGTTTTCGACTATTCTCAAATGTTCTAGAAAATCCAGAACATTGATGAATACTTAAATACGGGTTCGATATTAATTTTTCTAAAGCACTTACAGTATTCTTGTCTACTGAATATGACATAATCTTACGTAAAAAAATTAAATAATTGAAAAACGTCTTTTCGAAATGTTATAATATTTTCCAGGCGTTTCTGTAATAATCGCTATTATTTTATCGTTGTTTCAAGAGACATCCACAAAAACTTCTTTCTTTTCAAAGTTCTTTTATTTTTCCTGGAAAGGAGTAACCCCCGATGTACGCTTTATTGTTTTGTATGTTTTTTTACCATCTGTTTTATGATACATGTTATTATTTTCTTTAACATCTTCTCATACATTCTGCTCGTGGATTACTGTTTTTATCTTTGGGAAGGGTTTTCAATTTGAAAGGAACCCCCTTCAAAAAATGTTTTATTTTTCCCAGACATAGCGAAGCCCGGATATACGGTTTATTACTTTCATTTGTTTTACCTTTTCATTTATGATACATGTTAATATTTTACTGAACATCTTCTCATACATTCTACTCGAGGATTACGGTTTTTATATTTGGAAAGGGATTTACGAGTAAATTAGAAAGGGGCCTCCTTTGAAAGTTCTTTCACTTTTCCTGGAAAGGGGGAACCCCCGATGTATGATTCATTATTTTACATGTTTTTTACCCTCTCTTTTATGATACATGTTAATATTTTTCTTAACTTCTTATTATACTTTCTGCTTCTGGATTACTGTTTTTATCTTTGGAGAGGGGTTAAACTAGAAAGGGGCCTCCTTTGAAAGTTCTCTCATATTTCCTGGAAAGGGAAGACCCCTAATGTGCGGTTTACTATTTTACATGGTTAATACTTCCCTTTTATGTTCTTAATATTTTGTTTAACTTCTTTTCGTATATTACTCATGGGTTACTGTCTTCACCCATTGAAAATAAATAATTTCGTTTTAAAGGACATACGTTTTAATTTAACTTTAGATTGATTTCTAGGCTTTTCTGAATTTTGAAAGTTTGATATTATTAATTTTAATTCAATTGTGGGAGGCTCTGGAGACCCTCGTGGGAGATCTTCTCATGACATAGAGAGATTATCTAAAATATTCAGAATTCGTAAACGTAATATGAGCGTAGGTATAGTAGGGTCTAAATCGGTGAAAATATGTGGGTCGCGACACGTGAGTCGTTGTCTGATTTAGCAGAACACTTCGATTTTTTAGCTATTATTGAACATCTATTTTTTTCGACGCTACAGCAGAACACCTACTAAAACTTTCACAATCTTTGAAAGACTATGAATATTTTATTGTAAATTTTGATATCTAGAAAACAAATGAAAGGCCACTATTTTCAGTGTTTATTTGCAAATAAATCCTGCAGTAGAAAGAAATAAAACTTTTAATGTGCTCAATAAACTTCTGAGTACCTGTTCGAATAACGCTTTATTCGAACTAGCGCAGCCATTTCTCGTGTTGGGTAGAAGCCGTCATTCCTCTTCATTCTTATTGTTACAGGGGCATGAACCCCTCATTTTATTTCTATAAATTTTGATTTCTCCATTTCAATAGATTTCGATACGTGAAGGATTAAGTCAACAGAAGATGTTTTCATCACTTGCTCTGTAAGAAATAGTAAATATTTGTCTGTACTAATGCACCAGGAATAATATCGACTGAAAGAGCAGGGCACTAAAAACTGAATTTTAGTGTCAAGTAGAAGAGTACGGAAAAAGGAAAAATGTGTTCCAGCAAAAATGCATTTCCATTTTCCATGACAAATGGTTTTATCAAGCTTATTTGAATTCATGGATGAAAATGGGCAATCGGATTTGAAAAAAGGATGAGAATCACTGAGGAAGCTTTTTTTATAAAATTCGGTATGAATAGAGAAAATTAGTAATACCTCCACTGCTAGTTGACTTCTTCGACCGGGAATAACAGCTTCTCTGGAATATCAATTAATCACCTTGGCTTTAGCCACCTTTCTCGCCCTCTTGATTGCCCAAGGCTCCATTCGCGATTTATTTCCTGTCTACTGAAGAATGAAAAAATGCTTCTGAAAAGTCCACTCTGGAAATTCGTCATTGAATTTATGTCTATATGTTTAAAAGATTGTAATACAAAATTAATAAATAAAAATCTTAAACTAAAAATACGTAATGATAATAAACATTGAGAAGAATTCTTTTAAACCAAGAATGCCATATTTATTTCTGTAGATATTATCCAACTCAATCTTCTTTTCCAACTCTATCTAAATTCTCATATATGCATAATGCTTTAGGATTCTGAACGATAAACTATATCTTGAATTCCCACTGGAGCTCTTTTTGGGAAGCGGAAACATGATACAGAAACCGTCGATCTATCAAAGTTGAGTAGAAACCAATTTCTGCTCATCCCTTGCTGAACTCGTATTAAAATAAAAATATAACTACAACATATAAAACATTGAGAGCTAAATAAATAAAGGCACATTATAAATGAAGTAAACTAGGGTGACGGAATCAATTAGCGAGGGAGAACCACTTGTCGAGGAAACCGTTATTATTTTTATTATTTTACCATTAAGCGAAATCCCTTTCAGGGTGAGCGTAACTCGTTTGGTTTCAGCCTTGTTATACTACTGGCGATCAAGGAATTCATATGGTTTGAGAGCCGTTTGATGAGTTTGGGAAAAAGAATGTGAACATTTTTTTTCCTTGGAAAGTTTACCTTCATTTATCAATATAGTCTCCAACGAGGGTTACACACCTAGTCCAGCGAGATCTCAATTTTTTCATTCCTTCAGAAAAGTAAGATTTATCGAGGTCTGCAAAATATGCATTTACGGCATCGATTACTTCTTTATTGGATGAGAATCTCTTCCCATGATTTTTCCCATAGCTCGACTTTTAGATGATTTAATAATAATGTACCGAACGTTTCTGTTATAGTTTCACCTTTCTTCAAGTAATCAATGTGAATAATTCCCCGGGAATCCCAAAATACCGTGGCCATCACCTTCCCAGGTGTCAAAACAGTCTTCGCCTTCTCTGGCGCACTTTCACCAGGCAGTACCCACTGCTTTGACTGCTGCTTTGTCTCGAGCGTATAAAGGTGGATTAAGGTTTCGTCCACAGTCACGAATGAATGTAACCAGCTCTGCGAATCCTGATTAAACTTCGCCAAACACTACGCTGAAACGTCCTTTCGGTTACGCTTTTGATCGCGAGTCAGCAATCGCGGCATCCATCATGCAAACGCCTCCTTTACCTCCAGTTTTCCGTGGTGACCTCCATTGGACGTCTGGAGGGCGCTTCATCTTTAGTTGTGGTTCGACTACGTTTCTAATCGTTTATCCAAAAACAAAAGGTTTTCAACAAAGGACCAGACTCCCCATAAACTTCGTCTAACTCGGTTCTCATCTGCGTGGTCATCTGATTTTTTAAATCAAAATGTTTTATCACTAAACGGAACTCTACTTTCTACATTTTTTCGAAAACGACTGACACACTCACTTCAGATGTATGACGAACGCAAACTGAACTAGCGCTAGTAGAGCAGCGCCACTGAAAGTTTGGTCCAGCGGCTACTCGATATTGGGCACACTGCGATCCAACGTGGGAGGGCAGCGGTCCCACAAAGTAAGAGCAGCCGTCCCACAGAGAGAGTGAGAGAGAGTAGCGTGCTAGCGTGGTGAAGCTGCTCGATCAACATGAGAGAAAATCCACACCAAACTGATGGGCGAGCAGCGCTCGATGCGTTTGGTGTTGCAACTCTATCGCGTGGTAGAGCAGCTTGACCAAAACTTTTTCAGTGTATTTATCAAACGAGTCTCGTAAGTTTAAGTAAGGAATTCTAGGAGAAGCAAGAAGGGATTGGTTTTCTTCATTCTGGAAGTCATTGCATGTTGTCCAGTCAAACGATACACTCTTTCCACAACACCGTTCTGACCCGTGGTATCAATCCGTCTAGCAATCACCCCAGGAGAAGAGCTTCACAAAACCATTAAACTAATCCACCAAGCAAAACTCTTCACGGGGGCCCACGAGTATCCAAAGCCTTTAGTTTCAGGTGTCACTCTTCTTCTTATAGACAATTGTTAGTCTCGATTAAGCTTCTGAATCATTAAAATTAGTGTGTTTGCAAAAATCGTGCAAATAGAAAGAATTTTTTTTTCGACCTCGAATAATAGGATCCTCCTTGGTAATTGGTTTCGTTACCCTACATGAAGAAAACATATCATTTTATTTGAACTTGTCAGTTAAGTGAGATTTAATAACAAATTTTTCATTACGAGGTTCACCTCTTATAACGGAATTCCGCTCTCGCTATGTACGTACTTTCATGTTGCTTGATCAGCTGTATGAATATGTAGGGCAGTAAAATATTTGTTCAGTAATCATTCTATTTTCCTCGTGGTTGATACCGAATTAGAATTTCTCATCAGACCAGCTTTTTCGTGTAATCACGAAGAGAGGCGAAGTAGCGAAGCCCAAGTAAAATTTGAATGATTTTTTAATCAAATTTCAGCTAGTAATTTTAAATATCAACATTATTAGTCACTCTCTTCCTTTCGGAATGTACTTTTTTGAAATTTTTGTCAATAAATTCTAATTTTTACTTATTAATAACTCTTTCAAGCTAGGTAACATTTTGACTTGAAAAACATATTTTCTTTCTAACTTTTGTTTCCAAACGAGAAATCTTAAGCAATTCCATCTGTACAAGCAGACACATTTTTAGTGCTTCAAATATAAAAATGTACGTTTTGCATAATTACATTTTTCATTGGTTATTTAGAATCGATTCTCTAAATAAAAAAATTTGTACTTATAAACATGTGCTCCAGTATGAGTGGGATAAAATATGCATAACTCAAATCTTAAAACATTTATTTCTGGCACTGTTGGAGTGTAATTGCAATTGATTTAATTTAGAAAATTAAAAATGAAAAGTACAAGTATGATTTTCTTTTTCTTAAATTTCGAACGCTAAGAGTTTGAAGATTGAATTTTATATTCTTAATTTCAAATGCTTCGAGCTTATAATCAAATAATTTCGAACTCTTATATCTCAAGTCCTGATTTAAAAAATTGTACATGTAAATAAAATAAAGTGAAAAAAATATTTCACCTATTTTGGAAAGTTGTCACCCTTTTATCTTTTGCCGGTTGGAGAACTAAAATTTCATTTAAAATTGCAATCCACAATGCCTTGAAGTTAATTCGTGTGAGCTGAAATAAACAGCAATTTGGTTGCGATCGAGAGAAAGCCTGAAAATGACAGTAAATTACATTTTTGGTCGGAAATTTTTTTTATTCTCATAGTGTTAGTAGAAAGATTCATTCGATCAGGACACCAAGCGGGTGATTTTTACAGTTTTAAACACTTCCAATTTTGAACTGTTGAATTTTAAAGACTAATTATTGTGAAAGTATTTAGTGTTGAAGGCCTGAAATTGACAATTTGAATTTTCAAATCTCGTATTTTTTAATTGTTAAATTTAGAAGGTTAAAAATTTGAAAATATACCATTTTGAAAATTTATTTTCAAGCCGGCTAGCGAGTCAATTTTCCAATTTGTATTGCTTTTTCAAATTGTTAGCCTCCTGTTCAAAGTATGGTTCAAATTATAAGGATTTCTAATTTCTAATTTCAATATGAAATATAAACAAAATCGTTAGATATTACATTTCAATTTCTCAAAGTACATATTTTCAAAATAAAGGCCTTCATATATAGGGGATTGTTCAGTCATAACATTCAAAACTCAAACATTTTATCTCAAAACATGATAAATTATATCATTTTGAATCTATATTGTTTGAAATGCAACAATTTTTGTTTGAACCCTTCTATAGATTTATCACGTTTTAGCAAGTTCAATAATTTGAAATTCGAGCAGCAGAAATATTGTCAATAATTTGCTCGCGACCCATCAAATGTAGAGAAAAAAGCGACCCAGTGGGCAAAACAACATTGTGATCTTGAGGACGTTCTAAAGACATCCTTAGGACGTCCATGTCAGTTCAGTTGATGTCTTGAAGACGTTTCATGTCCAAAAGACGTCTTCAAGACCTGAGACGTCTTTGGGACATCAAGTGGACTGACATGGACGTCTTAGAGATGTCTTTACGACGTCCTCAGAATGACGATGTCTTTTTGTCCAATGGAGATTTACCACTTTTACGGTAGATACGGTCAATTCGGTGAGAAATATGAGAAAATCAGTAATTTACGAGGTAAGGCCGGTCAGCAACCATTTCTGAGGTCTATAGTTAGTGTTGTGTTGGTAATTTGTGTACAGGCTATTCGAAGCGCCAGGGATGGGCCCCCATGAAAGGCAGAGCTAGGAACTTGAATTTATCTCGATCGCAATAGTGTAATCCTAACGAATGGATTTAGGTAGGTCGGCTCCAACATGGCCGAAACTCACCTACCACCACTGCAACTTGCATGGAGAATAGACATAAGGGGGTACGTAACATTTAGGCGCCGCCGTTTAGGCGCGGCCGTTTGGACGCCGCCGTTTGGACGCCGCCGTTTGGATGCCGCCGTTTGGATGCAGGACATTCAGGCGTCAAGAAATTGAGCTGCTTGACATTTAGGCGCTGCGTATTTTGGCGCTGGACTTTTAGGCGCGGGACTTTTAGGCGCGGGACTTTTAGCCGCCAGGACGTTTAGCCGCCAGATCGGCGAAACGGCTTGAGTCACAGGGGTGCTCTCCCACCCGCCATTAGACGTCGAAAAGGGGAAGGTATATGGCCTACATTACGTCCGTGACCCTAAAGGGGATGACTTAAAAGTAATTCACTTTTTCCTAGTTTTCCCCACATTCATAATCGATACGCAAATAAGAATCAATGGCTCGGTACCTGAAAATGCCGGCGGCTAAGCGGCTGCACGCCTAAACGACCTGGCGGCTAAACTTCCTGGCGCCTAAACGTCCCGCGCCTAAATCATCCGCGTCTGAACGTTCCACGTCCAAATGGCGGCGTCCAAACGGCCGCGCCTAAACGTCCTGCTCCGGACATAAAGAGACTTCTATGGTCCCTGTGAAAAGAGACGGGCCGACGCGCTATGAATAGAATTTTCCATCGATTCGGATGTGGAAGTTACCAGGAAGTTACGCCAATTTGTGGTAGGCAGTTCAAATTTCAAATCTCATACACATAGGCTGCTATTTTTTTCCACTGGATCGGATGCGGAAGTGTGACACTTTTAGATGGGAGTTCAAACTTCAGCCAATCCGTGATTACGGTTTCCGCGGGACATTGGTGGTTTCAGAGCAGGCCTGCCGAAAAAGGAGGAGGGCTTCTGCGATACCATGTGTTCACTTCCATTTCCACTAACCGTCTGAAGAACGGGTGGTGGTAGAAGGCGCATGGTCTCGAGTCGATGACAGTGAGGAGTCAGTGATGTTGCTAGAAACAATTTTCCAAAGCGCCCTGTGGTGACCCTTTACTTTTCTCCGCAATCATCTTTAACTTCATTGTAAGGCAAGGAAACCTTATCTGGATCGCGGATCACCGCATCGAGTTGTAGAAATAGTGACCTAGAAATATAGTTCTAGATTCTTGATTTATGGATCGACACAAAAGTAAGAAGGTACTGTCCTGTCGATACAAATTCACTGGAAATTCACTAAATATTCTCAGAATCAGTCAAGCTTGTAAGATTTTTCTCTAAAAGAACCCAGGTAGCACTTTTTGGAGATACAAGTAGTGCTTATAAATTTTCTCAAGACTCATGAACTTGGTTTTTAAATATAATCGAAATTTTCTTGAATAGCAAGGAACTACAGAGGCTGCCTTGAAAGAGTATCTGGCTTGAGTAAACTAGGCAGAAAGGGTCCTTGTAGTAAAGTTGCAGTCCAGTGGCCAGATATAAGAGCTTCCAATATAATTTTTTTCTCAATTTCCAAATTAGAGACTCAAAAGTTAACAAATCAGAATCCACGGATTTTCACAATCACAAATATCTGAAATTTACTTCGCAAAATTCAAAATATATCATATTTTGCACGTGTCTTGTAAACCTTACGTGGTACGTCAAAGCAGATAGCATTTTGAGATTTACCGTCAGAGAATTACTGAATATAAATATACACGTTGTAATATATACATATATGCATGTGAATAAATAAATAATAATTTTCAAAAAACTAAAAGGAACTAGTTTTATGAAGGTTTCATGATAGCGAGACCCTAACTGCCTGACGTACTTCGGTATTCTCAAGGTTTGACTACCATATATTAAGTTGTAAAAAAGGACTCAGATCTCTGAGACTTTTTCTAGAGAACTAATCATTCAAATGATACCTCAAATGTGACTAAAGTCGACCCGAACTAGCCTAAGACTTCCGCCTGAGATATTCCCGAGATTTTGTTTCGGTAGGGTGTCACAGCATGGCGCCCTGGAAAATTGTTTCTAGCAACATCATTAAGTCCTCGCTGTTGTCGACTCTTCAGAAGATCAGTAGAGATGGGAGCGGATGCATGGTATCGGGGGTACGTGACGTTTAGGCGCAGCCGTTTGGAAGCGGGACGTTTAGGCGCCGAAACATTTAGCTGCCAGACATTTAGGCGCTACGCAGTTCAGGCGCTGGACTTTTAGGTACGAGACGTTTAGCCGCCAGATCGGCGAAACGGCTTGAGATCAGATAAATTAAATCTTCACAGCTCACTGTTTTATGTTATCCCGCACCGATTCATCATTGACCGCTGATGTCGAAGTGAGGCATGGCGCACTGGTACTGGTCGTTGAGGTCAGAGTGAGGGCTTTTGATGGATAATTTGCTTACTGAGGCAATGTGGACGGAGATGAAAGAGACCACTGATCAGATTTAAGTCATTCGATGTCTCATTGTGATCAAACGCCGTAGAAGAAATTTTGTCCAAACGTGATCGGAAAAAAATATATCATGAAGGATCTCAGTCTATTTTTTACAAGATGAGTGCCAATGGTGCGATAATGTTCTGAAGGTGTGATCGTAGAAATAATGGATGTGAGGCTTGTTTGCACACGTGCAGTTCTACCAGTGAGATAAGTTTAATAAAGATAAATTTTTATATATTTCAAGGTGTAGGCGTGTGACTTTAAGTATTTCGGTGACTAGTAACGAGGGTACTTTCCCAGCCCCCATGAGACGCTAAAAAGGATAACTTATGTGGCCTACATTATTTCTGTGACCATTCACAGGGGTGCTCATCCGCCCCTGACGAGACGTTGAAAAGGGGAAGGTATGTGGCCTACATTATTTTTGTGACCCTAACGCGGATGACTTCTCCCTCCCCCCGCCCCCAGGAGACGTTGGTACAAGATTCATTTTTATTTATCTGGAAACTCTGAGTGCCTAAAAGTCCTGACGGCTGAACGGCTGCGCGCCTAAACCACCTGGCGGCTAAACGTCCTGGCGCCTAAACGTCCTGGCGCCTAAACGTCCTGGCGCCTAAGTGTCCCGCGTCTAAACGTCCCGCGTCCAAATGACGGCGTCCAAACGGTCGCGCCTAAACGTCCTGCTCCGTGATATCGGAGAAGATCTTCTTCTCTTTCGGCAGGCCTGTTTCAGAGCACCAATCACAGCTCGAATCATTTCCTCCAAGCTCTTCCTAGAGGGACTGTAAGGAGGAGCAAAATCTCGTACAATGACTTCACGAAAAACGAGCACGTTTGCGGATGAAAATACACGCCCAATCCTCCCAAATCCCAAGCATGGCGCTAGTGTTCGAAATGTAGGGCAATATAGCCGCGTTTTAACAGATAATTGTTCAACATAAAGTACCTTAAAGCAGAGTTGTGAATCCGGAACAGAAACTCGACCGTTCCAGATCTGGATCCGGTATTTTTTAGGAATGGTTACGAGCTGGTCTTGAACGCGATTCCGGAACGGAGCGATACTACTACTCGTTCCGTTCTGAATTGATACCAAGCTTAATTGTTCTAGTTCCAGATCCCACTGACCTCCTCCCAGCTCCGGGTTCGTTCCTAGCTGGAACAAACCTGGAACTAGAACCTAGTTCCGGAACAAATTTGACGACTGTTCGAGTTCAAGATGCCTTCTGTAATGCACCAGAGTACTAAAGTAACCCTCTCCCTCTGATGCAACCCATCACTGGAGATAGGGTGAGATAGGAGAAGGGGCGATAGAGGGGAGGGAGATTTCGATCGAGCTCAGTGCTAAGGGGTTTTTTCGAATCGAAGAATATGAATTTGGGGTCGAAATTCTAAAATTGAAAAAAGCGACCTAAGTTTTGAAAAAAAAATCAATAAATACGCAGAATTCTATGAAAGATAGTACTACGAGGTTTTTCGAGATGCAAAATACGAATTTGGGGTTGAAATTCAGAAACTAAAAAAAGCGATATAATTTTGGTACTAAAGGGGTTACCGAGTCGGAAAATACGAATTTGGGGTCGAAATTAAAAAAAGCTACCTAAATTTTCAAAATTTCATTAAATTGGTGGATTTTCATGAAACTCAGAATGAGGTGAGTTTCCAAGTGTTAGAATATAAATTTAGGGTCGAAAATGGAGAATGCAAAAAGTTGACATGAAGTTTTAAAAATCTTATCAGATTGTTGGATTTCCATGAAAGTCATAATGAGAGGGTTTTTCGAGTCTTAGAATACAAATTCAGGGTCAAAACTCGAAAATTCAAAAAGTTGAGTCGAATTTCGAAAATTTTACTTAATTGGTAGATTTCCATGAAAGTCATAACGAGGGGGATTTTCGTGTCTTAGAATACAAATTTAGGGTAAGAATTGAAAAACTAAGAAAGTGGACTCCAAATTTTGTGGCTCTTCTGAATTTTGAAATTTTAACCATAAATTCGTATTTTGTGATTGGCAAAACACCCTATTACTAATTTTCATTAAAATCCGCCAATTTAATGAAACGTTTAATATTTGAGTCGCCTTTTCCTTCCAATTGAATAGAATTTCCAGAATTTAGGTTGATTTTTGGAATTTTTAGGATTCGACCTCAAACTCGTAAAATGCGATTCAAAAAATCCCTTGTAATGACTTCCACGGAAATCTACAAATCTAGTAAAATTTTCAAAATTTGAGTCACCTTTTTGAATTAATAATTTTAACTCTCATTTTGTATTTTGCAACTCAAGAAACTTCCTTTTACTAATTGTCATGGAAATGTACGAGATTGATAAAATTTTCAAAATTTATGTCAGTTTTTTAAATCTTTCAATTCTGCCCCAAACTCGCGTTCTGTAACTTGAAGGTTCTACTCTTATTGACTTTCATGAAAATCCGCCAATTTAATAGAATCTAAAAAATTTTCATCAACTTTTTGAATTTTTGAATTTTTACCTCGAATTCGAGTTTTTTGACTCGAGAAACCCTCTCTCACTGAATTACATGAAAATATACCAATTTAATGAAATTTTCAAAATTTAGATCAAATTTTAGAATTTTTCAATTTCGACAACAGATTCGTATTCTGTGACTCGAAAAATTCCCTTTTATTGACTTTCATTGAAATCTACCATTGTAAAAAAATTTTCAAAATTTAGGTCAACTTTAGGAATTTTTTAATCTTGACTTGAAATTCGTATTTTGTGACTCGAAAGCCCACCTCTTACTGACTTTCATGAAAATCTACCAATTGAATAGAATTTCTGAAATTTATGTTCTTTTTTTGAATTTTTGGTTTTCGACCTCAAATCTGTATTCTGCGATTTTAAATATCCCCGAGTACTGCCTTTGATGTAACTGTAACAAATTATAAAATTTTCAAAATTTATGTCCGAACTTCTCCGCGATCTTCATCCGATTTTTTTCGAAAATTTCTGGTAAAAAATCAGTACAATATTCTAGGCGGAAATTCTTTTAAACCATTTATAATTGATTCACAAGCTATTGGCACTAGCTTGAATTTTTCGGTAAAAATTAGTTGAAAATTTCTAATAGAAACAGAAAGTTTCGAATGCATATATCAAAAAGAATATGAACGGTAATCGAACACAGACCTATCCGAAATTTGCTTTCCGAAATTTTCACCAGGGTTTGTTGTTAAAAATAACAATAAAATAATGAGTTGTGAAACTAAGTTTTTGCCAGCATTGATTCAAAAAATTTCACTTTCAATCCTCACGTGTACCCATAAGTTCGTAACGTTGGGTACGTGATGAAAACTAATGATTTTTAAAATGAATTTTTTCCAGCAATGATTCATTTCTACTTTCTTATCACCTACATTCTACATGTATGAATACTGATGCCGTAAATTGTAGAATTTATATTAAGTAGTACCTGAAGCATTTTCTCTCCTCCACATCAGGCTGTAACGTCTATTTCTCTCGGAAAATTTTTTATAAGTTTTTTCTATTTTATTTTCCCTTTGTCAAATCTAATTAAATATTATTGAAAAATTAGATAGCACAGTTATGAATGTTGAAATTTATGCGAAAGTCTTAACGCTGAACGTGATGTGGAGCAAGAAGAAAGTTGACGTTTGCAACCAGCCTACGTCGAAGTAATCTTTGCTCATGTGCATCAATCTGTATTACCGAGAGTACATCACTAGCTGATCATGTATACCATCCGATAGCGCTGATTGTCGTGGAACAGCTCTCTCCTTAGTGGAGCATAAGTTTTTTTGACCCAGTCTCTAGGGAAAAAATTAATGGAATTTGCGATGTGCTTATGTGAGAAGACTGCTTTCATGCTTGCGCGCTGTAAATGTCAACTTTCTTCTCGCTCAGGCATACCTGCCTAGTGATGATGCAACTGGTTCACAGAAAGCTCCAAGAACAAGGAGAAAGAAGGAGCCGGTGTCTATCACACAGTGGCATTAAAGGCAATGCGATCTCGGACAGGCCAGCAAAACTAGCAATAAGAGAAGACTTCACTGGTCCCGAAGTAGTCGTAGGTATTTTCAGGAGGTTGGTCGGTGAAGAAATCAACAGTTAGCTGACCGAGGAACAACAAAAGGAGTGGAATAAGGCCATTGACTGCAGACAGGCTAAAGCACTCATGGGTGTAAATTTAAACTTTAAACGAGCTGTGGAAATACGCAAGCTCCGAGGTACGAAGTCAAAATCCTAACAGAAGGTTTTATAGGGCACGGAAACTTCAGCTATCACAGACACAAGATAGACCTCGCAGATAGCACTCACGGGCAGTAACTACATCAGTGAGTCAAGAAAAATCGGCTATAGGCGTGGCTGCGGTCCTCTCCGTATGGAGAGGGCTTTGGAGTCACGAATATGCTTATAAGGAGACGCGAGACGTGTGAAATAAAGAAGTATGCTGGCTCTTTGGACTATTACAATAGCAAATTCTATCCACCACAGAAGAAAAAAGAAGAAAATTTAATGGTTATGTTGCGCGAAACTATTTTTGCCCCAAAATCGGAAATATGCTTTCATCTTGCTTCTGAAATTTGATAAACTTATTTTAATACTTTGGTAAAAATTAGAAATTTATAATTATGTGCTAAAATAATATATAAATCATTATGGTAATTAAATTCCTAATCTCACGATAGTCAATGTCATACGTATAATAGTTGTCAATATTTTTTTAATGTTTGTATTTTCAAATTTTACATTAATATCCTATATTGGTTATTATTACTGAACATTTTGCCGATTTTTGTCGTCTGCAGTGATAAAAAAATGTATTATAACTTTTCCATACCGAAAACGTGTAAGGGAAACATTTTGGCAATTCACACAACTTTGCAAAGACCAGCGTTTCAAATGCGAGTCCAGAATACGTAAGTTCTCACGTAGTAGTAGAATAAATGTTTGGTCAGGCGCTTTTAAAGAAAATATTATGGATTTAATATATTCCTACAACTTTATTCAGCGTTCGAATTCTACTTCTCTCTAAACAATTTAGATGCAATTTCTACAGAATTTGGCAGTACATTATTGTCGACTAAAATTACATTTCGTCACAATTCAGAAAAAAATTCGTAGAACTAATTTAATTCATTTTAATGAGCTATATTTGTATGCAATGTAATATATTTTCGAATGCAGGTTTCTGCGGTATTCAAATTTATTGTTTCAGAAGAATTCTAATGAACATGTGCTCTTTAGAATATTGCGAATTTCAGAAGGAAAAAAAAAATGCTAGACGCTTGACTTTTTTTGCTTTTCCAAAATGAACCACAGAGTTAAAATAGAGCTCTGAACTAATGCTTCCTTCTATATTTATCCTAATTTTTTCCTCTACATATATCATTTCCAAATATTTCAAATTTGTGGTTTTCATCGGAAAACAATTAGACATTGTTTGCAATCAAAGAACTACGATTGCGCAAATGAGATGGTATTCGAATTTATCGATTTCCTAAATTTCGCGTTTGAATCAGCCCATGAAATGCAATCTTCTTCTAGTCAAAAAAATGCTCAGAAAAAGGAGATAATCTAGATTGATAATTAATTAAGCACTAACTTCAAGTAGTATCAAGTTAAAATGATTATTTTTGATTCATTAGAAGTGAAGGGCGTCATTAATTTAATGCAACTATATACACGCTCATATAAGTGTCTCAAATGAAGTAATTGTTATTTAGAACTAATAAAGACAGGCTTAGAAATCACAAATATGGTAGTACAATTCCATTTAATTATTTTAAATGCTTTCTTTGGACAAATACAACCGTATCTCACTTTGTTCTGGAAAAAAATTTTTACTTTGTCTCAAACTCGTCATTTGCTATTCGAATTATATTAGTAACGAAAAATTGTAAGAAGTGTTGAAGTTATAAGCAACTCATAAAGTTATAAACATTCTGTTACCTATTAAGTATAGAAATGAAATGTCATGATAAAGAAAGTAGTGTAATAAAAATATTAGGTAATGAAATTTGATGAAAAATTACTAGGTACTAATTATTCATAAATAATAAAATAAACTCCCAAATTTCTTTACACTTATATAATAATAATCCTAATATTTTACCCCGATTGGACAATTGCTAATAATGAAGATTCATCAATTTTCTGCACTATCAATTTTGTATATCGAAATTTCCGAATAAATAATTTTACTTCATCATAAAATTCATTTCTAAATGTTTCTGATCATTATTGATAGAAGAGAACATTTAAATTGTAAATGATTGTTTAATATCGGAAAATAATTCTGTTCTTAACATTTTTCAACATCCTGTTGTACCATACTATAATTTCTAAACTTTTTTATATTTTCGCAGAGATAAGAAAAATTAATTTTTGGGAAAAACTGATTTTGAAGAATTCGAAAAAAAATTTAGAAGCTTTTTAGTAATTTTGAAAGATTTTGAGATTAAATTTCTTTGAAGATTTCTGAAAAAACTTTCCTTGATTAAGGTTTAATTTTAAAAGAATAATTTTCAGCTTTAAAGATTTCAAAATGTGTGGAAAAAGAATGTGGAAGACTTTAAGGCAATTCTTTTAATTTTTAAGGATTTCCAAAAATTTTAAACTCAATTTTGCAGGGCGTCAAGAGAATGAAACAAAAAATTCTTAAGATTCATGGAAAAATTCCAATTGATTTTTTCTTCAATGAATTCTAAGAGAAAATTAAAAAAGATTAAAAAACATTTTAAATTATTTCCTAAAATTGTGAAAAAGAGTGTAGAAGATTTTGAACCGAAATTTTGCCATAATACATTATTGTAGAACAAATCTAATTAAGTTTAAGAGATACTTAGAAGTTTTGAAACGATTTAAAAATAATAAAAACTTATAAGATATTTTAAAAATTTTGTAAGGTTTCAAGAAAATGAAAAAAATTGTTCAGGTTCATAGAAAAAATAAAATGATTTTTTATTTCGAAAAATTAATTTTAAGAGAATATTGAAAAACATTTCTAAAATTATCAAAGAAGAATCTGAAAGATTTGAAGACAATTTTATCAATTTTGCAGAATTAGAAACAAAATTTCACGAAGAATTTGAATAATTTAAAAATATTAGTAACTTTCAAAATTTTGAAAGAATTAAAAAAATGATTTTCTTCAGATTGTTGGGAAAAATGTTTATGATTTTTTATTCCGAGAAATGAACTTTTAGAGAAAATTGGAAAGGGCTTCAAAACATTTCAAAAGATCTACTGACATTTCGAAAAAGAGAAGAAAATTTTAAAGCAAAATGTTTCAATTTGGTAAGATTGAAAAATAAAGAAAAATCGGGTCAATTCAAGAAATATTTAGAAGATTTGAAGAGATTGAAAAAAAATTTCAAACTGTGAAAGATCTAAAGGAATGCAGATTTTTTTAAAGATTTGAAACCATAACTTTACCTGTAGAAGCTTTAGAAGAATTTTAAAAGGTTTGACGTGAATAAACAAATTTTCTTTAAAATCCCAGGAAAGTTTGGGAGATTTTAAGGCAAATTTCTTTCATTAATTTCATTGATGAGTCATCGCCAGAAAGGCCATTCCAACAATAATTTAAGAGAGACAAAAATTCTACGAGGAAGCGGCTGGTTGGGACATTTGTTCAATGAAGTTGTTATTATCGATCTATATTATTAACGTTTGATCAATTTCAAAGTACATAAATGCCTTTGAAGACAACTGTTAATCATTTCCTGTCAGAAAAATCAATTTGGCGTCTAGAAAAACTTATTTCACGAAAATTTCTCTCTGAAATTTTGTATAAAAATATTTGATGTTAACTTACGCCAATTTTTCGTTGTAAATTGTCACGCTTCGGAAAAATCTCAGCAACTGCCATGAAGCAAACAATTTTTCGTATGAGAAAAACAAAATAAAAAGAACTGGTTTATAAACATTGTTTATGGAGGTTAGCTTGAATATTATCAGAATTACTTCTGTTCTTTGAGTGCAGATGCAATAGTTCTAACGATATTTTTTCTTGAGATAAAAGAAAGCTGAAGCAGCTTGAGAGCTGAAGTGGTGAATTTTGTCAATTTGTCTTATATATCATTGCTCTGTGAAAAAAAAACAAATCGTAAACAATAGTTCTCTGAAAAATTTGATGCTGAGTATTTACAAGAAAAAAACTTTTAAAACGGTCGAAATATACGATCTGTGGATGATTATGAAGAGTGAATTCCTATTCCAGACAACCGTGCGGCGCTTGTCAAGAGTGGGATCGCTACGCATTTTGCTGGCGCACACTCACTAAGTGTAATTTAAAATGGGTTCCAAACTACGTGGCGTACGGCGTGAGCGTCGGCGTGGGTATTAGCAACCGAGCATGTACAGGCCTTTAGAGATCAAATAAAGACTGGGAGGTAGCATGGTGTGATGGAATATGTAAGAAAGGGAGTAGGGAGGTTTAAAGAATGCACAGCAAGTGGAAAAGAGGGAAAATTGATATATAAAGATACGCGCAGGGCAAGAAACACTTTAAGAAGTTATGTAAGAGAAAGGATGATAAGAAACAAAGAGAGTTTGATAACGAAATAAAGGACTCTGAATCAGAGGGAGATGTATGGATCTTTATAAATTAATTTGAGAAAAGGAGGAGGGAATAATTGATAAAGTGTGGAAAGAAATTTGAAACAATTATTTTAAATAGGTAAACCATGAGCCGGATGAGAGGAAGGTGTCAGGGTGGGTACAGCATAGTGTGTGAATGGAAAGGCAATATAGAATGTAAAAAGGATGTAAAAAGGTGGAAAGAGTTTCTAGAATATAAGGAAAATTAAGATGTAAGCTGTGTAAAGGAAAATATAATAACAAGGGAAGGTTTATAATAAACATGTAATCAATTTCGGACCGAAAGGCTGAATTTAATGAAATACATGCATACGTAAAAAATGTGAGGGGCTAAATTTGTTTTTCCATTCCTCTTTGTACATTTTTGAATATTTCTCCACAGAAGGTTTCATATTTTGCAACCGTCGTCGTTTTGGCACCTGAGAACGTATCGCTCGTGACTCCAGTATAAAATATTCAAAAATATTCACATACTATTCGAAGCTTTCGCACTATCGACGCGCAAGGATGTATGTGAGATCCGAAATGTGAATCAACCATAGACTGCGGAAGTTTTCTTCGCTTCCGCTTGTGTGACAAATAAAATTTCTGATTCTATTTTTACAGTTCAATAGAGTTTCAGAATGACACCTTTACTGAGAAGTCAGCACACATCTCGAAAATGCCTATGCAAAAGAATTCGACTTTACACTTCGTCGGCTCGAGAAAACAGAATATCCTTATCCTGGGATTTAAAAAACGTAAACCAAATACTCCTTTATCTTATATCTGTAGTGTATCCTCAAAGAACCTCTAAGCTCCGATATATAAACTTCTAGTTTTAAATTTTTATATTTATAATTAAATGAAAACCCTATTTAAAGAAAATTTTTAATTATTTTATACACTTCTGTAATCTATATACTGTGCATTTTAATTCGTACATTGAGCAAACTTTCTATTAAAAGCATAGTAGCGAAGCAGCATGCAGCTAGCTCGTTTATCGCAACTTCCTATTTTGTACGCAAATTGAAAACTCGACGAAATAGGATCAGCGACTAGTTTGTAAAACGAGAAACTAATTGTCAATACATCAGCTGCATTCACTGCACCGGTTCATCTAGGTAGTTCGACAAGCTGGTTTCATTTAGTCAATTCCACAATTTTCAAACCGGGATCCAATCGCGATCATATAACTATTTCACTAAAATGAATATTCAAAATGTATAACGGTTACATCAAAAACAGAGCGCAGTACATTTTTTCATTCATAATTTGAAGAGGATGGAAAAATCGTGAATTGAGTATCAAATGACTCCCCTAAAATTTCATTTAAAAAAATTCCTTTCTCACCTGCATCGATTTTATACATGAAAATAACAATAAATCGCACATTTTTCATTATTTTATGGGAGAAACCATATTTTTGAAGCCAAAATTGGTAGAAAGTGTTGTATACTGCAACTGAACATGTAACTGTATAATTTATACCCCGCTATAAAGTTGCTTCTGTTCCCACTATGAATTTCAAGTTGCGAAAAATGATAAAAACTTGAATTCTTGCTATCTTCCAACAGCTATCGCGCGTTTCTCGTCTCCCTGACCATCAAAATTTTTATATACACAGCTGGACATATATGTGGAATAGTTAAATAAAAGTAGAATATTTTGAAAGTCGAAACAATAATCGTTTCTTGCAACGTGAAATTGCAAAAAAAAAAATGTAAAAGAATTGCTTTCCTCGCTATTTTGAGAGTTTTAGTACACTTCCTACAATTCTGTGACTTGTGTTCTGGCACTGTCTTGATGTGAAGTTAAATGAAAGTAATAGCATTCACAATAATATTTTTTTATATTCACTTCTAAACTTGAACGACACGGCATTTTTTAAAAGCCGTATATTTGAAAAATGGGAAGTCAGTTTTGTGAATGCTAATAAATAAAATATATTTTGTATAATTTCGGTTTAAGAAAAAGCCAGAATACAACTTAAAATTCACGGGATTGTAGGAAACATATTAAAACTAACATAATAGTGAGGAAACCGATTCTTTTACATTTTTTGAGATTTTACGTTGCAGACAATGACCACAGTTTCGTTCGTTTTCAATAATTTTATATATTTTGCTAATCCACATAGCTTTCCAGCCACATATATTAAATTTTTGCTGGTCAGGGAGTCCAGAAACGTGTGATAGCGGTCAGAAAATAGCAAAAATTCAAGTTTTCATCATTTTTTGCAGCATCAAATTAATTTTGGATCATAAAAAATTTTAAGACTGGTACTAAACTATACAGTAACGAATCTAATTACAGTACACAACTTATGCTACCAAGTCTGGTCTTAAGAATATTGTTTTTCTCATAAGATAACGAGAATTGTGCGATTTTTCGTTATTTCCACGTATAACATCAATGCGGGTAAAGAAGGAATTTTCCTTAAATTATACTTAAGGGGAGTCACTTTGAACCCAATGAACAATTTTCCCATCTCCTTCCAATTACATTTTTTTAAATTTTCATTGTGCCCTAATGAACAAGAGCCGGAAACCGTTAGTGATAAAATCAGCTTGCGTAATTTAAATTCAGTAAAATGCTAAATAGTTTTCAAAAAATTACATCCCGACGGGATGTTTTATGCATCTGCATATCTTACGTAAATTTAATCGCTGGAGTGATTCAAATTTTTATATGCTTATTTCAAGTTAAATAACTAGTAAAATTTATTATTCTTTGCTTTTTCATACTCATTACTTCATCTTCAATTAATAATAATTTTCTAACACTTGCTCTCTCACGTTTTCAAACAATTTATGATTCTTTGAACTAAACTTTTCCCAAATGACGCATCAAGTAGTCCCTCAACTTTGTAAGCAATATGAAAATTAAAAAGTAGTCCGCAAATCAAGTTTGAAAATATAACCTCAAACAATTGTTTGAAATGAACTAAAATTTGTCGAAAATCTACAAGCATAATTTTTAAAAGTACGTGTAGAGAAATATTTAAAAGTAAGTTCTTTATGCACGTCAAAAGATAATTTTCACTAATTTTCAGTCATCCGAGGCAAAAAAAAAATTCCCCAATTTGAACAATTTTAAGTGCCTGAGAAATTATGAAGTTTCCCATTCATTCATCATGGGGAAAAAAATTCCTCAGTTCGTTTGCGAAAGAATCGTAAGAATGTAATAAAAAAATCGCAATGTAATGAGAAAGATAGTCTCCATTTCCAGCATTGATCACAGTATACGTATTAATATATTAAATTAAACCACCATAAGGATTTTCAAGGGGTTTAGAAACTCCATACTTGCAAAAACAGAATAATTAATATACATAACACTATTTTATTGTAGATTCCTGATAATTTAGCACAAATGATTATTTTTAATCACATCCGAGTTAGTTTCTCACATTTTAATGGTAGGCATTCAAATAGTTTCAATAGTTATATTATTCTATAAATTTACAAGATTTCATCTTTTTAAAGCCAGGCATTATTCAATTTTGTGAATTAAAAGCTTACTCACGTGAACTGAAACCTTTTTAAATCAATTTATTGTTGTATATTACCATAGTTTTTCAGGATATCCTTGGAGAATTGTTTATTTCCTTCACGCTCTGCTGACAAACAGTAATTAATAAAAAATAATAAAAATAAATATGAAAATAGGTATGAAAATACGAGGAGAAATTTCTTGACAGTAACGAGTAATTTGTCTCACAAAATATAATAGTTATAATATTAATTATAAACTTAGCATTCTAACGACATTGGATAATCTAAGATATCACTTCTCTATGAAATATCACTTTTAAACCACTATCGATTGTTTATAAAATGTTCTGTATCTTTCAAATAAATTCATAAATGAACATCAACAAATTGTTTCAACAATTTTTAAGTTCTATTATTTAATTTTTGATAAAAAAAGTTGATTAACTCATTGGTGAAATTAAAAGTATGCAAATATTATGAATTTTAGTTTGAGGAATGTATTAATATCAACAGCCTTTCCTAAAATATCTAAAGTATAACTCGATTCTGTAATAATAGCAATTTCTCGCTCTGTATATTGAAGTTCATATTGCAGAAAGAGCGAGGGTTCCAAGCAAATTTGATTCAACCGCAGAAATACCATTCGGGCAAGCACCGTTGACTTAAACGGGGGAAAAGGAAACGGAAATTAAGTGAAAATCACGCTAATGTGTGTGAGTCGGCAGGAAATGAAAATTGAATGAAGACGGGCACCGAAATGAGAATGTGGAAGTAATGGTGTGAGTAAAACCCTGATGTGTGAGTGTGTCTGTTTTAAACTTGTGATAACACACATATTTCATGATTTATATATTTTTCATTGTATCGCGCATTCCCAATATATCTGCTTTTGCTGGAAATCTCCCCTTCGAAACTCTAAAATTTCAAGGATCAATTCACATATTACTGTAACACGGGGCTAAGCGGGGCATGTGGGGTAAAGCCGGACACCCGCTTTTCTCTCAAAAGAGTCAATAGCAAGTCATGATTTGCAAAGATTTCGTGTGCCCCACTTTACACTACACGGCCTTCGCCCATTTTTCAATAGAAAATGCCATATAATCCACAGAATTCAAAATTTCGTATTTTCCGCTTTCCCCGATTTTTGTCCCGCTTAGCACCGTTTTGGGGAAATCGATGCGATTTATTTGAGAAAGCTAATAGCGTTATCTCAAAATGTACTTTTTCCAGGCCGAGCACAAGAATTTTCGATGAACCTAGGCACTTTGATTTCTTTTTTTCTCAATCTCAAAGAGAATAGGCATATTTATATACACACACTTTCGTCTTTATTTATGGGAGATAGGCTAAAGGAACCAATTGTCAAGCAAACCGTCAACCTCAGACTTTGCTATCCTCTTTCTTACAAACAAAAACTCCTGCAACTTTGAAACTTGTTCGATCGGGAAAAATTTCGGTTTGTATTTTTATACAGAAAATTAAAGCGTAAGATTAAAGCGGCCATAAAAAAGCAATACACAGTGGGTCATGACGCCCGATTTACACTATTACAATCAGTAATAGTTAGAGTACAGCCGTCCTGATGAAGAAACTGTACAACTGTATTTTTTTCGAAAATGAGTTTTTTATATGGTTGGATTCGTAATGAATAGACGAATTCAACTATGCTGATCATTATTACAAATTGTAATGAAATCTCGAGATAATTAGTTCTTAATTAGCATATCTACAGCGATTTTCGAGAATTCCTGATGAAGAAACAATATATCTGCAGAAATTGTAGCATATCTACACAAATTCCAGGTTTCGGGATAGTGCTGAGCCCTCAGATCCTGATTTAAAAAAAACACATCTGCGCAGATGTGTTTTGATCATGAGAATCCTCGGTCTTTCTACAGTCGGATTCCCTGAAATCGAATAGCGCAAGTACTTGTTAAGTTTCTACACCTGGATTCGAGGGTAACTTTGAGCCACCGATCCTTCTTTTCAATACATAGCACATCTACATTTTTTATCTGTCAAGCAAAAATAATTTTAGTTGATTGATAATATAATTATTCCTAATTATCTGAAATAATTATACAAATATAATAATCAATACATTATTATCCTTTTAGAGTTTATTGTCACCATTTGGTGATATTAGAAGAATTGTTATTTTTTAAAATATTTCCGAAGCTTTCAATTTTAAAATTGTGAGGAAATTGGACAATCTTTTGAAAAAAAATCACTCGCATGATTTTGCTGTAAATACACATATGAAACAGTTATAAATATTGTTGTGAAAATACATTTAATTCTCTGATTTTGACCGAATAATTTAAGTGAGAGATGGAAAAATTGATCGAGTCCTTTTTTTGACAATTCAAATTTTGATTTTTCGACATTCTTTTTTTTGATTTTCAGTTATGTGTACGGTGATATACATAACATATGCAGTAAAAGAGTTTCTATAAAATTTTATGTCATACAAAAACTGGGTCCTCTATGGAGGCTTTTGTAGCACTATTTGTATTACCAGTAAATATTAGTTTTTTTTAATCAAGAATTTGAACCTCAAAGTATATTTAATTGACAGATCTCATATTATTTGTTGAGAAAAATTATTTACTTGGTCTGCCGAACCACTCCAAATAATAGCCGCTTTTCGTTACAAACAATTTTTCATAAAAAGAATTTCTGGTTTATAATTCAAACTAGTAAATTGAAAAATTAAATTTGAAACCATTTTAACATTTATAGAATATATTAAAAATGTCGAGTTAAATTTAGTAGAATCTATAAAATTCACATATTAAAAATCTTCTCCTCTAATGAATATTATTTATTGTTAGAATTTTTCGGTATGCTTGTCAGATAAGGTGTGCTAATGATACTTCTAAGCGATATTTAATAGTTTTAATAAACAATTAATAATTTGACCAAAGTCTGTAAACTCTTTTGTTTCATTTCGTGCTTACACGATGATTTTAATGATCAAAATATCAAATTATTTACTTTTTCATTATTGATACATTTTTTATCGACAAAGATTAACAATTAATTGTAATTTAATGATAAATTGATAATTACATCATACTTTTATTTTTTTATCATTTTTTTGAAAATTTGTAGTTGTTAAGTTTGTTTGTACTTGAAAATAGGTCGGCTCACTCTTGCTCATTTTCATAAATTGCAAAAAAAATGCAAATAACGGAGTCAGCGTCTGAGCGCCAAGTACCAGCCGTGAACGTACACTGAGACGGATCTGGTATTTACAGTTCAAAATAGTCTGCAGCCTCTAATTCTTAACGGAATGAGAAGTTCTTTTCTTAATAGATTCCATTAGATTAATTAAAATGGATTCATTATATCACATCAATTAAATTAATTATTTCGATTCATTTATATTAATTTCAAAGAAAACCGATAATTTTTAGAAATATGTTGGTCGCCATACTTGATACGAAATTTTGAAATTTGAAATCATAATAAAATTGGAAATCAGGTACCCAAAACACCTTCATAAAATGAGTTTCAAAGAAATTCGATAATTTTTAAAATCTGTTGGTCGCCATATTGGATCAGCCATCTTGAATTTGGAAATCCTGATATCAAAATCAAAATCCGTGGCTCAAAATACCTTAAGGAAATAAATTTAAAAGTGATACCATTTTTTTATATGTTGTTTGCCATATTGGTTCCACCATTTTTAATTTTGAAGTCTTAATGTCAAATTCAAAATCAGTGATGCAAGATATCTTCATAAAATGAATATTAAAATATCCGATAATTTCAATATCTGTTGGTCATCATATCGAGTCCGCAATTTGGAGTTTTGAAAATGTAATATCCAATTTGAAATCAGTGACTCAGAACACCTTTTTGAAATAGATTTCGAAGAAATCGGACAATTTTTGAAACCTGTTGGTCGCCATATTGGATACGCCTTTTGCGATTTTGAAATTATGATCTCAAATTCAGAATCAGTGACTCAAAACACTTCCATAAAATGAATTTGTAAGAAATCCAAAAAATTTTCTAATCTGTTGGTCGCTATATCGGATCCGCCATTTAGAATTTACAAATTATAATATCAAATTCGAAATCAGTAACTCCAAACACCTTCATGAAGAGAAAATGAAGAAAGATGCAAGAAAATGCAATAATTGTTGAAACCTGTTTGGCGCTATATTGGATCCACTATTCGGAATTTCAAAATTATAATATCAAATTCAGAATCGGTGACTCAAATTACCTTTACTAAATAGATTTTAAAGAAATCAGATAATTTCTGAAACCTTTTTGTGGCCATATTAAATCCGCCTTTTGTAATTTTGAAATTATAATAGCGAGTCCAAAATCAGTGACTCAAAGTACTTTCATAAAATGAATTTCAAAGAAATTCGATAAATTTTAAAATCTGTTGGTCGCTATATCGGATTCGCCATTTTAAGTTATTGAATTATAACATCAAATTCGACATCAATGATTCCAGATACCTTTATAAAATGAATTGCGGAGAAATCCGATAATTTTTGAAAGCTGTTTGCCGCTATACTGGATCCGCTATTTGGAATTTTGAAATAATGATGTCAATTCGAAATTAGTTACTCAAAATACTTCAATGAGTTAATTGCAAAAAAATCCGATAATTTCCAAAAGCTGTTTGCCGCCATATTGGATCCTCGATTTGGAATTTTTTAATTATAATATCAAATTCGAAATTAGTGGCTCAAAATATTTTTTAAAGTGAATTGCGGAGAAATCCGATAATTTTTCAAACATGATGGTCACCATAACTGGATCCGCCATTCTTGATTTTAAAGTGTTAATATCCAATTCGAAATCAGGGACTGAAAAAACCTTTAAAAAATAGATTCCAAAGAAATCAGATAATTTCTGAAACCTTCTTGTCGCCATATTGAATCTGACTTTTGTAATTTTAAAATTTTAATAGCGAATACAAAATCAGTGACTCAAAGTACTTTCATAAAATGAATTTCAAAGAAATTCCATAAATTTGGACATCTGTTTGTCGTTATATCAGATCCGCCATTTAAAATTTTCAAATTACAACATGAAATTCGACATGAGTGATTTCAAATACCTCTATAATATGAATTACAAAGAAAATGTATAATTTTTTGAAGCCGTTTTCTGCCATATTGAATCCAGTATTTTCATTTTTGAAATTATAATATCAAATTCGAAATAAAATACTCAGAATACTTTTGAAACTGAATTTTGATGGATTCTGATAGTTTTTAAAATATGATGGTTATCATACTGGGTCCGCCATTTTTGATTTTAAAGTGTTAGTATCAAATTCGAAATCAGTGACTCAAAATACCTCTAAAAAATAGATTTTAAATAAATCAGATAATTTCTGAAACATTTTTGTCGCCATATTGAATCCGCCTTTTATAATTTTGAAATTATAATAGCGAATACAAAATCGGTGACTCAAAGTACTTTCATAAAATGAATTTCAAAGAAATTCGATAAATTTTAAAATCTGTTGGTCGCTATATCGGATCCGCTATTTCTAATTTTCAAATTATAGCATCAAATTCGACATCAGTGTTTCCAAATACATTTATAAAATGAATTGCAAGGTAATCCTATAATTTTTGAAAGCTGTTTGCCGGCATATTGGATCCACTATTTGGAATTTTGAAATTATAATATCAAATTCGAAATCAGTGACTCAAAATACTTTTAAAAGTGAATTTCGAAGGAATCCGATAATTTTCAAAATATTATGGTCGCCATATTGGGTCCGCCGTTTTTGATTTTTAAGTCTTAATATCAAATTCGAAATCAGTGACTCAAAATACCCTTAAAAATAGATTCCAAAGAAATCAGATAATTTTTTAAACCTTTTTGTCGCCATATTGAATTCGCCTTTTGTAATTTTGAAATTATAATAGCGAATCCAAAATCACTGACTCAAATCACTTTCATCAAATGAATTTTGAAGAAATTCGATAAATTTTGAAATCTGTTGGTCGCTGTATCGGATCCACTATTTTAAATTCACAAATTATAATATCAAATTCGACATCAGTGATTCCAAATACCTTTATAAAATTATTCGCGAAAAAATCCGATGATTTTAAGAACCAAATTGCCGCCAAATTGGATACACTATTTGGAATTTTGGAATTATAATATCAAGTACAAAATCAGTGACTCAAAATATTTTCAAAAATGAATTTCAAAGAAATCCGATAATTTTTAAAGTATAATGATCACCATATTGAATTCGCCGTTTTTGATTCTGAAGTGTTAATATCAAATTCGAATTCAGTGACACAAAATACCTTTGAAAAATAAGTTTTAAACGAAGCCGATAATTTTCAAATATATTGATCGGCACAATGATTCCGCCATTTCAAATTTTGGAATTTTCATGTAAAATTTGTAATCTGCAACTCATAATAGCTTTATAAAATGAATTTTAAAAAAATCGGATAATTTTTGCACATTTGACCGCCGAAACTGAGTTTCTGAATCACTGCGTAGTCCGTCAAAAACACTATTATTATTTTGTCGAGGTGCATTCCCCAATGTTATAGACCCATTTGTTAAGAGGGGGACAAAAAAAGCGTTCGTGGACAAATTGATATGCAGAAAACAATTGTTATCCGATATGAGCTTTTTTTTCATGAAAACTAATCAAATTCCGCATCACACTGTCACGGAAAAAAAATTTATTTAATAAGAATAATAAAAAGAATATATTTGGGCTTTTGAAGAGTACAGTTTTAAAAAAATATTTGTATATTTGCACTAAATGTGAACAAAATACGAACAAAGAGAGTTTTTCAGTTCAGTTAATGAAAGCTGATAAATAATTTGTTATTCCATAAACAACTTTTATAAGCAATTATCCATATCAAGTATTTATTTATAATGGAATAAATCATGTTTTTTCTACAGAGTCGATCATATATTACTTTACAATGAAACCTATCATATTTGTTCACCAAATGAAATTTGAACATTGTTTAAACAATCTTGATCGAAAAATGCACTATTTGGCTATTTTTGAACGTACGAACTTGGTGCTGTCAAAGTAATCAACTGTGAATGACCAGCCAATTACTCAGCAATGATTTTTTTCTGTAAATTGATAATATTTGATCATTGTTTGAACAAATTTAATAAAGAAATGCATTACTCAGATATTTTATTGCATTTAGACACTTTGGTAACGATCCACTATTTTTATTCTGTTTAATAATTTAATTAAGTTAGTCGTACACAGTATAAAATATTACATCAGTGAAACAGTGTTTTATCAGAATTAGTTTGATATTCATAATAATATCTCCACATGTAAAATACTTCTTATAATCCTATATTATACATTATAAAAGTTGCGTTAATTAAATTATTTATAACAATAACAATAGTAGATCGTTGTCGAAGTGTTCAAACAGATTTTCAAAATTTGTTACCAAGAGTTGATTACGTTGAAAGAACAAAGTTTAAATGTTGAAAAACAAAAAATAATGCATTTGATAATTAATTTTGTTTAAATAATTAATAAATGTTGTCGATTCATAGCAATAAGCCATCTTTAGATTATTGGCTGTTAATTCCGTAAGAAATCGTTATTTTATTAAGAAATACATAAAATGATTGACGTTTGTTTAAACAATTGTTATAACAATAAAAATTGTTTATTATTATTGAAATATTCTTGAAAATAAAGAAATTAGTTATGTGCAGCTGATTGCGTCGTAAGAACCAAATTTGTTCGTCCAATTATAGCCAAATAGTGAATTTGTTAACTAGCTTTATTCAAACAATTACAATTACGTATCAATTTTTATTGTATGGCTATAAATTGTTCAAATTTAGTGCAAATCAACTGACGATTTCTCGCCAGTCTTCTCAGAACCATTTTCATTCACTTATGCATTTATAACAATTTCAATAAATATTCAAACATTCGCGAAGCTCTTTATTATCATTTCAAGACAGTTTGTTCATGCTTTGTGGTTATTTTTGAACGAATTCAAGTATTTTTTAAAAACGGTACAACTCAAACGTTAAAATTTTTTTTTCATTTTTGTTACTAAATAGAAAAAAAATTTTTTTTTTCGAAAATTGGCTATGACAGTTTCATGCAGAATTTAATTAGATTTATTTTTCTTTAGAATTTTAAGTCGGATAACATTTTTCTTCTGGAAATCAATTTGTCCACGAACGACTTTTTTGCCCCACGGTTGTACAGTGCGACTTGGCAGCTCTAAAAATTCAAATAAATGAGGAATTTACTCAATTATTGGTTAACATAATAGAGTGAAATTCAATTATTTGAATGTAATAACTAAAAATACCTGACATGAGACATATCGTAAGTAATTCGATAATTAAATAAGAAACATCAAATCCGGAGTCGAAATTTGAAAAGGTATGAAAAGATGTTGTTTTCATTTTCTTTATTGAAATCGACAGGTATTGTTGATGCTGTAATTCACAAGCTCAGAAAATACCTGAGATAATGAATATTTGAAATTTTATAATGGTTTTAATTATAACGCTTAATTTTGACATAGTTTAACCAACCTAAAACGTGATATCGTGATCCGTATAGGGTAATCAATACAATGATTGGTCACTTAAGGATTTTTTTCAGTTTAACAATTTGTAAAAAACACTATGAATCTGAAATGAAATTCAAAAAAACACACATGGATGATAAATTTTGAAAAAATTTAAATTACTATAGTAAGTTAGGAGCTAAAATTAGTAAATAATTTATATTCAGAGAAATTAACAATAACGTCAAAGAATACAATGATTGGTCACGACGATATCGTGATTAGCATAAGCCAATTTGTATGATTGACAACAGAATTGTCGTGAAATATGAGGTGCGTCTACTAAATAACCAGACTGATGTTTTTCCAATTTCTATTTACCAAATGATTCAATGGAGATGATAGGTTTCTGTAGCGGATTTTCCATGTTTCACAAAAAACTTCACGTTGAAGCGCTGTTCTACTTTAACACTCAATATTATTCCGGCGGAGCTCAGGTAGACGGTCAACTTCAAACAAAGGTTACTGTCATAATGATGGTCGCACAACCTTGAAATTTAGAGGGTGGGAGGGAAAAGAACACAGATCAATATCAGAGTCTGCTTGTTGTTGCCGAAACCCCGAACAAGCGGCAAAAAAATCAGTCAGGTTATTTAATAGTCACTCCTCGTACAGTCATTAGCCACATTAGGTCATATATATTACTGATTTTAAAACTACAGTCAGACTCTGAATTGCATAATTGTCCAGGGCCAAATAATGGTTCCAACATGATTTCCACTCATTATTCGTGCGGCAAAGTGACAAGCAATTGTACACATAGTCTGTGAAGAGTTTAAACAATTTTCAATGAATTTTTTTTAAAGATATTGGTCATTTGTTTTTTAGATATTGTAGCCAATCATTATGCTTCCGCTTTATTCACGATGACAATGATTGGCTACCCATTCATCGATATATGGACATAATTTCAAAGTGACTATACCACGTCAGCAGAACTCTCCTGACGTTCTGTAACAGAACGTCTCACTAGTTCTGTTAAATTAGATTTTTCTAGAGAAAACATACTCAATTTTGTAAGCAAATTTGAATTGAAAAGCAGCTGTTTGTATAAGGTGAAGCAGTTCGAATAACTGAAGAAAAATATCTTCAGTGACTTTTGCAGGGTGGATTATGTAACTTTCTTACTTCACTTTTACTTTCACTTCGCTGACAAATTCACCGTCCATCAATTGTTTGTCTACTGAAGAAAGAGTTGAAGGGAGGCAAAAATGTCATAGTCAGTAAAGTGAAAGTGGAAGTGAAGTGAGAAAGTTGCGTAATCGATATATAGATTTAATTTTATGCGAGATGAAGTTGTTGAGTAAAAGCAGCTAATAGGGAAGCAATTGTATAAAGTGGTTTTCATATTTATTACAGTTCGGAGTGTTGAACATGCGCTAGTATCACTTACAGAGGAGTATCTTGTTGCATAGGTATACAAAGGACACATTTAATTGAAGAGATGGGTTATTCTCCACTTCTGTTTAAAATTAAACATAACTAACTAAATTTCAGTAGAGTTCCTGTAACATGATTTTGGTCGAATTTCCCTATTTTGTAACAAAGTACTATTTCAACTGAGTTATCAACTCAAAATTGCGAGAGCGTTAAAATATTGTTGCAAATCAAATTCAAAATATATTCGCGCTTCGGCGCTTCTAATGCTTTTCAGTTTCAAACTCTAGATGTGCAGAATTAATTTTCGGTAAATTAAGATCTTGCGATTATCAGACAATATACAAACGTTAGGATGAATGCAATTTTAAAATAAATTCGATTGATTTTTTTCTCCAACAAATTTTGAAAAAATATTATTGGTATCATAAAATGATAGATAAATATTTCTTATATTAGTTGTTTGTCCAAGGTTTCCCTTCCTCAAGAAGAACCATTTTCATAAATCTCAAAAAATAAATGATGAATGTGAAATACCTTCTATTTACTTATGTAAATATGCAAACGCTTTCATTTTCGCATAGAAATAGTAAATGCAAAAGGAAATATTGAAGTTACCTGTTGCCTGAGTTTCCTCGTTATGCAAGGAAACTCCTCACAAAACAATAGAGAATAATGGCTCTGAAGAATCAATTATTTAAGTCGAAATAAATATATAGGTGGTGGATGTGTGAACATGTGGGAAGCAGGGCATTTTATTTTAGCGACTATGAAAACTGTCGTGAGAATTAGCTCACTGCAAGACTCAAAAAAAAAAGAACCACTATTTTCGTATGCATGCATATCGCTGTCTAAGGGTATGTTTTTTACGAGGTTAGGATGTAAATTCTATATTGTGTCACCAAGAATCCGAAAAAACACTCGAAAAAGCCAACTTTATTGAAGGCCAATCGGTTGAATCCGATTTTTCACGCTTATCTGATGCTGAGCCACCCAGGCTCACTATTTTTATCAGTGGGCCGTGTCAAAAATGTGCTATTTCATCGACAAAACTGAATACGAGAAAGAAATACTGAATGACGCTGGGCTCGAAAAGTATTCTTCATTGTCTATTTATCCGGGTCACTATTAAGGGGGTCCCTACCTTCTTGGGTATTGCAAAATCGATTTTCATGACATTTTCTAAAAGTGTACTATTTCAAAAGTATTCTCTGAAAAATTCATAAAGATCCGAAAATTATTTACGGAGATATACCATCTAAAGTGAAGCAGCTTTGAGCGATGCTTTGAGCGAGAACACCGAGCGGTGCATACGTCGAATTTAGTGGTTGCTGTTGTAGTATCCATTTCTGTATAAAATGCCTCGAAAAATCACAAGGAAGAGCAGAAGTTCTGACTCCAATCAGTGGTCTATGCAAGTAAAGATTTTGAGATGATATATACATTTTTTCTGCACGTTTTCAACTTTTTTAACTCAAAGACGTTTTTCTCAAAACAAGGTTTTTGAAGTCGGTGAGTAAGACATCTCAAGAAAGGCTTCACCGATTGCTTTCAAATTTTCTATTTGATATTTCAGATATAAAACTCGTGGGATTGAACGATGTTTTTTTTCATGAATTTTTTTTCTATGGTTAGAAAAGGAGAGTTTTTTTTAGCGAAAAATTGACTATCGACTTCAAAAGTCCGCCATTTCGTAAAAAATAAATATTCTTAGGTCTAGTTTCATTCACTCCCAGGCAAAAACTGTTATTTATGGAATGTTTCTGGAATTTTTGATTTCAGATGATCCAGACTTGAGCCACTTTACTCACCGCAAAACGCCTTTTTGGATCCCGCGTAGATTTGGCTGTAACGCGCTTGTTTATCACTCTTTTATCATCAAAAAATTATTGTAACTTCCTAAAATACCACCTTGATCAATAAGTTTTAGGACTCGTCACCGTGTGGCGCTCTCGTCCGGCCGATTAGAGAGATTGCAGAGGAGTTGAACATTGCTTACGGATCCGCTCAAGACATTTTGGTTAATGATTTGGGCCTCAG
>JAUMHM010000016.1:14992157-15010079 GCA_032362435.1 Melikaiella ostensackeni
ACTATTGTTCAGCGTTCCTACTTCCCTACTCTTCCTACTTTCATGCTCCTACAGAAACTCATGATGTATTTGTATATTCACAATATGCATCTACACATAATACTTCAAAAACTAATTAGTCAAATGCTAAAGATTTGTATCTTTTATGGACAAGTGACCATATGGCGGGCTGGCAGCGAACTTCTATCATGGCGTCAATCTATGTGCATCGCCTGTTGCGCGCAGCATTCAGGGGGCAATTCAAAATATGAGTGTAGTTAAATTTTCAAATGCTTGACGTTCTGGCGATGAGAGATTCTCAAATTTATTACTGAGCCTAGTATTTTTTCGAAAAAATTCTCAAGCATATTTTTTGAAGAATCATATATTTACTTGAACATTTCTAATCATTCTTTTAAGTCTGAACATTCAAAAAACATCACAAGTTGAATTTTCAGAAAATTTTATTCAAGTGAAAGATACTTACGAACAGAAAATAACGGGGTTTTTCGATATTAAAATTTAATAGAAAATAGTAGTGAAAATGGAAAAATCTGATTTATTCGTCTCATTCTACTACATAAGTTTTGAAAACTTCTGTTACTCTTAGATATTTTAAAAACATGACAAATTAACGTAGAAAATTTGTTGATTGTTTTCTTAATGTATCAGAAACTCAAATATTCATTTCTAATCTAAGTGGAGTATATTTGAATTCAAAATTTATCTAGGTAGATTTTCTTTACCTTCGCATAGCAAGAAATTTTCCTCTAGGGGGTATTGAAAAAATTAAATATTTCGATTTCGTTTTGGGTTAGGGCCAAAAACTTTCTGGGAGATGCTAAAATAATTTGCGGAAAAGATGAGTCCTGAAAGAAAGTATTCAGTTCTCGCAATGTCATTATATGTCAAAATAGGGAAAAATGGTAGATTTCTCGTCGCCAAAGGCTTAAAAATGGTTATTTCTAATCCGGATAGGCGGTGAAAAATGCATATTGTATCCACATATATACCCACTTAGTACAGGGCCAATGAAAAAATGTTCTTCGCTCGCACGTTCTTGTTAAAGTGACAGGTGATCGTAAAGTTCACAAAATATTATACATTTTTATGTACTAAATGCTCAAAAATGGTTATTTCTGGTATTGATAAGCGGTTTCAATGCTTCGAAATATCTTATATTTCGTATATGTTACGATTATCTGTCACTTTAACATCAACGCGCGAGCATAAAACATTTTTTCATTGAACCTATACTATGCAGGTATATATGTGGATGAAATATGCATTTTGAATGCATATTCGGATAAAAAATAACATTTTTGAGCTTATGATGCTTAAAAATATCTTATATTTCGTGAATGTTACGATTATGTCATTTTAATATGAACGCGTGAACACAAGACATTTTTTCATTGGACAGGTGTATATGTGGATGAAATGAGTATTTTTAATGCATGTTTAACTCAGAAGTAACCATTCTTAAGCTTGTAATGCTTAAAGAGATCTTATATTTCGAATATGTTACGATTAGCTGTCACTTTAACATCAACGCGCGAGCATAGAACATTTTTTCATTGAACCTATACTATGCAGGTATATATGTGGATGAAATATGCATTTTGAATGCATGTTCGGATAAAAGATAACATTTTTGAGCTTATGATGCTTAAAAATATCTTATATTTCGTGAATGTTACGATTATTTGTCACTTTAACATGAACGCGCCAGCAAAGGATATTTTTTTATTGGGTCTATACTAAGCAGGTATTGCGGCACAATATGCATTCTTTTACGCCTATTCAAATCGGAAATAACCATTTTTCAGCTTGCAATACTCAAAAATGTCTAATATTTCGTGAACTCTACGATTATCTCTCACATTAAAATAAATGCGCAAACAGGACATTTGTTCATTGACCCTACCTGTATACTAAGCAGGTATATATGTCGAAACAATATGTATTTTTTCTGCTCATCCGGATCAGAGATAACCATTTTTGAGCCCTTGGCGCTAATAAATCTATTATCTTTCCCTATTTTGACGTATAATGACCTTGCGTTAACTGAAGACATTTGTTTTAGGACTCATCTTTTTCGGGAGTTATTTTAGCACCTACCAGAAAATCTTAGCCCCAACCAGAAATGAAAGCAAAATACCTATTTAACTTTTACGATACGCCCTATTGTTCACTAGAGTTTGATAGAGCCACCACAACTTTTTTCTGAACAAGAAGTTCGACCAAAGAGGAATCTTTCATCAATTTTCGAGGTTGGAAAAGGCAGTTTTCAAAAATTAAAAGCTCAAATACTTTTTTTGAAATATCCTTCAATAATTTATCTATTTCCATTAACAGAAATACCACTGTGAAATTAGGGGTTGATTTTCGAAGCATCACAGATTTTCCTTTGTTGGTTTGAATACTCCTCATTTTTGAAATAGAAAAAGGCCACCAAAGATTTCAAAGAAGACTAAAAATTCCCTTGCATCAATAAATTTCGGCTCAAAATGTTGTTTATCTGGTTCCTGTTTTCTTGACTCTTGCCTTATTGTATGATGTAGAATAAAAATCTTTTTTTCGAAAGCAGAATACTAACGAAAATTGTTTCCCAGAAAAGTTAAAGGCTAACGAGGGAAGTTAAAAAGGCAGTCTACATAGTCTCGAGCGTTTTGCAGACGATTTTCTAAGTGACTGCTGATTACCTACTCAGACTATCACGAGGGCTAGAACGGTTGGGAATGCACCTCAAGTGCTGCTTATATACTCTAAAAATGCCACAAAAAGTGGCCTATGTGAAACTGAGCTTCAAGCTTCGTTTTAAATATTACTATGATATGTTTTTTGCGAATAATTTGCACAGAAGAGGTAATTAGTTGCCAAAATCTCATCAAAAGGTTTTATATTAGAAAGGAATTTGAAATTAGGTTTAAAATTGAATAAGTGTAAGAGAATGAAAGAGCTTTCTTATGACCATCATTTTTACAACATCATGTTATCTACTATAGCACATGAACTTCGCTTCAGCTGAAAATATATGTGAATACCTTGTATTACCTTCTTAGCTGATAGAAACTGATACCTTATTTTCTCTTCAATATGCTTTTATATACACGACTCTCAAAGGACATAAATTCCAATTTTTTGAAGTGCACCTAACCGATTTTCGATAATCCATACAATGTAAAAATACTAGGTATTCGTTCATTTATTCACAGCATTACTAGACTAAGTTAGGTTTCAAATACATGCAATTATTGATTCAGTTCATTTACATTCTACTTAGTATTGAATTTATCGGCATTATAAATTCATAATAACACTTTTTTATTCTTTTACGAAAGGTATGTCAATATTTCTTATTGCAAAGTGCACCTTCTGCCATAAAATGTAGAGCATAGTTTTGAACATGATGTTTTATTTTCTTTTACGTCAACTTTCGTCTTACTCTTCGTACGTGCTTGCCAAACTCAACTTACTGTCATTTTTGCCAGAGATAAAATTGTACCTACTTATCCCGAATTACCGTCTTTTCATGACATCCGACACATCTATAGAATATTTCTTTTTTTATGCACAGAAACCTCAAAGAATGAAAGGTTCTCATGATGAAACATCAATTAAGCAAAAATCAGTAACGAACTGCGAGAACTGTAGGTTGAAAATGCAAATATTCTCATAATTTTCATTTTTTGAGCTTCATTCAACAGAAATGGTCCATATTTGCAATCTCTCGAAATTGGATGCTTATTTCAATTTAAACGAATTTTAGTGCTCTTTAAGTGTGCCATGGCATCAGTATAAAGGAGATTATACAGTAAATGAATCGTTTCATGGAGATCTTAAAATAATTCAGTAAATGTTTGAGAATTCGCTTTTGAACGATAAACCTCCTTCATAAATATTCTGTCCAGAAATACTAGGGGTGAAATCACTAAATTTTCATTCGTTTCAAAATGAAAGAGGAGTTTCTGGGCATAAATTTCTTGCTTCAATCCTCTTTGTTTCATTCAATATTCATGCTGTTATGAATAAGTTTTAAATATAGTACCAAATTTTCAATGGAGACAGTCTATTGTCCTCTGTTGCTTGGAGCTTCTAGAAATGTTAACTTTGATGGTCCATGTTCTTGCCAATTTCTAACTAAAAACTAAAAAAGTGTTGCTAACAGTCTAACGATATTCAACGTTATTTATTATTTATTATTATGCAATTAAGGCGAATCCCTTCCGAGGTAAGTGTAACTCGCACGGTTCTAGCTTCCTTACACTACCGGGGATCAAGGAATTTATATGGTAAGGGTAAGTAAGGAATGTGTAGGAAGGGGAATAGGTTTGAGATCGATCTAGAAGTCGCGTGTTGCTCATTCGAAGAACGCACTCTTTCCACAACACCGTTCCGACATGGATCATTGATCGATATCTCTAGTAATCACCTCAGGTGAAGATCTCCATAGAGCCATCATACATCACGATTCAAACATAAATCCTCAAACCGACTGATAAACCCATAGGAAGATCCATACTCTTCATCCCATCACATCCACTAAACAAAGATCTTCAGGAAGGCCCATGTGTATCCAAAATCTTTCGTTTCAGGCATCATTCTTCTTCTTGTAAGCAATTGTCCTCCACACATCCCTATCCTTGCATCCATCTTATGCTTCCTTTAAATCCATACATATTATCGTGCAAGCTCATTTGCTTCTACGACTCTTTACATCTACTTGCTTTAGAGTCTTATTTATACACTCCATTCACTCTTTCTTCGAACTACCTCTGGGTACGCTACCATTCACATTACCTGAATACACTTGCTTCGTTAAACTTGGTTTCCGGCCTCTTCCCGGTGTCTCTCAGCCCACTGTTTATCTCAGCAAATTTCTTTCACTCTTGTCAATCAATGTTTCTTCCACACCAAATTCTTTGACAACCCAAAAAAATAATACCTAATGATAAAAACGCTATAGTAGCAATTTCAGATACAAAATTTGTGAACAAACTGAAGCTTCACTTGTTACTGTCACATCTTAATGCATACTTTAACTAGAATATATCATTTCATAGCGTGCTTTCAACTGTAACCTCCGACTTATTAACCTCCCTAAAACCTGAAAAATTTAGACGAATATAAAGATAAGTTTCTCGTCATGACAGCGATGTTATCGGAGTAGTTAAGGCTCAGAAAATTGAATTAAACAGCAGCCCATTTGTAGATATAACAATTTACTCGCTATCGGACGAAAAGTTTTAGCTGAGTTAACGAGGCTAAAGTTTTGGTGGTTTTGAGCAACACGATAGCCGGAAATTACTTGTCAGCCATCCGCTAAGCAAAGTGTATTAAGTGTTTTCTGGGCAGACGGGAAAATGACTCAGTCGGAATGTAAGCACGGAAGTTTGGCAGGACGAGTTTGGCAAACCGTTCGACAACCGGAAGACTTTCTTTTTCTTCTTTTCATTTTTTTTACGAGCCAAAGACTGCGCCCATAAAATAAATCTTCACAAGCGACGAGGGCAGGATTGGCTGTATATTTCCTGGATCTATTCCAGCAATTCAAATGACCAGTGTAATTTATTCGATATGGGAATCGATTGCACGGTACCTTGCACACTGTTAAGCATTTTCAAACTCCGTATGCCGAACATAGATTTATTGAAAATTTCCTGCTCACGAATGATAAACTACTATGCATGACTGAAATTTTAACATAATTCTTGCCCTATCTATGCAAAAGTTGGAAACTACGAAAATTTCACAAATTACTTCCACTGGACTGATTCATGTATATGGGCAATTCTCAGCAGCCTTGAGATTTGATGTTATAATAATTTATTGATTTCAGAGGATAGGATTATGAACAATTAACTATAAGATACATTTACTTGTGACGAAAACTAAGTCGGACAATAGTTTTTATGCATGAAATTATAATACAGGCAGTAAATTCGCCTCTGATACATGCAAAATATCATTCCAACAGTATCTATTTTATGTTTTTAAACATTTAAAATCTGTCATCTTCATATTTTATAAGATGGATATCTGGGAGTAATGTCTTTTCTTCAAAAACAATTCTAGAATCTAGTGAAATTCATGAAATCCGTATAGAATGTATAGAAAAACTGTTAATTGATTTGTAAAATTTGTTCCAAAATTTACGTGGCGCTGATGTGACGGTAACATTTTTTACTTCGACGCCACCAAAATCGTTTTAAAATAATTTTCGTTTACGGAAAACTGAAGCTTAATCTTCACGGAAGACCCTAATTTTATGCTCCCTTTCTAAAAATAATGTTAGCAACGTTATTTCTTCATATTAATGAGAAAGTGCTTCGTACAAGCAAAATGTCGCTGGCGTAACGAGCAAGCTTTCTGACAAAATTATTTTAAGCCAATTAAATACATTAAAACTATCTCAGCTTCAAGGTTATGAATGTACATACAAGTGTCGCCAAAAAAATTCCGCTTACTTCAATCATGTATTTTTTAAATTGTCGCTGGTGTAACGCTCGCTTGTGTAACAAAATCAGATTTTCAAATGCGTAAAGTTTGTTGTTTGTTGAAAACATTCAAATTTTAGCAATCAATTTATCGATGTTTTGATTTTTATAACTTGTCATTCTTAAATTTGAAATGATTAATCATAAATAAATAAATAAATTATGGCTAATTAAAATAGGGACTTAAAACTGGAGAATGGTAGGAAGAGGGTATCGCAGGCGATAAAAAAAAGTGCCAAAATAGAGCTACAAAATGCACAAAAAAAAAGAAAACCAGCCTGTTTCGATGACAAATTGAGTAAACTTGAATACACGCATTTTCAAAAACACATAAATAGCCAGTGAAATCTAGTAAACGAATGTACAAAAATGATAATATACTTCTAATCGTTCAAAGAAGTAATATACAAAAGGTCATACGTAACGCTCACCATTTATTCTAAAAAAATTCTTAAATAGAAATCTTAAGATTTTTGAGAATTGTCCATATACGATAGGGAGCGGCGAAAAAAAAAATATTTCAAATTCGGAGGGGGTCCAAAAAGCAAAGTTTAGTACCCGGTTCTTCCACAAAAAGTTACAGCTAAAAAACATATATCTTATGCTTGCCTATCCACGATAAATCTCAATATAACGAATTATAGTAAATTTTTTGATATTTTGTTACGAAATCAATTTTCTAATGTATAAAAAGAGTTCTCAAAATTAGTATTTACAACTACAATTATACTCCGGAAACTAGGCAGCAATAGAAAAATATGTATGCATTGTAAATTGTCATTAAACTTAAAAAAAGGAGAAAAATCATTTTTCTACTCGATTAAATGATACTTTCCATATTGATAGTCATTCTATATGGATAGCGAGGATTTTAAAAATTATTAATCACACCTATAATTTTCACATATCATGAGTTTTCATTTAATTACAATAAGTTATTCAAAATCATGACATTTGACCATTTCACTTGGGAAATAATTGTTCAGTAATCATGTTTTTCGGTTTTGGAGTCAACTTTTTTTTCAAAACTTTCGACTTTCCAGCTTGAAAACTCAACTCTTTTGGCGACAATTCGTTTTTCTGGGTTATAAATTCACCTTTATGATTAAAAATGATCTTTTTTGGTTGGAAATTCATCCTTATTCGTCAAAATGTTTTTTCTTTTGAAAATTCAACTTTTCATGATGAAAATTCAACTGTCCTCGAAAAATCCCTCTTCTTGACTTAAAAATTCAACTGTTTGGCTAAACATGCAACTGCCTTTAATTGAAAAAAGTCATCTTTTTGGGCAAAAAATCATCTTACTCAGCTAATAATAACTTAATTGTTGAGAATGAATATTTTCAAGGTAGAAAATTCAATTTTCTCCTAAAAAATTCGTCTTCTTGTCTTCAAGAATCCAACTATTTGACTGTAAATGCAAGTGTTAAATTGAAAAAATTTTTTCAGAAAATTTAACATTTTCGTTGGAAATTCATCTTTTATGGTGAAAAAGTACTTCCTTTTCAGTCAAACATTCATCTCTCTTGGTTGAATATAACTTCCTTGTTGAAAATTCAAATTCTTAAGTTTGGAAATTCATTTCTCTTCTAAGAAAGTAGTCTTTTTGGCTTAAAAATTAAACTGTTTGGTTTTAAATGCTACCGTTTAGTTAAATTTTTTCTCTGAAAATTCAACAATTTGTTTGAAAATTCATCCATTTAGGTTGAAAATTCAGGTACTTGGTTACATATTCATGTTTTTTGTTTGAAAATAACTTTCCTGTTGAAAATTCAAATTTTTAAGTTTGGAAATTCAACTCTCTCCTGAAAAATTGGTCTTCTTTGCTTGGAACTAAAACTATTTAATCATAAATGCGACTCCTTCTAGCTGAATTTTTTTTTTGTAAAGTAAACTATTTGGTTGAAAATTCATCTTTTCCGGTAGAAATTTCATCTTTTTGCATAGAAAAATCATCTTTCTGTGTAAAAAAATTATCTTACTCGGCTAAGACTAACTTTGTTGTTGAAAATGAAAATTTTCAAGGTAGAAAATTCAATTTTCTCTCAAAAAATTCATCTTCTGGTCTTGGAAATTCAATTATTTGGCTGTAAATGCAGGTGTTTAATTGAAATTTTTTTAATGAAAATTCAACAATTTGGTTGAAAATTCATGTTTTATGGCGAAAAAGTAATTCTTTTTTTGTCAAACATTCATCTTTCTTGGTTGAATATAACTTTCTTGTTGAAAATCTAAATTTTTGAGTTTGGAAATTCAAGTCTCTTCTAAAAAAGAAGTCTTTTGGCTTAAAAATTAAACTGTTTGATTTTGAATGCAACTGTTTAAGTCATTTTTTTTTCTTCTGAAAATTTAACTATTGCTTTGAAAATTCATCTTTGTGGGTCGAAAATTCATGTACATGGTTAAATATTCATCTTTTTGGTTTGAAAATAACTGTCTTGTTGAAAATCAAATTTTCGGCTCTGGAAATTCAACTCCCTCCTAAAGTATTGGTCTTCTTAACTTGAAAATTGGACTATATGGTTATAAGTGCAACCGTTTAATTGAAATTTTTTTTTGAAAATTCAACTTTTCGGACAAAAGTCATCTTTTATGGTACAAAAATCATATTTTTGTTTAAAAAAAATTCTTTTTTGGTTGAAGGAAACTTTTTTGTCGAAGTTTATTCTCTTGGCGTGAGAATTCAACAAATCGGTTGTAAAAGCGGTTATTGGTTACATTTTTCGTTGTAAATTTAAATGTTTGATTGATTTTTTTTTTTTGAAATGCAACTATTTGGCTGAGAATTCATCTTTCTTGGATGAAAAAGATCCTTTCTGTTGAAAACTCATCTTTTATGGTAGGAAAATAATCTTTTTTGTTTCAAAATTTGTCTTTCTTTGTTGAGAAAAAACTTTTTGGTCGATTGAAATTCCATACTTTATGGTCGGAACTTATCCTCTTCGGTTAAAAATTCACCTTTCTTGGTTAAAAATGGGTTGTTTTTTTAATTCAACTTTTCAGGTTGAAAATTCACTTTTACGGACTTGAAAGTCAACTGTTTTCCAAAATATAAATTATTTATAAAAGTAGCATCTCCAAGTAAAAAGTAATAATTTTATATAGTTTACATAGGATAATTATAGGTGTAAGTTCGAACTTTTCGAACCCTTTTTATCAATGGAAAAATCGCTACGAACAAGAAAAAAAACACTCAATTGAATAGGAACGTGATTTTTCTTGTTTTTCCAACTTTAATAACAATTTATTGATGTATCCGAACTTCCTTATTGCTGCATAGTTTACGGAGGATAATTGTACTCGTAAATACAAATCTATTTCATCTATTGAAATATTCATCTATTAAATCATCTATTAAACAATTCATCTATTTTCGTCTATCAAATCATCATCATCTATTAAACAATTTTCATCTATTTCATCTATTAAACAATTGATTTCGTGCCATTTTAACAAGAAATGCGATATTATTTATTATTTGAACACTCGCATGCTTATTTTGCATTTATGTTTGAATACACGCGGGGAATTCTCCTTTCATTAATTAGGCTTTATTATTAAAGAAGGTCTATCATTTCTGATAACGAAAATCTACATTCGTACAAAATACAGTTAATTAATATTATGAATTTTCACTGGAAATGGTTCATACAGCCCTGACTGCTTACGATATAGACATTCTTGGAAGAGCTCACGGTCATCGCAGGCCATACCCGAGACCACCGTTGAATAGAGGTTCCAGTGTATTTCTGCTTATCTGTAACTTTTTGTGAAAGATCCAAGTACCAAACTACAACTTTCAGAAATCCTTCGAGATGAAAAAAATTTTTGTCTGCTCAGCCCTAATGTACATTATTCCTTCTGGTTTCATAACGTCTAAATAATTATTATGCAACCAAAAGTTCAAAATTGAATGTCCCCATGCAAGAACAAGACATAATTTTCTTCAGCGTTTTGGATTTCGCCCTTAACGACAAAAAAATCGAAATTCGAAATTTTTAATTTTAAAACATACATTATCGTTGATAATTGTGATAGGCATCTTTTTTTTCTCTGTAGGAAAATCGTATCTTTTTTAGATTTTTAACAAATTGCAAGAAACGTGTTTTTTAAAAAATCAATTTCTAATTCGATTTTCGTCTTCAACTCGAGCTAAAATCTACAGTTTTTGCAATTTCATTATACAATTTAGAGGAAACATTCCTTATAGTATTCTTGTTACGACAGTTAGTGAGAAAAATTTTCAACTTAATTTATAACAATATAAAAAATTATTTTCTAGGCTATTGGCGGGACGTCTTGAAGTTTAGGTGGGTAATAAGGGGGTCAGACTTATAAATAAATAATAAAATTTCAATTCACATGAAATATGTGAAATTTTAATCCATTTAACGAATATTTATGTTTATGTTCATAATAATTTATATAAATACCTAATGAAATCATTGTAATGATGTGTCTAAATATTACAGTACTGATTATAAATTACTCTAACAGAACTTATTCCATATTTAATTAACATTATATTGTAATCCGATTTTAGTAATTTACAGTTGATATTATTCCTCATCAGATAACACAGAATCATCCACTTCTTCATTTTTTGTTACCATCGCAAAGTCATCTGTGAAAAATTTTTGACCTTCAGGAGAAAGATATTTTAGTAAGTTTTCAACATCGTCCATTTCAGCTTTTGTGATACCGAATTTTGGAGAAGCAATCTTTTCCATGTCTCTGAGTTTAATGCTTGGTTTAATAGTAAACAAACTTAGATTTTCGCCATAATAATGATCAAAAAGCTTAACATTCCCGTTCAGTAAATATCTAATTACACAAGCCTGGCTGATTCTCATAGCTTTTGGTATTTGTACTCTTCCCTCTAAAGATTTCCCAAAATCGTGTAAGATATTGCTTGCTGATTCTATCATTATCAACGAAGGTTTGCGAGAATCTTCAATCAGTTCAATATATTTTGCCGCTGTTTCAATTTGCTCCATTTTTTCTTTTTCTGTGAATATATACCAAAATTTCGATCACACTGGCAGTAGGAGTGACTGCGAATAGGAAAAATATACCAGATTTTAATATTGAGATATATGCATAGTGATAAAAAGAAAGCGAATTCTGTGTAATTTCTATTTTGTCCGCCTACTGCATCTGAAAAAAGTACAATTTTTGTGAAACAATTTTCATCAAATTCTTTTTCAATTACGTGTCGTAAAAAACTGCACATAGTATTCGCCCCCTTTATCGCACTACCTTCTAAGAAAGGAAACATATAACTGTTTTTTGAGGTAAATACGTGTACGTTGAATAAATATAACCAATGTAATCGTTTACAAAACTGTTCTGAAACGGGAATTTTTGGCAATGGAAGATTTTTCGCGTATTCGAATTTACAGCAAAGTACATTTTCTTCTGGAAGCAGCTTTTTTTTAGAAGCCTGATACTCTTGAACGCTTTTTTTGTGATTTGCAATTCCATCAGATTGTACAGCTTGCAAGGAACTTAAGTAACATTCATTGCAAACATCTGTTCTCGGTAATTTAAATGAAAAGTTAACATGATAGTTGAAGGAATTGCTATAAGTATTTTCATGCAAATCTATTTCACTTCCTGTCGTAGCAGCATAAAATGTTAAAAATGCCTCATACATTTTGTGCAAATTCATTTCCGGATTGATTATGCAGTTTAGAGATGTGGATTCTCCACTATAGTGAGATTTTTGATGTGGCATGGACAGACAGTGAACTTTTATCAATCCCTTGATATCGTCAGTCAATTTAACGCATTGATTTTCATGCTTTCCTCTTTTATCATCTAAACTTTCCCTAGCTAAAATCTTTTTCTGAACGCATTCTAACCTTTTTTTACCTAAATTCGTAATTTTACACAAAAACTGTTTGCATACAACAATATTTTTTCATCATTTGAGAAATTATATGTCTACAGGATTAGACGCCGAACTTTGGTAGAACTTAGTTGCAAAGGGTCCTTGCACTTCATTAACGCATTAGGAACAATATTTTGCTTGCTGTAGTCTCCCAGATCCCAGAATTGGTCATCAAATTCACTCTATGCAAAAGTTGAAATCTTCAAAAAACATTTCTCCTTATAGCAGTTTTGAACTGGTTCAAAATGTCTTTCAGAAACAAGTTTCTTAGAAGTGGAGACGTACTCTTTGCCCTGCATTTGAAAAATTCTATTTTCAAAAGCCTCATTAAAGAATTATTATTGAAATTATTAACTATGCACGAAAAAAACAACAGGAATTTCATTTTTTCAAGCTCCTATCGAGAGAAAAAAATATATTATACGTACTTTATTTCTTTATGTTTCCTACACATTTCTAGTCCACGCTCCTTCATTTTTTGTTCGTTTCTTTCCTCTAGAAGAATTTTAAGATTCGCTTTCCATTATGGAAATCTGAAAATTCGTTTTGGTAGTAATTTCATCATTATAAACTATAATATTAGTTTCCACTGAAGCTAAAACTTGCAATACGTGTACGAAGTGCACACTTCGGTAGCCTGAATAGAAACATTTTGTTTTAGCAGAAACCTGCAATGTTTTGGCTACTTTTTACCTGAATTTTACCTGAAGGGTGGAAGAGTACTTAAGTCCTAAGACTAGTACTACTAAGGTCTAAGAATACCTTCACTGGGCTTTTGCAAGACGGATTAACATAAAATAATAAAATAATAAAAATGAGGTGAACATTTGAACTATTTCTTATGATTGAGGACGGAAAGCTCTGAGTGATAGAATTTGAAGGCCTTTTAGTATTAAATATCAGCTTTATAACCCTTATTTATTAAAATGTGAAGGGAAATTCTAAAGATTATTGTACTTGTTCAAATTTCACTATCTACTGAAATAGCAGATGTTTCGTCAAAAAAGATGGGAAAAACCCAGCAAATATAATAGTCGGCAGGAAAATAGTAATCTGAAAAGAAATACTAAAAAACTATGTTTTACATTAAGACTTAACAATATTGTTATTAACAAAAATTAATTTTAAAAAGGTAAAGAGAACTTCATAATTAAACATTCTCCTATATTAAATTTTGACTTCATTGCACCGCTGTATAAGGAAAGATTTCCCGAATCGACATAATCCACGCATGGAAGATCAGTCGCGCACTGCGCTTAAAGTTTAGCGTTCACAGTTCTTTACCTATCAATTTATTCAAAAAAAGGCTCCGCAGGAAAACTCCTCTGTACTTTTTTGAACAATTTCTCCACAGGAAGTTTTTGTTTGCTCAAACTTTCCTCGATAAACGAAACGCTCAAACTTCTTGTGGAACGCATTATGCAATAGCCTGAAAAATAATTTTTCATATTGTTATAAATGAAGTTGAACATTTTTCTCACTAACTGTCATAACAAGAATACTATAAGGAATGTTTCCTTTAAATTGTGTAAAAAAATTCCAAAAACTTTAGATCTTAGCACGTGTTGAAGACAAAAATGGAAGTAAAAATTGACTTTAAAAAAAACACGTTTTTTGCAATTTGTTAAGAGTCTAAAAAAGATAAGATTTTCTTGCAGAGAAAAATTGCATCCTGACACTCTTTCATTTCTCCGTCCTCTTCATACTACTGGGGAACCAACATGTTTCGGAGCCAATTTAGACTTCCTCATCAGGGATAATTTATAGGTAACATAACAGGTATGGATTTTTTAAAATGGTTATTTGATGATTAACTATTATTTACATCTAAAAATTAAAGAAAACATCACTCGTGGATAAAAGTTTTTTAATTAGTAAATATTATTTACATCTGAAAATTAAAAAAAACATAATTTACGGATATTCAATTCAGTTTTATAGTATATATTTCATTCATCATTTTAGATATCTTGATCCAGACTTCGGTGAAAAATCTCTGAATGACTCTCATAATATAAGTGTTTTTTGCCTTATTACAAAATGAATTTTGAAGATGTCAAAAGCGTTCAATAAAAAAGACTCACATTATATCCAATTTATGATTCCATCCCAAATTCTGTTATATTTGGCCGAGCCTCTTTTCAAATTCATAGCTTTGTTACCCTCCCTTTTAATGAATAACATTTCTATGTCCTCCAGCTACTCTTTTCTGTTTATGTTTTGGTGTACTTTTCACTCATCGTTTAAACAATTTTTAAAGTTCTTTCTCTAAATTAAAATATTCACTTAATCTCACACACTATGAAATGAATTTTCGAAAGACAACTAATTACCACTGCTTTGAAACTGTTTTTTTGATAAATTTACAGTATTTTTAAATAAGATATTCATCACTACGGATTAAAATCACAGCTTGGGCCAGTTTGTCAGAATAATGACAAAATCGTCCAAGCTTCTTTTACAAGAAGGGACCTCAGGTAATTTCACTTTAATAAAACTTTTTGATGTTCTAGTTTTTAGAAAAAAGTTTTTTTCCTTTATTTTTAACTTTTTTCAATAAATACCAAAAGAGAATTGTGATAGTATTTCTAGAATAGTCACTAAGGGAAAGAGGTTGTACAGCATTGAGGAAATTACTGTATATTATCTATAAAAAGGGGACAAGGCGGATACTAAAAAGAAATTTGAAACACATTTGAGAGTAATAAAACAAAAATTTATGAGTTCGGGGAATCAATTGTTGTTCAACCCTTGAATGTGAATTTAATCAAGGAAAGGTCAGAGATATGCACGGTGACAATATTGCATTAAATGGCAGACTTCTTGTTTAATTAAATCAAGAGTGGAAAGTGCAACCTCAAAGAGAAATATTCATCTCACCCGTGAAGTAAAGTTGAATCTCCAACACAAGAGTCACCAGTATCAGGAGTATTTTCATGGTGACGTTGTACGGTCCTCTCGTTCAGTTCCTCATCGTGTGTTGTAGCGCCTGAAAGTACAAATGCATGATAAAAGTAATTACTTGGTGAAAAAAAAAGTATCAAAGGCAAAATTGAGCTCTTGAAAGAGGAGGTAAGTCAATCCGAAAAGGAAAAGCCACAATGCCTCTTTGCTCTATTAAAAACTAGCCTTTTTGAAAGAGCTTTCCTCTGAGTCCTAAATTGATTAATTAAAGTACTATCTACTCTTTTCCCACAGCATTTTTTACGTTCCAATTTACTCTTTCATGTATTTTTTAACACGTTCAAAAAATAATTGAGAATTATTCATAAAAGCTTTACCGAATGGATGGAAGTTAAGTGAAAATGCTTTTCTCTGACGTCACGACTTACCCAGCGTTCAAATTACTTTTTTCCGTCTGTTCATTGTTGAACTAAATAAAATATCAGGTTAAAATTTTGGAACTGCTGCCTGGTCCGTTGAAGTTTCTATTGTTAAATAGTTCTTTTTTTAAGAGTTTACATCAGATCCACATTGAAGGCAAATGGCGCTTCTGATACATAACGTCTTTAAAATGAGCATGAAAATCTTTTAAAAATACAAACTCTAATGATCCAGACAGCGGTGGGCCTATATATATTTTTTCACCTTCCAAAATTTTAAAACGATATTTTATTTGATAATATTTGATGTTACTTTTGTTTGTCTACTTGTCTTATGTCTATATTTGAATAATAAATTATTCAGATATTGATACGAGGTCAGTGTAGAAATAAAACTAACATGAAAATATGAAATGTGGAGAATTTTTGAATTAGAATCTTACAAGTCTAGGAATTACGACGGAATTTGCTAGTAAGAGTTTCTTCAAGATCGAAATGAAATCTACTTTGTCATGAAAATTTTTTGTGCACTGAAAAAGGAACACCCGAAAAGTTCGCGAATCAAAACTAGACTTCGAGAATACCCGTTTTACCCGTTTTCCCGACTCATTAGTGACAAATGTACAATAAATTTACAATAAAAAGAAAAAGGAGGGAGAGAAAGGAAAGAGTCAACGAAAACCGAACTCACACTCTTTCCCTTTTCCGTCTTTTTTATACTACTGGGGACCAAAATGTTTCCAATTCAATTTAGACTTCCTTGTCAGGGGTAATTTAGAGAATAAATACAGTTATAAATAATAAAAAATATATTAATTGTGTATATGTGCTGATCAGCCTTTTTCAACAAAATAGTTGAATTTGCAGTCAAGGCAGAAAAGAAATGAACCAGATTGTTGAAGTTTCAAGCCAAAAAGGCGAGTTTTCAACAAAAATGTTGATTTTCAACGAAATAATGAAATTTAATTCTTAATGAAAAATGTAATATTTCAAATTTCAACCAAAAAAGACGAATTTTACACAAAATACATGAATTTTCAACTTAAAAAGATCAATTTGCAACCAAAAATGAGATAGTTAAGTTTTCAATAAAGAAAATTAGTTTTCAACGGAAAAAGATGGCTCTCTAACAAAAAATGTAATATTTGATATTTCAACCAAAAAATACCAATTTTAAATAAAATACATAAATTTTCGAATTGAAAACATCAATTTTCAACCAAAAATGGGATAGTTGAATTTTTAATTGCAAGAAATTAATTTTTAAGGGAAAAAGATGACTTCTTAAAAAAAAATATAATATTTGATATTTCAACCAAAAAATTTTTTATTTTAAATCGAAGACCAAAATCAATCAATCAACCAAAAAACAGTTTTTCAACAAAATGGTTGAATTTGCAGTGAAGGAAGAAAATAAATCAACCAGATTGTTGAAGTTTCAAGCCAAAAAAGCGAGTTTTCAATAAAAATAATGATTTCCAACCAAATAATAAAATTTCTATCAAAGAAAATTTAATTCTCAATGAAAAATGCAATATTTCAAATTTTAATCAAAAAAGACCAATTTTAAATAAAATACATAAATTTTCAACTTGAAAACATTAATTTCCAACAAAAAATGGGATAGTTGAATTTTTAATTGAAAGAAATTTTTTTTAACGGAAAAAGATCACTTCTTAACAAAAAATGTAATATTTGATATTTCAACCAAAAAATTTTTTATTCTAAATCAAAGAACAAAATCAATCAGTCAACCAAAAAACAGTTTTTCAACAAAATGGTTGAATTTGCAGTCGAAACAGAAAAAAAATCAACCAGATTGTTGAAGTTTCAAGCCAAAAAGGCGAATTTTCAACAAAAATATTGATTTTCAACCGAATAATAAAATTTCTATCCAAAAAAGTTTAATTCGCAATGAAAGATGTAATATTTCATATTTTATCCGAAAAAGACGAATTTTCAACAAGATTGTTTGATTTGGAACCAACGAGATGAATTCTTAACAAAATAAAGGAATTTTCAGTTACAAAAGATCAATTTTAAAAAAATAGTGCAATTTGAAACCAAGAAGATGAATTTTCAACTAAATTGATTAACTTTTCACTAAAAAAAGACGAATTTCAAACAGAATATATACCACCTTGATCAATAAGTTTTAGGACTTTATTTTTAAAATTAAAAATACAAGTTTATTCATCATAATCGATATTGTCCCCTTCAAAGTACT
>JAUMHM010000016.1:15010179-15023328 GCA_032362435.1 Melikaiella ostensackeni
AATTTTCAAACAAGAAGATTAATCTTCTCCCAAAGAATGAAATTTCAACCAAATAGTAATATTATTGACTAAAAAACTCAAGTTTTTCAACCAGGACTGGAATGCTTCAATTTTCAGCTTGAAAGATGACTTTTTAACACGAAAAAGGCGAATTTTTGTTTAAAAAAAGTTCCATTTCAACCAAAAAGATGAATTTTCAACCATACAAGATGACCCTCTTATCATAAAAGATGAACATACAACAAAACAGTTGAATTTTTTACCATAGAAATATGATTTTAACAAAATTGTTGAAATCCTAACCAAAAAGGTGAATTTTTGCCCTACAAAGGTGAATTTTCAACCAAGATTAGTAAAATTTTCAGATGAAAAAATTGATTTTCTACAAAAAACGCATTTTCAATGAAACAATTGTATTTTCAACCAAAGAGATGGACCTTTAACTAGTAAAGTGAGTTTATTGAAAAACTAATTACATTCTCAAGTAAGTAGTTCAATCTTCAATCAAGAAGATTAATTTTCTACCAAAAAAGACCAAATTACAACAAAATACATAAATTTTCAACTGAATAGTTGAATTTTAATCTAAAAACAATAAATCAAAAATTGGACAATTTTCAATAAGACAGTTACATCTTCTAGCAAATAGTAGAATTTCTGACCAAAAGAGATGAATTCTGAACCAAAAAAATATTAGTGTACTTTTCAACTTAACAGAATTAACTTCCAACCAAAAATAGGTTGGATCTTTTTATAGGGTTTTATTAATTCAGTTCGCATTTGAGCGAAAAAGCAACAAAAAGGGGAAATAGAGGAAGTTTCTTTTTAGAAAAGAGGAAAAGAAGAGAATCGGGGAAAGAGTGTGAAGTCTGCATTTAGATGCTTTACTTGTAGAAAAAATCACTAATTTTTATTTGTTCAAGCATTTCAAAATGTTGTTATTTACATTTATATTTTCCATCTGTGATGCCACATTCTGCGTTGGCCCCTCTTCCCTACGTCACAAATCGTCACACAACCTTTTACCCTCTCCCCTCCCCCGTCAGTGTGACGTTGTTTTTGAACGGCCCGTTATCGGATCTGGAATTAATTATCGTATAATATTAGAACCTCAATTTATTTTCAAATCATTAAGTTAATTTAATTTATTAACAACGAAAGCAGAGTTCCGACATAAATTAAAAAATGCGAGCTTCAACGCATGGTAATTATAAAAACTGAAAATTTAAAAGAACAAACTTTCGGAAATGAAAATCATTTCTGTACTTTTTAGGAATTCAAATTATGTACAGTGTTGGATAAAAGGAACAATTAAAAAAATTAAATGTGCGATGTTCTCAGATAACAGTGGAAGAGAGCTCTCAGTGGAGCTCTCAGACTTGAGAAAGCAAATTTACAATTGTAATAAAATAGCACTCACATTAACAGTTTGCTTTCTCCTAGTTAACACAGTAAAAACAAACACTGCTACACCTGAAAATTGTTGGCATTAATTTCAGTAAAAATCTTTCTGGATCAAAGCAGAATATTAAGTAATTAAAGACTTTTTTCTGGAATTCAGGTAGTAAGTTATTGAATGACAACTCTAGCTAAAATGCAGAAAAATTTTGCTAAAAACGTAAACTAATATTATGCTAAGATTTATTAATTTTGCGATCGACTGTAAGTCCTGAATACACTTAAGATTTAATTCACGTATTATTTCTTATTTACTTTTGTAAAGTGAACCAAAGCCCTTTTTTCTGAGCGGTTTACTATATTTAAAGCGTCTCTCTCTTTCTGGATTTTTATCGTCTGTATAGTGCACTTACATTTCTCACTATGGGAGCACAAAAGCTCACTTTTTCACTGTTTACTCTGCTACCTTATCTCACGCGTTAACTTTTCTGCTTCCTCTCTTATCTCTATTTCAGAATTAGCATGAATTATTGCGGTACTTCCGCAGCTTCCGCCTGTGAGTGCTGCAGTGTCCATTGTAACTTTTCCTACCCATGATGAGGGAAAGGGGTCATTGTGTTGGGTTCAAACGAAAATTTCTCTTTCCCTAAATCCGCTCTTTTATTTCCTCTTTACCCCTTTCCCTCTTTTATGTCTTTTCTTCATCACGTGGGTCCCTTCCCTCACTCTACTGAACATTTTTTCAACGATGCCATTTTTTTCTTTCTGTGGGCTGTGAAAAAGCATCATGGGTGCCGAAATTCTGCACTAAATAACTGTGAGTACGAGCAAATATTAGTCTTTTGTTCTCTTTGTCCATTGCGCAATTTCTCTGTACTTTCAACTTTCTTCTGACCTGATGTCTCCTCGTGAAATTTTGCAAAACATACAAGGACCGTATCAATATCTCTCTATTCCTGATTGAAAGCAATCGACAATTTACGTAGTGATATGGAGCACCGTGAGTGAGTATTATCAATGTAACCTACCGAGAAGCGTGATATTGAAAACTGACGAAAATATTCATGTAATGAGAAATAAAAAAAATGTCAAATTCTATCTTCAAATGAGATGACAACGCTCCAGCACATTTATTCGCTTAAAGATAAAATTTATTTGGCGGAAGATACGAATTTATCTGACGAAAATATTCATGTCACTTGCGTAACATTTGTCAAGTGACACTTCGATGTCAAACACCTACCTATCAAAAAAATTCTAGGGGAAATACCCCTGTGACTTTCGGACACGATCAACACGAGGAATCCCGCGAGGATTTTCAAATTTCTCTAGTAAATCCGTGAGTCAGGCCTTTTACATCAAAGTGTCATTTGACAAATGTCACGCACGTGACATAAATATTTTTATCAGATGAATTTTTATCTTTCGTCAGATAAATTTTATCTTCCGCCAGCTAAATTTTATCTTTGAGTGGATGAATGTGCTGCAGTGTTATTATCCAATTTGAAGAAAGAATTTATTTCTTCGGAAGCACACCTATCCCTCGAGATTCCACTTACACTGGAACTCCACTATAGAGACCGTGTCGGGCGTAACCTCAAACCCTCAATGGTATTCATTCTATCTCGGAGCTCTCCTGACCATAAACAATAAGGGCCGTATGAACCATTTCTGTTGGAGTTTTGTTCTAAAAATGTTTTTGTTGTATTTTTGCCATTTTGGTTATATAATATCATAATGAAAGTGAGAATGTTTGTGCTCGAAGCTCAAACTTTATCAAAGTACTGATTTTTGAGTGTAGACGTACATATATCAGGGTGGCCATTTTAATCTGCCCGCTTTGTTCATACACTCCTGCGTTATTGTGGAAACACTGCCGCTAACCTCGCAGCGGCTCTCTCTCGTCCCCTTGGTCCCCTTGTCTTTCATAATGGGGGCATTTATAGTGGGGTTCCAGTGTACTCGTATTTGTACCTGGCACGTTTCCATCTTTCGGAAAGTCACATTTTCCTCGGGAATCCTTTATGATACGGAAGCAATCATATCCTTCGGAATCCCGAAAACGCAAAAATGAGAACTCAACAGAAGATTAAGAGATCACAAAAATATGTTGGCTGAAAAAAGACATAGAAAGAAGGAAAAGTAGACGAAGAAGGTCGAGAAAGCGGTAAAGGAAGAGAGGGAATGGAAAGTGATAAACAGGGAATGGAAAGTGGTAAACAGGAAAAGAGGAGAAAAAAGTGGCATGAATGAGGATATCGTGATGGAAGAGTGGACGAAGTATCTTAAGGGACTATTAGAGGGCGTGGAAAATAGGGTGAAGGGTGGAGGAAGAAAGGCGGTAGCGAGGGATGAGGGTAGCGGAAACGAGATTAGTAGGAAAGAGGTGAATAAGATTATTGCAAGGCTGAAAATAAGCAAAGCCGCAGGATGGCTTGGAGACTGAAGCACTGAAATATGGTGAAGGAGGGGTGAAAGAAGAGACGAGATGAGAGAAGAGACAATTTGCAATATGGTTAGGAAAGGCGAAAGGTGGCCGGAAGAATGGAAGACAGGGCTGGTAGTGCCGTTGATTGAGAAAGGAGAGGAAAAAAGGGTAGATGTATACCACACAACCAAACCGGTCTTAGAAAAGAGATGAGGACAACAGATAACATCTAAGTGCCTAATTTTTCAGTCAATAGGAACTTGGAGCGGAAGAAAGAAAAACTAGTTGCATTGCTTGTGGATTTGAAAGCAGCATTGAACTCTGTGAGCAGGAAATTGCTATAGAAAGCCATGAGAGGAGAAGGAGTAGAAGAAGTTTTTATACGGAGGATAAAGGAGATATTTGTGGAGACTAAGATAAGGGTGAAGGTAGGAGAAGAGAAGAAGAGGAAATTTGGACAGGAAGGGGACTTAGACAAGGGTGTCCATTGAGCCCACTTCTGTTAAGTGTTCTATTAGCAAACTTGGGAAGAAGATGGAAAGGAAAAGAAAATGGGGGACAATGGTGAGAACAGGCGATCTTTATTCACTACCATACGCAGACGATGTAGTTCTATCAGTAGCGGGTGATGAGAAAGCGATGAGTCTAATGTGCATAAAATTCGAAGAGTATGCGAGAAAAAAAGATATAATGGTGAATGTGAGTAAGACTAGTGGCGGGTGATGGAAGAGGGATAAGTCTGATGACGAAAGCCTTCGAAGAGTATGTAAGAAAAAAAGGTTCAATGGTGAATGTGAATAAGACTTAGATGATGTGCTTTAGAAAAAGAAAGCGTAGAGTAGAGTACGAATAAGAAATAAATAGCGAGGTGGTGGAGTTGGTGGAGGAGATAGGAAAAAACTAGAAGTCAAGGTACAACAGCTAGTATAGGATGATTGAGAGAAAGGAGGAGCCCGAAAGCCCGAAAGCCCGAAAAAGATTAAAAAGGAGAGCAAATTTAACAGAGTGATGAGATTCAGTATATAAGAGGGGGTAAGAGCATGTTGGTATTGTATGAATAAAGAGGAGAATCTGTGCAGAGTATGTAGGTATGAGCAGGAATCATGGTCGCGTGAAATAGAGAGGTGTACAGATGACGAAGCGGAGAGGAAAGTATGGAAGGGAGAATATAGTGGATTTCGAATGAGAATGGTCTGAGTGAGGAGTGAATGAAGAAGCTGGGAGAGTCAAGAGAGGAAGAGAAAGAGCTGGTTGCACGGGGTAGGGAAAAGCCCAAAAATACGTCTTAAGAAGGAGAATAATGAAGTAGTGTTGGGGAATTGAGCTGCAGTTTTTAGACTGGTACTGGAAAAGACAACAAAAGACTAGGACAAGGTCGCAAGCATTTATGATTAAGAATAATGGTTAAGACGATATGTGAGAACTTGTTGGTAAGGTAGTATATAATGATTGTCGATGAGGAAACGTGTAACGGTTCTGTAAATACTCCTTAACCTGTGAAATGGAGGAAGTATAAACAAATAAAGAAGAAGGTCTGGAGTCGAAGGTGAAAGGTCGATGTTACAAGGTCATAGTTTAGATATCATATATGATAAAAGTTAATAGTTACAGTGATCATATATCGAAGGACAGGCCCTAAGAATGAGAGGACATAGATCAGAAGATGATAAGTCAAATCTCAAGGATGAGAGATCATTTCAAATAATTCACAAGTCAGGGGCCAAAAGTCTAACCTGAAAAGTTGAAGATGAGTGTTCATAAATTGAATCTTTACTTTTCCATACCGTGAAATATGAATATAAAAATCTCTCTAATTCCATTCTTTTCAAATTTATGATTGTTAAATCTTAAACTCTTGGATTTATAAAAGTTAAGCTCAGCAATCCTCCAAAACAAAATAGTTGAAATTTGAACATTGCCACATCAAATTGTTTGAATTTCGAAAAGTACATGGTACAAATTATTTATGTTTGTATCCTTACAACTTGAGAAATTTATCTCAAATTTTCTTCATTTCAAGCGTCTCAACTTCAAAATTGTATGTGATGTATTCCGCGTGAATTTGTCGGAGGCTTCAATCTCTAAACATTAATTATTTAATTAAAACGTGTAATACCTGATTGTACCTGTCTAGCATTTTAATTGATGACGTAAGCTATTTTATTGCCTGAAATGAAACTTCGCATGTTGTAAATTTTCCTTATAATATCCTTCCGTACAAATTATCGCAACTTTTCTGTGAAAATGCGTTCGCATTCTTTCTTAAAGGAATAGTGTGGAATTATACCGAATATTTTTACGCCACGTAAGTACAAACCTTTCCTTTTTCTGGTATTGATTGATGCTTTATGGGACGAACATCAAGCCCTCGTTTTTTTCTTTATCGGTTGAAAGCTTAGAATTTAGAATGCAATTTTCAACACTCTATCTCACAGTACTATTTTTCCGAACCGTTACAGATGTTCACATTACTACTGGAACTCGATAGTGCTATTTACGTATCGAAGTTTACAATTGTTTTACGACGATTCGTTTCACTTGAATTAGAATAAAAGGGATGCGATAAGCTGAAAGTACTGAAATTACTTAGAGTCCAATGATTATAATCTTGCTTATCACTGGAAAGCTATTATTCATTTCAGAGGCGAATTCATTATTAAAACGTTGAAGTTTTTACGACGTTAAAATTAGATAATCATCTATTAATTTCTTCTGATAACAACTCAATACGGACTATCCTGAGTGGCGTTGAGTTGAAACTAGCCGATTTAATACAGAAGATGATAATTTATTAACGCTTGCGGTGAGAATAAAAAACTCAGATACGTTGCGAGGCAGGATAAAGAATATTAAAGTGTCCTCTAATCTCAAGAGTTTTAATTTGTGCCTTCATTCAAGCGAAAATTTCAACGTCATCCTTTTTTTGCACCTTTATGCTCCATGAATTTCAAAGTCCATAGACGCAGTGATGTAGTTTTACAGTGGAGGCGTGTAATTAGGTTAGATATACAGTCAAAAAGCGGTAGAAAGGGGCGGGAAGGAATGGCACAATGAAGGACGACGAAGTAAGAGAATAAGGAAGGTAAACACTTTATTATTAAACTGAAGCGTACATTCCTAATTAAGCTAACGACTGAGGAAGGGAAAGTGGATTACAACAATTCATGGTTGAAATGGAAGTTGTTTCTTTATGTCATTCTCAAAATTATGTATTAGGGCGCTTTGACTTTAAGTATCAATAAAAAAAGGTAGAGGAATGTAGAGGTATCACACTCATGTTATTGGGCTATAAAATTTACGCAGAAGTGCTCAGGAAGAGGCTGGAAAGACAGATGGAAGGAAAGGAAAGTATAGCACACAACCAGACGGATTTCAAAAAAGGAATGGGGAATGCAGATAACATTTACTTGTTCAATTTGCTACACAATAGGGACTTGGGGCAGAAGAAAGGGAAACCAGTTGCACTGTTTGTGGATTTTTAAAATTGCTAAATATAACTCTGTCTTTGCACCCACAGTGCTATATGGTTCATTGGATGGTCATTTGATTTTTTGGAGCTGTTTAAGATCTGTAGAATAGCAGCAATTGATGAGGTCAATAAAGGTCAGGACTGGATTATATATGAAGAGCGGTGGAATTTTATAATGACAACCGGAAAATGCGCAAACTTGGTAATGTACAACATAACTTTGAACCTGTATCTTCTGAACGTTAATCACGAAGAGGGGCTATAAATTTGGAGGTAGGAAGAACTAAAAAAGAAAACTTTTTAAAAATTTCCGAGTATGTAATACAGAAATTTAGAAACGCTATCAAGGCCGGGTATATTTTGCATGATGAAGACCTCCGACAATGGGCTTTAAAAGCATATAAAGAGCTGAGTGACAATAGCAAGGTATTCAAAGCTTTTCAAACGTGGCTATGTAATTTCAAAAAAGCTCATCATACTGTTTCAAAAGAAGTAACCAAGTTTATTATACACAAGACTATAGAAGATGACGAAGTTTTAAAAACAGGAGCTACAGAATTCGTTAATGAGATAACCCCTTTGGTTTATTTTTTATTAGTTTGGTTTATTTCAGCTGGAAATCCACTCTGGACGAACCTTCGCGATTCGAAAAAAGCAGAATGTGTTGTACAGTCAATACCGTCAACTACACAAAGCTACATAATAGAGCCTACTATAACTGCTGATGGGAAGTTGTTGTCGCCCCTCTTTATGGTGTTACAAGTAGCAAATGGAAAACTTGGACCAGTAATAGAAAAAACATTGTTTAGGTCGACAAATGTGCATGTTTCAGCATCAAAATCTGGAAAACTCACATCTGGTAATGTATATGTTAATGTTTCTCGATTTATAATTTGTTTAGGGAAGAGATGTCTTTTGGTACGCATATGTATAATATAATTCTGTTCTGAAATTGCAACTCACTTCAAAACCTGGTGAAAGGAGGTCTTTTTCCCAAAGCCAATAAAGAAAGTATGCTTTTATCAGCCTCGTGGAGCGAATATTAGGAAGAACATATGATGCAAAGCCAGTGGGTAAATTCATCATACTAAAAACTATACCAAAGAGTACCACTGGACGAATTCAACCTTTAGATGTGTATGGATTCAGGATATAGAAGAATTATGTTAGGCGTTTTCCTAATGACGTGCTGCTTCACAATTGCGACGTTCATCTTCATTTAAAAAATAATGTTATTGAATTGCAATCCTTTGTATACGACCAATCGATAACAAATTAGGACAATTTAAGAATCCTGTAGATTTTGCATTTGGAAAAAATACACAAATAAGGTGTGCATTCTGTGATGAAACGCCAATAGTAAGATACTCGTGGTGTGGATAAGCATTGTGCTTGAAGCACTTTTTTCACGAGTATCATTTTCGTGACAAACATGAACCTTGAAATATGCCCAACAATATATAAACAGTTATTGCAAATGTAAAATGTATGTCGAGCAGTAACAATTGTAAATAAAGCTCTTGAAAAGTATGAATGAAAAGAAAGTAAGGGAATATTTATCCGTATTGATCTTTTCCGAAATGTGCCTAATTGTAGAAAACTATTTGAACCTATTGCAGGTGAGTGACAATTCTTGGAATAATCATCATTGCGTTTGTCCAACAATTACGTGTCTCTAGAATTTGTTCCTGAAAGACATACATAACTAGCGAACTAAGGGTACTTCACCCCTTGCTGCTGGTGGTAAGTTGTTTAATCACTATTCTGGCATCACGGAATACCCTTCATTGATTTTCTTCAAATCGAATGAATATTTAAACTTTTTGCATATGTATTTCTTCACTAAGGGTAGTTTATAACATAAATAAGAGTGGTCGGTGGCAAAGAACTTATCAATTCATCAATTTTTGACTCAAAATCTAATGTAAAGCAAGCTTGTAAAGCAGAATAGATAACAAAAGTCTTTTTCTAGTTAGCAATATTTTTGTGCTTCGAAAGAAACTGGAGGGGTAGTTTTACCCTTTAAATATGAGAAAGGGCCGATATAAAAAAATACATATTGCTTATTTTTTGGTCCTCTACAACATATCCGAAAACAAACAAAAAATCGGAGCCGGACACCTGAAAAACATTCCTTATAAGACAAAAAAATTGTTACGTTCAATGAGCTGATATGTTATTGAGATAAATTATTAAATCACCTTGGTTTTGAACCTGAGAATTCATATGATCTCAAATGTATGCGACGGAATCATGCTTCATTCAGTGCCTCCCCACGAATCTGAACTTCTAAGGATTTCTCTATTAATTTGGCCAAATGCCCATCGATCGATGTACCAATTAATCTGCTGAAACCTTTGGAATGAGCGTCATCAGGTGCGATTACCTTAATCTTTTCTCGGACTACTCGAGACTAGCAGGTTTTGTGTGGTTTCCACGTATTATACGAACATTACTTTTCACTCCAATGCACACGGAACTATGCTTAACCTTTTCGCAAAAACCATTGTCTGACTTTCTCTAACACTCTAAAGTCATAGTCATCGCTCAGAAAATTTTTGCTGAATCAACAAAAATTGCTTCTTGTCGTCTTTTTGATTATATATATGGGTGTTAGATTGGTTATTTGACTTTTCCGAATCTGTTCAATCAAAATTGTTTAAAGAATTCGAAAGATAAAATTAGGCATCATTCATTCGGATATTTTTTAAATTCCACGTGCGAGAATGCGTAATAACTTAGTAGACGAAATAACAAAATTTGCCTTCCTGGATTAGAAAAAACAGTGTAATAAGTACCATAAAAATGACCGACTCATTTTCACTTTTGAATCCGAATTCAAGGGAGGCAATTATTTAATTAAAAATTATTCTCTTCCTCTTTTAGCTCTCCTAGCCTCAACTTTTTTTGTTACTCGTTAATAAAATAAAAGAGACTTGGACAGGACTGGGGCTTGCAACTTAAACGAACCGTTGTAGACCATCCGCCTCTTTCATTAAAGAGTACCTGCAAAGCGGACATACATACATATATGTATGGATTACACACGGGCTGTGTATGTGTGCTATATATATATATATAATATATTTACCACTACACTACAAGTAAATACAATTATCCTTTATGGCAAACGTGCTTTCGTCGCAGCTTGTAAATCACATTTTCGTATGTGACGTCGCGGTTTGCAGTCAGATACCAATTCATGAAACTGCATACGTTTCATTGAATTTGATTGCGTTTGAAAAAGCAATCACACACAACCAAATTTTACATTTTGACACGTGTGTCAAAGCGTACGTCCTCAGGATGTCAAATTTATTCCAGTCACTAAATCGATTACTTTATTTAAGTGCATTTCTAAATTTTATTGCCCAGACATCTATATTGGACACGAATTTTCATTTATGAAAAGTAAAATAGTAATTATCAATCGGATGAGGACTGGAATTAACCAACTGGCACGGTAAATGTCTTGAAGATCGGCCCTAAAAGCGGTTCTACGCAATTTTTTTTCAACTTTTTAACCTTTTAAATTTTTTGAATGAAAATTTCCAGAAATTTCAAAGGATTTTAGTAGACTAAAGGGGATTTAAAAGTACTGCAAAGGACTTCAACAGCTTTCAAACCAATTATTTGATTCTCAAGGATTTTAATTATTTTGAGGAATGTTCAAAGCTTTCAAACGTTTTCAGAAATTTTAAAAGTTTTCAAAGATTTTAAGGCAGTTCAAGAAACATTTAAATAATAAATTCAGGACTTTGACATTATTTCTGAAATTTCAAGGGGTCTTAAGTGATTCAAATTATTGAAGGATAATGATTTTGAAGGCCTTCATAGAATTTAAAAGTTTTTAGGGTATTTTCAATTATTCCTAATGACTTAAATATATTGAAGGATTTTTATGGAATTACAAGGGATTTCCAAGGAATTTCAATTGACGTACAAAATTTCAAAACATTTTAGAATATTTCTATACATATCAAAGAATTTCGCAAGAATTAAGGGATTTCGTAGAATTTCAAAGATTTGAAGAGGCTTTCAAATATTTTAGGGGATTTCACATGATTCGAAAAATTTCATGCGGTTTCAAAGATTTTCCTTGAATTCCGGAAGATTTTGAAGGATTTCATATAATTCATTAGATTTTAGGATATTTTACGAGATTCTGAGGCATTTCAGGGAATTAACGAGCATTTCAGTAATTTAAAGGGATTTTAATGGCACTGAAAAACGTATTTTAATTGATTTTTCAGAATCCCAGATGATATCATGGGATATTTCAAGGTATTCATAAATATTTCCAAGAATTTAAAGATTTTAAGATATTTTAAGAAATTCCAAGGGATTTTCTATAGATTTCAAGGATTTAAGGGGATTTCAGGGGATTTCAATGAATATTATCAAATTCCATGTAATTTCACAAATTCAATGCGATTTTCTGATATTTTAATGGACTTCAAAGAATTTATTCACAATGATTAAGAGATTTCAAAAGGTTTTCAAATTTTTTTACATTTGGGATTTGGTTCTTGATTCGCGATCTTTTCTCAAATATTTCAGCAGAAAACAATTGTGATTCAGGTGCCAAATTCCAAATGTAACTTATGAGTTTTCTTGTTTTGCACGGCAGAATAGATATCAAAAATTTGAAAGCATTTAAAGGGATTTTAAGGAATATTATCAGATTTCATGGAATTTCTGGGGACTTCAAACAATTTTATAATATCCTAATGGATTTCAAAGAATTCATTCACAAGAATTGTGGAATTTTTGAGATTTGGAGAGATATTCAAACATTTCGGGGTATTTCCATACATTTTAGGATATTTGGAGAGGGTCTAAGGAATTTTTGATACTGCCGTGCAAAACAAGAAAACCCGTAACCTTCATTTGGGATTTGACATCTGATTCAAAATTGTTTCCAATATATTTCAGCGGACAATAATTGTGATTCAGGTTCCAAATCCCAAATGTGAGTAACGGGTTTTCTTGTTTTGAACGGCAGAATAGATTTCAAGAATTTAAAGAAATTTCGAGGGATTTGAAGGAATATTATCAGATTTCATGTAATTTCACGTGGCATTAAGAAATTTCAGAAAATTTTGAAAGATTTCAAAGAATTTATTTACAAGAACTGAAAGACTCCAAAGATTTGAATTTGTTTTTACTATATTTCATGGTGATTCTCGAGATTTTGAATAATTCAAAATATTTCAGAATTCTCTAAAGTATTTCAAGGAATTTTCAATAGATTTTAAGAATTTGAAGGGATTCTAAGAAATATTATTAGGTTTCATGTAATTTCACGAAACTTTGAGGGATTTTATAATATTTCAAAGGATTTCAAAGAATTTATCCAGAAAGATTGAGGGATTTCAGAGAGTTGAAGAGGTTTTAAAATATTTCAAGGTATTTCCAAAGAGTTTCAAAAATTTCGAAGATTTTATGGTATTCAAAAAATCTAAGGAATTTTTATTATATTTCGAAAATTTAAAGAGATTTCAAGGAATATCATCATATTTAATGTGAGTTCGCGGGATTTCAATGGATTTTATAATACTTTAATCGATTGTAAGGACTTTATTCAAAATAGTTAATGAATTTTGATGGATTTCAAACATTTGAGAAGATTTCGAAAATATTTCAAGGTATTTCCAAAGATTTTAAAGAATTTCAAATGTTTTACGACATATTAAAATTTTCCAGTGAATTTCTAATAGATTTAAAGAATTTGAAGGGATTCTCAAGATCTTAGTGTTTTTAAAAAGATATCAAGGAATAATCGGTGGGGAAATTGTATTGACCCTCAATAGTAAAATTCGTGAGGAATGTTGATGTTCGTTATTGGCTTTAG
>JAUMHM010000016.1:15044505-15065553 GCA_032362435.1 Melikaiella ostensackeni
TCTACTGCGGCCTCGGTGGCGTAATTGGTTAACGCTCCACTCATGTAAAGTCGGCGTTCCCGGTTTAAATCCGGGCCGAGGTAGATTTTTTCTCATTTCTCCAAAAATCAATTTGACCAGTAATCGATATGAAAACATCAAAATATTAATTAATTAATTACCCTGGTCGATGAAATAACATCAATATTTGAAATTATTCATTATAATTTAATAACAAACTTTTGAAACCACAATGTATTTGTAATCGATACAATAACAAAGATATTGAATTAGTAAACCCAAGTTGTAAAGATTCTATGTGATTTGGAGTGGCACAAGGACTTTTCTGTAAACATCTTTTTTAGGTTAATTCATGTGTTTGTGAACATAGAAGCACATTGACGAGCGTGAACACCTTGAACTTGGCGTTAAATTAAAAGGTACGAAAATGGCGATTAAGATGGCGGTGGAGCACTCCTGTATAATATAGTACTTTAATTTGACCTTTCCCACGATTTTCTAGACCGTGCGAAAATTTAGAAATCGGCTTTGCGTCGTGTTGGACATGAAATGCAAAAAAGTGAATCCCACTTTAAACTTCATGAACACAGAATTACATACATCTAAGGTAAGAACTCGCATTCGTCAAAGTGAAAATGTCGGTAATTGATTTTAAAAACATCCGTCACGGTGGGAGTTGCAGTAGTAGTTGTATGAGATGCACAAAATAGCTATACGAATTTCGAGGTTATGGTTGTATATTTTGTCAGGAAAATCATATTATTTCGCGAAAATGATCAAGTCTTGTCTAAAGATAAATGATTCGCAAATTCGAGGTTATGTTTGCAAGTTTTTGCGAAAAAATTATATTATTTCGCGAAATTGATCAGGTCTTGTCTAAAAATGTTTGCTAATGCGAAAAATTTTTTTGCAAACGAGGTTATGGTTGCATATTTTTGTGGAAAAATTAAATTATTTCGCGAAAATATTATCTCCACGGAAGAAGATGATGTCTATCCCCCAGTTAAAGAGATTGATTATTTCGAGGTTATATTTTAAATATTTATTTTTTTCTCTTCCTTGAATTGCTGAAAAATATAAAAGGGTAAATGAGATATTTTTTTAATAATTAAAAAAAAGAAAAGTAAAATACAATGTGAGTTCTTGGAGGAACCTACTAATATTTCTGTAAAAGAATCTATTTCCTGCAGAAAAAACACTCAACGTAACCTCAAAATAATGGAACTTGTATGGTTTTGAACGGACTTAGTAATATTTGTATAAAAGAATCCACTTCCTGCAGAAAACACCCAACATAACCTCGAAATAATGGAACTTGAGAGGTTTTAAACGGACTTCGTGTTTTTCCCATAAAAGAAACCATTTCCCGTAGGAAACACCCAACGTACATTCAAAATTGTAGAACTTGAAATTTTTATAGGATCTCGATGATTTTTGTATAAAAGAATTCATTTTCCGCTGAAATCACCCAACATAACCTTAAAATTATGGAACTTGTGAGTTTCTAAAGAGACTCAGTGATTTCTCTATAAAATGAAACATTTTCCCCAGAAAACATCAAACATAACCTCAAAATGACAGAATTAGTCATTCACAACTGTTTCCAAAAGGAGCAGTTCTGATTAACACCTGATTTTGACAGATTCCAAAGAAATCAGTTTTTCAGTAGAGCCGCAACATCATAGAACCCCTAGTTTTTTCTGTGCGAACTTGATTCCATATATTCCACTAATAACAAAAAAAGGATATAGCAAATCTTAATTTGCAATGCACATCTACATTTCGAGACGTTCAATTAAGACCATCCCTGAAAAATATTGGACTAAAAGTAAAGTTTCCAGCATTACATCGGTCTAAAAAGCGAAATTTTCTCATTTTTAATATGTTTTAGCCACTGATAACAAAACCAAACGAAACTTTAACATAGCAAATTTTATTTCCTAAGCTATATTGACTTCAATAACTGTCAAATAATAACAATAATTATGAATTTCTAATAACATTTTTAAAACTCGAAAAACATTTTCAAACAATTCGAATAATAATAATAATATTTCTCTTCTCTAATTTTTTCTCTGGTATAAAATAATTTTAAAAAAGTTTTCGTCCATTAAAAAAAAAACAATTTTTTCAAGAAAACGAAGTGAGAATAAAAATTATTAAGGGGGTCTTTTATCAAAATTTTGTAGGGGAACAATTTTGCTTTCTCGAAGAATTTTTAAAATCTGACTTTGTTTTTAAGGAAAACTGGGTATTCCTATTTTTGAAATAAAAAATTTTTTTTTCCAGAAATGGTTACGGCGAAAATTTTGTTTTCCATCGTAAAATAGTTGTAAAACGTCCCAGGTACAAAATCAGAGAAACATTCATTCATTTCATCTAAATAAACATAGACTTGATAACAAAAAAAAATCAGTATTACATAGCAAATTTTGTCGTTTCATGAATATCTACACGCCAAGACCTTCAATTTCAACCATCTGTGAAAGAAATCGGACTAATAGAAAGGCTTTCAGCATACTGCCGTGTTAAGGAAAAACTTACGTAAGTGACAATCTGGTCAAAAATGAGTTTTTGGTATCAGTGAACTAGTGAGGAAAAGCTGCATCTAACTATGGTGATCTAAATTAGTAATTGTCATTATTTATTATTAGAGCCGGTTATTGAAAACTGAAAAAAATGTAGAAGATGATAAAATAATAGATAAAGAGTACGCAAAGCATCTTGCGTGCTCTGAAAATCGTATGAGGCGTTTGGTTTGTCCGGTTATTAAAAACTGCAAAAAATGTAGAAAATGATGAAATAATGGATAGAAAATAAGCAAAGCATCTTGCGTGCTCTAAAAATTATATGAAGCGTTCAATTTGTCCCTAAAATACGTAGGAAGAACTTACGTAAAGTTCCTTGCGTACTTCTTCCGTCCAATAAGTAATCGAGCGCGACTCTAATTTTCAAAACCAAAATCACGCTTTTGCTTTGCCTCGAACTTACGCAATTCTTCGCTTGGGTCCTCGGCAACAATAAGCAGAGTCTGATATTGATATCTTTCCTTCCCCGGTATCATCCGAATCTCAAGGTTGTACGACAGTAGCTTTTGTTTGAAGTTGACCGCCTACCTGAACTTCGTTGGAATGATGTTGAGTGTGAAGGTAGAACAGCGCATCAATGTGAAGTTTCTTATGAAACTTAGAGAATCTGTCACTGAACAAATGTCATATGAATACAGAAGAATATAAAAATCTCCGTGTTATTTATGGTTCAATTTTACTAGGTCACTCACTCGTCAAACGATTTCAATAAAATCATGCGTAGGCGCGCTGCCCTGCAGGGGGGCGTTAGGATGTGAGGATGAAGCCGTAGTTTGCCCGCCGGCGAGTTTACCTTGTCTTCATCAGAGTCGGAAAGCCCTCATACTTAGGCCTGGGGAGGTATGAGGGTTATCACCTCCAGGACAGCAGACTCAACTGCGAATGATTCAGAATTCCTAACGCACGGGGTTCTTCTTTAAACTGTAGCAACTAAAAGTAAATACAGTCAAAAATGTATGGACCTTGTAAAAAATTAAAGCTTCTTAACGAGAACTAAGTTCGAGCTTTCACTAATAAACATTCTTGAGATAAGAACCCCGATATATTCTGCTATATTTGTAGTAAATACCAGGTTTTGAGCGATCATAAGCTCATTTTTGAAAAGATTCGTAAAATTTATGAAGAATGTTTTGGTCCCGTTGTTATGGATCAAAATGAGAAATGGGTTCCACACAAAATATGTTCTAGTTGCCATATAATGTTGAGCCGTTGGGATATCAGTAGAGATAGTTAGACCACAGGGGTGAAGCTAGCATAGTAACTTCCGGTAAAAAATCCGACTTCCGGCCCAGTTCGATCTGGGGTCCTCTCTAGAGACTTGAAGAATATTCAGTTTGTGAAAATGTAGTGAACTTTGAAATCGTTAGTGTGGCAGCACTGATATTACGGCTGAAGCAAAGCTGCCCAAGCCATATTAGCTATGTGTCAACAAAAGCTTGTTAAAGATTCCCTCCGAAAAGTGGGCAAATTCCGTTAATCCTGAGAACGTAAATGGAAGTAGAACACCTCAAGTGGGAGAATTGATACACACTCCTTCCACTACATAACTTTTGAAACGGACAACTTCCAAGGGATTATTTCATACGCTTGAATGAAAGGTATTCAACACCCGTTAGAAATTACTTTTGTAATGACTCGCGGTAAATTCCATTTACCAATAATGTTGTCACTCATTTATAATGCCATTCATTGATTTTATTGCGTACTTCAATTGTTTTATGTAATAATATCAATAAACGGTATTACAAATTCTTTACAACATTGGTAAGTAAAATATTTCAAATTTAAATATCCCGCCCGCACGCCTGCTTGCGATTTTAGTTCCCCCTGTTCTCACATAGACGTTCGTGCCGCTCTGTAAGCGGCCATATTGGAAATATTTGTTTCCAATTTTTATCACGCAGCATGACCCCCGTGAGTAAGACCTGAAATTCACGAAACCTACTTTATGAGGATAACCACTACCAAAAAATGATTGCTATTTCTGTATAATTAGCTTGACAGGGATTGCTAGGAATGGTAAGAAAAGTGTTTCTTATGTCGATGTTGCAAAAGTAACGAGACCCACTAAATCGTTCGAGACTGATGATGGGAGCAATTATGACGACACTATCGGAAGCTTGTTCCAGATCAAAGATAGCATAGAAGATGAAATAGCACGTTCAGTCTGTTCAATAGAGGATCTTGAGATTACCGATGATGCCGGAAAGGAAGAAATAAGTTCTCGCGATGACGATTTTTTTCCATGCAATGAAACTAAGAGAGTTCCCAAAAATTTTACGCTACAAGAATCACACCATCTTGTAAGAGACTTAGGATTACCGAAGGACGGTGCAGAATACCTTGTATCGGTACTAAAGAGTGAAAATTTGTTGTCAGAAGGCATGGATGTGAAGGATTATAGAGATAGAGAGAGGTATTTCAAAAAGTACTTCTCAGAAACAAAGGAACCTTCACTGGTATATTGTCATGACATCAATGAGTTTATGAATGGATTGGACCCAGGCATTCATACAGCCGATGAGCGGAGGCTATTCATTGATGTGTCTAAAATAAGTCTGAAGGTAGTATTGCTTTATAATACTATAGTAATGTGTTTGGTTCCATACCAATAGCACATTCAACTGCGCTGAAAGAGCAATACAGTAATATTGAACTAGTATTAGATAAAATAAAATATCCAGAACATGATTGGCAAGTTTGCGGGGATATAAAAATTTTGAACATCATACTAGGAGAGCCATCAGGCTTCACACACAACCCTTGCTTCTTGTGCTAATGGCGTAGTCGGGATTGAGACAAACACTATAAACAGAAAATATGGCCAAGGTGATCATTTCAACCAGCTTCTAATAACATCATCGCTGATCCTCTGATTGACCTAAAGAATGTATTACTTCCCCCTCTCCACATAAAGCTTGGTCTATTGAAACAGTTTGTTATAGCCCTCAAGGGAGGAGGAAGTTGCCTCAAGTATTTAAGAGGGAAATTTCCAAAATCATCGAATGCAAAATTAAAAGAAGACATTTTCAATGGACCACGAATTCGGAAAATGCTGAATGATGAGAATTTTATCACGTCAGTGAGCAAGTTGTAGAACATTTCCTGGGAAATCACCAGAGTAGAGACTACAAGAAAAATAGTAGCTGATGTGGTGAAATACTTTGGTAAAATGGGGTGTTTGATGAATCTGAAGCTGCTTTACCTCTTTTCCCAACTCGATTATTGCTCAATGTATTTTGGAGATTACAGTTAAGAACATTGAGAAAGATTCTATCGGGATATAAAAGAAATGGAACGTTCATATCAAGAAAGATGGGATACAGATATAATGTCCTGCTTTTGTTGAATGTTGAAAAGAGAGCATGTTGTAAAGGGCACGGAACGTAAGGGAAAGCATAAGAATAACTCTATCAAATACGACATACAGAATATATGCAATGGTGTTAACGGAGAGGTTGAAGAAAGAGTTAGAGGCAAACGGGATTCATAGATCTTTTGAGGATTCAGCGATCTCAAAAACAAGAGAGCACTCTATTTCCCGAAAGTTTCGGTCATCAAGAGTTTCGGTCATGCTTTAACTACAAAAAGGGTTACTTGAATGTTTTTAAGCTCTTTTTGAGGTTGGGTATGAGCGTGACCTGATGGGGCTGAACGGACATCAGATTCGGATTCAGCGACCCCAAAAGTATGAAGATACTTCACCGCGCATAACTTTTTTTTGTGTGCCTGTGTTATCATCGATGAAAATAATCTCCCAGACTATGAAACATTCAGCGATATTTTTCATTAAGTTTTCAAAGTTTGAGACAATTTTAAACTCTTAAAAATTGTAAATTCCTTGTTCTTTTTTTGGAAGAGTTTTCATCTTCAGTTTTGTTATCATATACAAATTTATATCATGCAGTTTTACGTAGAATTTACAATACTTTATTCAGAATGCTTATGTTTTGAGAGGTATATTGTGCCAGAAACAAACAAAAATCACGCCTCAAATTAAGAAGTCAAATCTGACCATGTCTATGTATGTGCATGACCGTTTTGTTATTTTTTGTCGAGAAAAAGGTTGACATCATAAATTATCAAATCTTTTGATAATCCTCCCACCTATAATGCATTAAACAATCATTTTAATTCGTTCTTCAACATTTAAGACAACTTCAAAACATAAAAAAATACAAATTTTCAATTTTTTTCTTTAAAATTCGTTTTTCTCTGGTTTTATAATCTTGCGATAAAATTCTAATATAGTACACAATTTCACGAAGATTCAGTTGATCTTCAAATTGAGTTAGTCACGACTAACGTTATGAAAATATTATTCACAAGTTAGTCGTGATAAAGTAGTCAGAGTTAAGCTAGTCACGATTATCAATTTACTACAATCACTACATTTTTTATTGAATTATAAATTTAAAAATTGAACAATTTATATACTATATTTTAATGTCTACAAAACCCTTTTTTGTAGGCGCATGTCGCCTATTTTAACTAAATGCTTCAAATATACCAAATAACATTGATAATAGTTAAACCTTTGTCATTTTTTATAATCTGCATGTAACTCAATATTTTTTTTTATCAATATTTAACAAAAATGTAAACATCTGAATTTTTACTCTCTAGAAATGGTGAGATATGTTGAACATTACGGTCATGACGTGTACCTATCTTACTACACATATCATACTCCAGAATGATATACTTCGTTCAATATAAGACGTGCTATACGTTCCTGCTTTTAAACAATAATTCTCAAATATTTATTTCTCTTTCAAACTTTTTCTTTGTTGAATTACAGTGACACTGCTTTTTGCCAGCAATATTAATTTTAGTAATATATATTTTCTGCAGCAAGTTACTTTAAAGACATGTCCAATTCCTTTTCTATTTATTTGTTTTTTTTTAATAATTTTTTTTGTGTACTAAATGCAGAACAATCCTTAAACAATATAAGTCTAAGTCAATCAGCGAGATGAAAATATCATTTCTAAAGAGAGAACAAAAAAATTTGTGATGTGAAAAATGAATTTTTGGAACTTCTCCTGCTGACAGAGATAATCGAGTTTAAAAGGATATGCTAGTACAATTTTTTTTAATTGACCTATACTTTTCACGCTAAATAATTTTTGCTGGGCTTGTTTTTCTGGCGAACAAGATACCTGACAAGTGAGAGCTCGTAGAGCGTTGTCATTTCTACAGTTTTAAAAAATAAGATTAAAGACAAATTTTATTAATACATTGAGGAAGATTCTTTATTTATCTGAGGAAAACAAAATTGTTTTTTTTTCATAAATTACCCTGATCTTCTTTTCATAAAATGTTGCTCATGAATATTATATCTGTGGTATTTTTGATTGAAATCCAGCTATGTAATTATCAGGTAATATACTCTTTAAAAATAAATAATGCAAAGGTGTTTGAAGTATCACGGAAACTAAATTTATTTCCACTCTTCAAACGTAGGCAAATCCTATACGTAAGTCAATCGATCCACTTCCTCCTAAGAAAAACAGTTATATACCCTATAAGACGCATATTCTGGCTAGAAACGTTGAAATTTATTCATCATAGGAAAATACAAGAAAAAATCACAGCTCATTTTCAAGTCCATACTTAACAGATAATTCTCCACAAGAAAATAAATATCCTGATTTAAAACTTTAAATTTGAATGCAGTTTATGATATGAAAATTTGTCAGGATTTTTTTTATAATTGATTTTTAATTTTCAGATGATATTAATAATTTTATGTTGGTAACATTTGAAGGATGGCTTTCTGAAAGGGCATTAACGTCATTTCTTCGAATTTTAGCAGACAAAAGATCTCTGAAATGAAATTTTCAATTTAGGAAAGAACTCTAGCTCCCGAGATGCATGAGTGCTGAATTGAAGTGCGAAAAGTTTGATTGGAAAATGTCATTAGGTTTCGAGGAAATATAAATTTTTTCTCTCGAGGCGCACATTTTTTTCAACTGTGGACAGTGATTAAAAATTCAATTTTCTTTTTAGGATAAAAAACTTGCTCGCGAGATACTGCAGTGCTGAATTGAGACGTGTTTTAGATTGATTGAAAAGAGTCAGCTAGTTCAGAGAAAATAGAGGAAAATTTTGTTATCGCTTAAGGCACATTTCAACTTCGGACGGTAGTTTGAACTATAATTTTCAATTAAAAGAAGCGAAAGAAAAAAAAAGTTTTTCAACTGCTGAGTTTTGATTTGCAAAAAAGTTGAAAAAGGTTTCAAACTCTTGCAAAAACTTGCGAAAAATTGAAGAAATACTTAATAAATCTATCGAATAATTTTATAGGTCAGAAGCGCTTAGTAAAATAATTTTTCGTTTCAAAACTTTTTCAATTTCCTCTAGTTTACGAATTACATTATACCCATAATATTATTTCTATAATTATTAAAATGTTAGGATAAATGTTTGACTCATAATCTTGTGATTGAAGTGAATAATTTAAACAAAAATCCGATTCATTTGATACCAGAGGCAGTTGCAAAATCCTGCTGAAAAATGCATAGCAATTTTCAGAGAAATGCAGATTTAAATTTTTTTCTGTCTTTAAATGATCTACCCAAAATATATTTTCTATTAGATAAATTTCAGGAAAATCAAATTTACAAGGACAGAATGAAAATGTAAATAATATATTTGCTATCTAGAATCAGTAATTTTTGTTACGAAACAACCGTTATTTAAAAACTAGCTTCCAGCTGCATGCAAAAGTGCATACATATAAAAATGCTCATACAACATCAGCTGGTGTCAAAAGGTAAACGATTTCTTTTTCCTTGGTTTTCTGTTGTTGCGATTTCCAAATCTAAATAATTTTCCTACAATTTTTTACTATTAAATTCGTTTCTGCCGTCAAGCCATTACAAGTATTTCAGCTCTGAACTGAAAAATATTTTCACCTTTGTGAAAATTCACTTTTAAAAACAATCTTTCCATGTGAAAACTAATGTTTTTATAAGTAAACTTTTCTTTTAAATTCAAAAATAATTTTTTCTGATAATTATGAAACTAAAAAAAGAAATTATTGAAGGGAATGGGCACATGTATAAGAGATGTCTTGATCAATCGAGCTTAAACAAAAGATTCTAGCATATTGGTCTAAGGAATGAAATTTCCTTATTTTTCAATCTTTGATAAGGAAAAAACATCAGTATGACATAGCAAATTATATTTTTCAATTTACATCTAAATTTCAAGACCTTCAATTTGAACCAACCCTGGAAAAAATGGACTAATAGAAAAGCTTTCAGCATATAATGGTCTAAAAAGCGAAATTTCTTTATTTTTCATTTTATTTTACAGTCTCTAATAATAAAAAAAATCATAATAAAATAGAAAGTTTAGTTTTTTATTGAACGCCTACATGCCAGAACCTTTGATTTCGGACATCTTCGAAGACTACCACACTGAAAGAAAAAGTTCCAGCATAGGAATCTGAAAAAATGAGATTTCGTCATTTTTATAACTATTTACACAACAAAAACAAAAAACCAATATTATGACATAGCAAATTTTATTTTACAATGCACATTTCATGTGAAAACCTTCCTGTTGAGCCATTCACATAAAAATCGCAATAATAGAAAAGCTTCCCGTATAGTCGTCTGAAAAGTAAAATTGAATTTTTCTTGTTTTTAAATTTTTAATAACAAGGAAACATCAGAGTGAAATAGCAAATAATATTTCTTAATGCACATCTACATTCCAAGACATTCAGTTCGAGCCATCTTTGAAGACAATCGATTCAAAAGAAAAAAGATTCCAGCATAGTGGGCTAAAATTCGAAATTTTCCCATTTTTTTCATTTTTTATCCGCTGTTAACAAAAAAAACACAATATAGCGAATTTTATTTTGCAATGCTATAACCAAAATGATTCTTTTTTCTGCCTGCTTAGGCTCTCAGAAACAATAAGCAGAATCTAATATTGATCTGCGTTATTTCCCCTTCCTCCCCATCCTCCATATTTCATGGTTGTATGACCCTCAGTACGACAGTAATTTTTGTTCGAAGTTGACCGTCTACCTGAGCTCCGTTGTACTCACCTGACCTAGCCCCATGTGACCTTTTTCTGTGCCCGAAGGTCAAGTCTGAGCTAAAAGGAATCCAGATTTGAGTGAGTGGATGCTGTAAAGAAAAAAGCGGCGCGATTCATGAAAGAAGTCTCAGAAAAGGACCTGCAAATTTACTTCAAACAATGAAAGATTCGTATGTAGCGTTGTAGGGGTCGGGGATAGGGGACTATGTTAAAGGGGACAACACCTAATTGGATCGTTTGGAAAATAGAAGTTCTTAGAGCATCAGTTCGGTTACTTAATAGTAATACCTTGTATATCTAACCGTGCGCCCGAGCTCGACTACCTATTCGCTAGAAACTACACAAGTGACTTTGTGTAACTTTTGAGTTCGTATTTGACTATTTTTCATTTTTCAGTCTCTGATAACAAAGAAACGTCTATATAACATAGCAAATTTTATTTTTCAATGCACATCTAGATACCAAGATCTTCAATTTGAGCAGTCTTCGAAGAAAATCGGATAATTTTTAGAATACGATAGAGCCTGTTCAAAAAAGAGCGCTCGATCTTAATATATACGATGATTACCCTAAATTATTTATTTATTGCACTCCTCTATTGTAAAGTCGTCAATAAAAAAATGTTCAAAATTATACTTTTCAAATTGTTTAGAGATGTCTTAACATGAATAACGATCCTTTGAATTACCGATATAATTTCCTAATATTATACCAACCGATAAATTGTCACATTCGAAACTGAACAACTTTTGCATAGAACATTAAACAATACTTCATTTAGCAAGAAGTGAATGAAACAAAAGAAAAACTAGACAAACAAACAAAAGAAAAACTAAAACAACATAAATCACAAAGCTTTTTACACCGTTGAATCCATGGAAAATGAATCTGTGCATGTAACAGCTGCAGGGCACGCTTGTAGCATCGTATTGTGAATTTGGGGTATAATTTGTTTCTTATCCGACACTATAAATCATTTCCTATTCAGGTCTCTGACTTTATCACATACGTGCATTTGGTCGATCGCACGTCTGTTCGAAACTCCATGTCGTCAAAATGGTGCGGTCGAGGAAGCGAAGCTTCTATTCTACCATCATATTGAACATCTCGAGCGCGTTGGATCGGGAATGTGTTTTATTGCTTCTCTGATACGTGAAAATAGGGGCCGGCTGATGACGACACAATAGGGTGCCGCTCTACCGTTATTAATCATCTCAGTTCAGTAATACTGCGAAATTCAGAACACCTCCTACGTGTACAGTGAACACTTAGATACATATGGGTGATTTCACTAAGGAACCCTTTTCAGTTCGACTTCTGTGACGAAAAATTCTTTGGATTTTTGAATATTTCTTTCCTGAAATGAATTCATATAAGGTGATTTTCGCAAAATTACTTTTCGAAAATATTGTTGACCTAGGGGTAGTTTTGCATGGCATCAATTCTAAGTGGGCCAGGAGATCAGGTTCCGTGGCTAAAAGTCGGCGAACTCATCAGAATATACAAAAATAAATCCTAATTATGCCTAAATATGGTTTTCTGGATCGTTGATTCCAAATCTAAAATCAAAATTAGTGTTGCCGTCGAGCGAGGTGTCGAGTATCAAGACAAAGCAAGACGAGACATACCTACCGCCTCGAACTTCTTGTCTTGAATCAGTCTCGAAAATGTCGAGGCCCCGAAAATCAAAGCCTTGTCTTGGGCTTGTCTCGAAAGCTTGAGTTTCCACTAGCAGATATGCAAACGCCTACCATTCAATAAAAATTCCTAAGATCCTAGCTAACCTGACCCTTCCCAAGAAGCGTCTTTCGTTTGGTAGATGGCCAAGATAACGAAATACTTTTTTCTTCAATTTTCCAGTTAGCGACTTGAAAATATGATATGCAGAATCTACAAGTTTTTGCGATTGCCAGCGTATGAAATTTTCACAGAAATGTTAAAAAATCCTCCCTAGAATGGTCCTAGGAGCATAAATTCATTGCCCCTTCCCAGGCGGTGGTTTCAGCAAAGGAAAGATGCACACCTGCGTAAGAAAACTCAAGCCTTCGAGACAAGCCCAAGACAAGGCCTTGCTTTTAAAGGCCTTGAATGCTCTCGAAATTCAAGGCCTTGAGTTACACTCCCTTGCTTTTCTCGAGCTCCGCCTTGACATTTCTCGTCTTGAACGGCATCACCAGTCAAAATTTCAAAAAACAAAATAATGGATCAATAATGGCGGACAAGTAATTATTGGATTCACTCGAAACGTGGTATCTGAGGACATTTTACTAAAAGACGATTTTTTGTGAAAAAGAAAACTCCGGATTGTTTGAACAATTCTCATATGAACTGTTTGTTCAAAAATGCGAGTTATGGAAAAACTAATTGCACTATTCGATTCTGCGGGAAAAATTACGTAGAGTCTATGTGTTAGACAGTTTTTTTCTCAACCCTATTTGTTATGTAGGTATAACATGTAACTGCTAATTTTCGACTTTTCTAAAATCAATATTTTTTATTTAGTAACAAATAATTTTTTTATGACTTTTCAAGTGTGCCACTCCTTTAAAGATTCTCAAATTCAATAAAACAGGCAATAAGTTAGTATAAACACTATGCAAAAATAATTTATTATGTGTTGGAGTAAAAAAAGGAAATATTTTTAATTTTATGAACAAATTATTGAATAGGTATCATCTTTTCGTAATTTGTAATGATTTGTTGAAATTCATAGCTTTTTCATAAGATATGATAGAAATTAATATACGATTACGATTAGTTGAAAATGATTGCTCTTTTATTATTCTTCAAACAATTTTTGTAAACAAATACACAGTTTGAGAATTTTCTAATGAGTAGACTCAAATTTTATCAAAGAATAAACTGAAAATATATTTTTATGGTATAGTTCTTGGCTAGATAAAAATAGAATACTATACATGTTTTAGGTTTTTCCTTTACTGGCCTGAGTTTTTATTGTTCTCAAATTTATATCAATTTGGTGAAGGTTATCAGGTTTTCACCAAAACGTTGATGGACCTAATCAGTAAAACATACCTTAAATCAGAAGCAGACCTAAACAGATTATCAGAAATACATGGATAGCATTATATCACTCTCGCATTCCGAAAACGAGTATTTGAGATTTTAAAATTCAAAGAAAATTAGAAACAATTAAATTACATCATAGACGAGGGCGTTAGAATCGTTTTTCACTACCATCATTATTTGTTGTTGTTTGAATAAATAATAAATAACGTGGGCCAACGTACCCACAAGCTTTAAAATCATGCTTGGATTGACAGAGCATAATTAGCATTTATACAATTAGCTCTGTCATTTCGACCATGATAATGGAGCTTGCGGGTGTGCTGGCCCATGTTATTTATTAATTATTCAAACCACAACAAATGAACACGATTGGGAAAAATAATTTTAACGCCCTTATCTATTATGTAGTCTTAAAAGTTAAAAAATTTTTTTTTCAATTTCAAAATCACAAATCCTCGATTTTGGAATGCGAAAATGATACCATGCTATCTATGTAATTCCAATGATCTGTTAAGATTTCTGAAGGATCGAAATGAAATCTACCTTCTTATGAAAATTTTTGGTGTACTGAAAAAGAAACACCCAAGTGTTCACAAGTCAGAACTAAACCTCGAGACTATCGGCTTTTCCGGCTCATTAGGGACACTTGTACAATAAATGTATAAGCAAAAAAGAAAAAAAGGGAAAAAAGGAAAGAGTCAACCGAAACCAACCTTACCCTCCTCCTTTTTTTCGTCTTTTTGATACTACTGGGGACCAACATGTTTCGAAGCCAATTAAGACTCCCTCATCAGGGGTGATTTATATGATAACTATAGTTATGAATAATGAAACATATATTAATTATGTATATGTGCGTGGCAGCTTTTCTCAACCAAACTGAAATTGATTTATTAAATTTATTGATATTCTCATTTAAAGTTCCTCTGTTATCTTTTTTTTGTTGAAGCTAAAACATGTTTTCTTTTTTATATGAATAATCTTTTTTGGAAAGACCATGAAACTTGCATTCTATCAATAATTCCTTCTGTAATGATTTAATACTCCCGTACCGGAGTTTCATTAATATCTATCATAAAATCACATTCCACCAAATTTTTATCAATTAAACTAAAAGTTATATTAACAAAAACATGAAAATAAGAAAAGATAAAATAATTTTTTATATAACTTCCTGCTTATAAAATCAAAAAGTTTTGTAATCCAGAGATCGGCAAACACTACACCACAACACTAACTGAACAAAAATTGCAATTATTTTTCAAAAATGTTGGTAAATATTTTTTATTTCCTTTTTCATGTTAAACATAGAAGCAGAAATTTTCTTTTTCAATATAAATTTCTTTTAATTATGACAAAAATTACTTCACCGGGAAGAGAATTCAGGGGAATGCGAAGTTCATTGAATGAGAGAATTTCTACGACTGACTCGTCTATATAGCCACTAAGACAAACAAAACGTTTTACCATGTTTTTTTGAGACAGAGAAAAACCAGTCCCAAGCCCTCGTAAAAATCATTTTTTCGAAGAATGCCAATAGATTTTAGGAAACTATTCAGAAAGTCTTAGCCCCGAATATCAAGATTCTGAATTTATTCCGAAGCGACAATAAGAAGATAGTAAAATATTTTAACATTGAAAGATGAAATTTAATTTCAACTGAATTCAAATACTATATCTCAAATTATGCACATCCATGTGGCAACCTTATTATATTAATAATAAGTACCAGGATGACATTCTAATTATATTAACAGTATACTTATGAAAATTCAAACGTATAGTAGGCTCATAGTACATGAAATGTTTTTGAAATCAAAAACATCTGTAAAAAATCATAAGATTGGAGAAGATTTAAATAAAGTACTCAGTGGTAAATAATATGCACATATTGTTGGTACGACATCTTCCTCAGAATACTATTTTTTGTAGGCAACGAGGGTATAATTTCTTTTACCTGAATGTATGTAAAACCTATGGCAACCTTTTTTTGATAAGTACCAGGTTAACAATTTAATTAGTTGTAAAATTGAAAATTGTATGCAAAACCTTATGGCAACCTTATTTTATGATAAGTAACAGGTTAACATTTTCACAAAGTCTGTTAATGTCTTTTTCTGATTAAATTATGTTCTGCTGATGAGGCCCACCAACATTTGGGCGAAATTGTATAACATTCATAGAATTGATATAAATTTCAGAGCAATAAAAACTCAGGCCAGTAGAGGAAAAACCTAAAACATCTATAGTATAGTATCAAACTGAAAATGTCTTTCCAGTGATTTTTTGTTGTCATTCTTTGTAATTGGACAGAATGTTTGATTTAAATAAACAATTCTTATAAATAAATGCCCATCTCAAGCATTCTTCAATTAATAGACACAATTTTGTTTACAGAGTCGGATAAGGATGTCTTCGCACTTCCTTCATGCTGTCATACTTTTCGAATTAACAATAACTGTCAATTATATAAGCAATTTCGATGAACAAAATCATATTTTGGTCTTTTTCCACGAATGGCCTCATTTTTTTTCAAGGAATCAACTGAATAATGTGTAACAAATGACTTTTCGTTGTCATACTTCTCCAATTGATAGCAAATGTTATTCATTTAAACACTTCTTAATAACAAATACCTATTTTCACCCTTTTTCAAAAAAGGGCAAGCAACGAGAATAGTAATAAAAATAAAAATTCACATAAAAAATTGAATATTTGAGAAAAAAAAGATCAAGCAGCACCATAATCACTTACATTATTCACAAATAGTTGAGCAATACGCACTTGAAACAAGAGAAGATCTCTTATAATTATCAAGTAATTTTTAACGAATTCCTTAAAAAAGTTAGACTAGTAATGAAAAAGAAATAAAAATGTGCATTTTTTTATAAACATTGTTTAAGTAATTAACAGTCATTGGTAATTAGAAAAATATGAGAATAATAAGTCACTGGCAAGCCATTTTCAGTCGATTCCGTAAAAAATTGAGCCTATGTGTGAAAAAAGGTGAAAATATGTATTTATTTATGATAATTATTGAAATAATTCACAATGACTGTCAATTAGGAAAATATGACAACAAAGAGTCATTCTCAAGCTATTATACTTAATTTCTTTTAAAAAAAGTGAGAGCATGCACAGAAAAAAAGGGTGACATTCCCACCATAAAACATAAATTTTAAACCCAGAAAAACAAATTTTCAATAAAAAAAGGATAATTTGTAGCAAAATAAGATGTATTTTCAACCAAATTGTTGTACTTACAACCAAATAGCTCAATTTTCATACCCAGAAGATGAATTTTTTAGAATACGGATGAATTTTCAGCAAGAAAGTTATTTTTAACCAAGAAAGATGAATTTTCAACAAAATAGTTGAATTTTTAACTGAATTGAAAAATTTTAAACTAATGAGTCGAATAGAGAACAAAAAAGATTAAACTCCAACCAAAAGCAGTTATTCTATCAACCGAATAGTAGCAGGTGTGATTTCAAGCTTTTCGAACGTTTTCCATCAATAAATTAATCGTTACCAATATAACAAAATATTATTTAATCGGATAAGAACATTATTTTTCTCCTTTTTCAAGTTTAATGGCAATCTGCGATGCATAGGGATTTTTTTATTGCTGCATAGTTTCCTGAGGAAAATCAAAGTTGAAAGTACTAATTTCAAAATCCATTTTCAACTATTAGAAAATTTATTTTGTACAAAAATAACAATATATTCGCTATTTTTCTTTATTATTTTAAGCTTCCTTGTGGATGCTCGAACATAAGATATACTTTTTTCATCTGTAACTTTTCGTAGGAGATCCAAATACCAAACTACAACTTTTGGACCCACTCTGAATTTAAAAAGGAATTAAATATTTTTTCGCTTCGCCCTAACTTCTACCAGAAGCATGCAAGAAGCACTACTTTTAAATCGTAACACTCCGAAAAGGCTTAAAACAATCTTGACTGATTCAAGTTAACTAGATAACAGTATTTTTTTTAAAATGAAGACAATGAAAACTAAACAAGCATAATATAATTTTAATTTCAAAAAGTTGCACTAAATATTTATTAAAATTTGTATGTTGGTATTGAATACTTTAAGCAAAAATTGTTTCTAAAAATTGATGCAGATTTTCTCATATACATATATATCAGATGAAAAAGTTTTCTATCTGAAGTTAGGTATATAAAAGGAAAAATTTGTTAGTCAATTAAATCTTGTATACCATATTGATAGAAAAATAATTAGGATATCTAACACGCCGGCAATAAACTGTTGCCTCATGCAACAAAAAAATTTTCTTGGTTATTTAAGAATCGCACCAAAAACCTCTGCGATGACAAAAAATTTGCAAGAAATTTTCCAAGTACAGCTACATGAATTTGTGAAATTAAAGTGGGCCAAGTAATTAAGGAAGAAATATTCATGATAGAATATATTAAGAAACTTTATTTATAAAAAAAAAACCCCTGAAGAAATTCTGAAAATGAATTTTAAAAAGCTATACAGATATTAAAACTAGGTTCAATACCATTCAAGTTGATTGAACTATCCTATCTAGGCTATACGCGCGACGTAATTAATGAATTAAAATGTCAGCATCATGAAGCAAATATAGAGCTTTCGGCAAATGAGAATAATCTCAAGTTTTTGCTACATAGAAATATCGATGTGTCATCTGGCGTATACGTTGAAAATGAGCATGGGCTGCCGCAAATAGGCAAAAACTGACAGATTTTTATCATGATTGAGAATCGAGATCAGCTGGAAGCTTTTTCCTGATTTCCTTTAGTTTTTTTTTTCGTCAGGCCACGAGAGGAAAAAGTGAGGTCCTTTCCGTCCCGGACATTAGCGTGGTCACGCTATCCACTGTTGCTATAGGTTCAACTGAATTACACTTTTTCAGAGCTCTACTTGCTCGATTATATATACTTTTCACACTGTCGGAGATCGCACGCTTTTTACCTTCACTGCTGTCACAAAGTTCTTTTTTTGTTTCTCTTTACCCCCAGCTGGTCATGGAAAAATAACCCACCATCGTTCACTTCTGTTTTTGTTGGATTTGCCTCCTAGGATTAAGATATTTTCAGGACAACCTTACACCCACATTCATATTAGTGATGGAAAAATAATTCCACTCGACTGAGAACCGACATCTCGGCGTGAGTCATGAGATGACTTTTTTTGAACCGACTCAACCTATGATTGAATCGAAAAAATCTGTATCGACTCAGCGCTTGAGACATGCAATGAATTTTCGAGAGCAAATGTAGCTGTGATCGAATTGAGAAAAATCCCATTCGATTCAGTGCGTGAGTCATGAGTCGAATTCTCAACACCAAGTCAAATTGTAATCAAATTGAAAAAATCCGTTTCGACTTAGCGCATGAGATATGAGTCGGATATTCGATACCGATTCAAGCCGTGATCTAATCGAAAAAATCCGTATCGACTTAGCACGTAAGTCATAGGATGCATTTTTGACACCAATTCAAGCTCTGGCTAAATCGAAAAAAATCCGATTCGACTTAGCGCATGAGCCATGAGTCGAATTTTTGACACTCAAGCTGTGATCAAATACACAAAATCTGTTTCGACTCAGCACGTAGGTCATGAGATAAATTTTCGACAGCAACTGAAGCTGCGATCGAATCGAGAAAAATCAAATTCGATTCAGCGTGTGAGTCATGAGTCGAATTTTCGACATCGACTCAAGCTGTGATCGAATCGAAAACATCTGATTCGACTTAGCGCATGAGACATGAGTCGACACCGATTCAAGCCGTGATCTAATCGAAAAAATCTGTATCGACTCAGCACGTGTGTCATAAGATGCATTTTCGACACTGACTCAAGCTGTGACCAAATTGGAAAAATCTGATTTGACTGAGCGTACGAGTCATGAAACGACTTCTTGGACACCGACTCAAGCTGTGATCGAATCGAAAAAATCCGTATCGACTCAGCACATGAGTCATAAGATGCATTTTTGACACCGACTCAAGCTTTGAACAAATCAAAAACAATCCGATTCAAACTAGCGCATGAACCACGAGTCGAATTTTTGACACTCGAGCTGTGATCGAACACAAAATGACCGTTTCGACTTAGCATCTAGGTCATGAGATGAATTTTTGACAGCAACTGAAGCTGCGATTGAACCGAGAAAAATCCAATTCGATTCAGCGTGTGAGTCATGAGTCGAATTGTCGACACCGACTCAAGCTGTGATCGAATCGGAAAAATCGGATTCGACTTAGCGCATGAGACATGGGAGGAATTTCCGACACCGACTCAAACTGAGATTAAATTGAAAGAATCCGATTCTACTTAGTGCATGAGTCATGAGTCAAAATGTCGACACACAAGCTGTGAAAGAATGAAAAAAGTCCGTTTAGACTCATAACGTGAGTCCTGTGATAAAATTTTGACAGCAACTGAAGCTGTAATCGAATCGAGAAAATTCCGATTCGATTCAGCGCATGAATCATGAGTCGAATTCTCGACACTGACTCAAGCTCTGATCTAATCCAAGAAATTCGTTTCGACTCACCACGTGACTCATGGCAGCAATTTCCGACACCGACTCAAGCTGCGATCAAATTGAAAGAATCCGATTCTACTTAGCGCATAAGTCATGACTCGAATTTTCGAAACTCAAGCTATAATGGAGTTGAGAAAATTCGTTTCGGCTCAGCACGTGAGTCATGAGATGAAATTTTCGACAGCAACTGAAGCTGTGATCGATTTGAGAAAAATCCGATCCGATTCAGCACTTTTGTCAGGAGTCGAGTTCTCGACCCCGACTCAAGCCGTGATCTAATCGAAAAAATCCGTATCGACTTAGCACGTAAGTCATAAGATTCATTTTTGACACCTACTCAAGCTTTGACCAAATCGAGAACAATCCGATTCAAACTAGGGCATGAGCCATGGGTCGAATTTTTGACACTCAAGCTGTGATCGAATACAAAATGTCCGTTTCCACTTAGCATGTAGGTCATGAGATGAATTTTTGACAGCAGCTGAAGCTGCGATCGAACCGAGAAAAATCCAGTTCGATTCAGTGTGTGAGTCATGAGTCGAATTCTCGACACCGACTCAAGCTGTGATCGAATCGAAAACATCTAATTCGACTTAGCGCATGAGACATGAGTCGGATATTCGACACCGATTCAATCCGTGATCTAATCGAAAAAATCCGTATCGACGTAGCACGTAAGTCATAAGATGCATTTTTGACACCTACTCAAACTTCGGCCAAATCGCAAACAATTCGATTCGAAATAGCGCATGAGCCATGAGTCGACTTTTTGACACTCAAGCTGTGATCGAATACAAAATATCCTTTCCGACTAAGCACATAGAGCAT
>JAUMHM010000016.1:15066520-15084708 GCA_032362435.1 Melikaiella ostensackeni
CGATTATGATGAATAAACTTGTATTTTTGATTTTAAAAATAAAGTCCTAAAACTTTTTGATCAAGGTGGTATATGTTTTTTCGCATTTTTACGATGCGTCGAATGACCTGCCGATGAACCTTCCATGACCTCTTTTGATCTAGCAAGAATAATTCATGAATTTCAAATATACATTGCTCCTTTTGTTTATATGATGAAGACTTTTTTGATAATGGGAATATAGCGTTACTCAATCTGATGCATTTCTTCCCGACTTCGCGTTGCATCGACTGACCTCTTCACGAACCTTTCATGGCCTTCCATGATCTACCGATAACAATTTTTAATTATTCAAAAAAATTCGTGAGGAATGTTGATGTTCGTTATTGGTTTTAGGGTCAGATGAAATTGAATACAAATAAATTGTTTCAAACATTTCGGCACACAATGGTGGCCCTCCTCAGTGGATTTTATTAAATCTTATGAGAACTTACAAAAAAACCTTTTGCATAGCGAAGAGATAGATTTCTCCGAGAAGAGAAAAGAACTTTTAATGGTCACTGTTCTATGCAAATACAATTTCCCCACCGATTATTATTCAAAAAAATTGTTTGACTTGTTTATATAAGAAAAACTTTTTTGAAATTAGTAAGACGACAGTTCTATATCTGATGTATTTGTTCGCGACTTCGAGATGCATCGACTGACCTATTGACGAACCTTTCTTGACCTTTCATGATCTACCAATAACGGTTTTTAATTATACAAAAGAATTTTTCGGCTTGTTTATATGAGAAAATCTTTTCGAAGTTAGAAATACAACAGTACTGTATCTGATGTATTTTTTTGCGTCCTCAAAGCGCCTTATTCATTAACTTTTCATGATCTTCCATGATCTACAGATAACGTTTTTTAATTATTCAAAAAAATTGTTTGACTTGTTTATATAAGAAAAACTTTTTTGAAATTAGAAAGACAACAGTTCTATATCTGATGTATTTGTTCGCGACTTCGAGATGCATAGACTGACCTATTGACGAATCTTTTATGACCTTTCATGATCTACCAATAACGGTTTTCAATTATTCAAAAAGATTGTTTGGTTTGTTTATATAAGGAAATTTTTTTGAAGTTAGAAATACAACAGTAATGTATATGATGTAATTGTTTGCGTCCTCAAAACGCAGCGATTGACTTATTTACGAATTTCTCATGACATTGTATGATCTACTATTGAAGTTTTTTAATTATTCAAAAAAAATCGTTTGACTTGTTTCTGTGAGGATTTTTTTTTATTAGAAATACAACTGTTCTGTATCTGATGTATTTGTTCGCGACTTCAAGATGCATCAGTTGACCTATTCACGAACCTTTCATGACCTTCCATGATCTATCAATAACGGTTTTTAATTATTAAAAAAAAAAATTTGGCTTGTTCATATAAGGAAATTTTTCAAAATTTGAAATAAAACAGTACTGTATCTGATGTGTTTCTTCGCGACTTCGACATGCATCGATTGACCTATTCACGAACCTTACATGACCTTCCATGATCTACCATTAACTTTTTTTGAATATTCAAAAAAATTGTTTGACTTTTTTATATGAAGGAAATTTTTCTGAAATTAAAGATACAACAGTTCTGTATCTGATGTATTTGTTCGCGACTTCGAGATGCATCGATTGACCTATTCAGGAACCTTTCATGGCTCTCCATGATCTACCTATAACGGTTTTTAATTATTTTAAAAAACTGTTTGGCTTGTTTATATGGGGAATTTTTCAAAATTATAAATACATCACTACTGTATCTGATGTATTTGTTTGCGTCCTCAAAGCGCATCAAATGACCTATCAGCGAAACGACTTTCAATGATGGACTTTAAGAAAAACATTCCTGAATGATAACATCCTCCGATGAGGAAGCAAATTTATTTGATGCGCCTGGGGAAGCGAAGTGCTCATAAAATGCGCATAAATAAATACATTCATAATGAAGACACCAATAGTACTTTTCATGACCATACATGATCTACCATTAACATTTTTTAATTATACAAAAGAATTTTTCGGCTTGTTTATATGAGAAAATCTTTTCGAAATTAGAAATACAACAGTACTGTATCTGATGTATCTGTTTGCGTCCTCAAAACCCAGCGATTGACTTATTTCCGAATTTTTCATGACATTCTATGATCTACTATTAACGTTTCTTAATTATTCAAAAAAATCGTTTGACTTGTTTATGTGAGGAATTTTTTCTTCAAATTAGAAATACAACAGTTATGTATCTGATGTGTTTATTTGCGACCGCGTAATGCATCTATTGACCTACTCAAGAAACTTTCTGGACCTCCTATGATCTACCACTAACGATTTTTAATTATTCCAAAAAATTGTTCGGCTTGTTTGTATAGAAAAAATTTTTTTGGAATCAGAAATACAACAGTACTGTATGTGATGTATTTGTTTGCATGCTCAGAATGCAGAAATTGACTTATTTGCGAACTCTGCATAACGTACCATGATCTACCATTAACGTTTTTTAATTATTCAAAAAAACTGTTTGACATATTTATATCAGAAATGTTTTTTTGAAATTAGAAATACAACAGTTCTGAATATGATATATTTGTTCGCGACTTCGAGATGCATTGATTGACCTATTCACGAACCTTTCACGGTCTTCTATGATTTACCAATAACGGTTTTTAATTATTCAAAAAAGTTGTTTGGCTTGCTTATGTGAGGAAATTTTTCTTAAATTATAAATACAACAGTACTGTATCTGATGTATTTGTTCGCGTCCTCACACCGCATCGATTGACCTATTAACGAACCAACTTTCAGTGGTGGACTTTGACAAAAAATTGTTTATTTAAAATAATAATAATAAAAATATTGAATATGTGGAATGTTATACAAAATAGAGCGCTAGAAAAACACTCAAAAACAATTTCATATAAAAAAGATGATTTTATTATATGAGATGAATTATCGGCAGTCGTAAATATTCCTTAGAATATATGTACTCTGAATTATGACTTTTTTCAAAATAAACGTTCAAAACTGATTATTTTTCGTAAAAATTGATCATAAAAGATTAAACTGAGCAGTTGCCTCAATACTGGTTAGTGAGAAGGGTTATGAATTTGAAAACTCAGCTGTCACACTCGATTTCGATTCTACGATTTTCAGGTGGTACTCGGGTGAACGTTCGGGGATGTGAATTCGTTTTAATGGGTTTTGGATCTGTCACGTGACGTACATTTTTTTATTTACGTGCCGCCGACGGAAACTGGACATCCGATTGATGTGGTTTTCGACGATTTCGACGTCGCAGCTTTCGAGGAGTGAAAAATTCATTACTACTGTCATAAGCGACCATTCAATCAATGAAAAATTACTATCGACTTTTATTTTATTACAAAACGGAAAATTGCTAAAATTTCACGTTTGACGTTTTCCAGGCAAAAAGTATTGTGTTGTTGACAGGCTCATTTTATGAGCCTGTCAGCAACAAACTGTCCTCTCCTTCAAGGAGCACCTTCGGGTCTTCTTATTTGGTGGGATTCGATATTGAAACAACTTTGTTGTTTCTTTACCCCATCTGCAAAATTTTTCCAACTATCTACCTACTACCTAGCGAAACCACTGCCAAGGGAACGGGCTTGAAAAAATTGTTTGCAGATGGGGTAAAGAAACAACAAAGTTGTTTCAATATCGAATCCGACCAAACAAGAAGACCCGAAGGTGCTCCTTGAAGGAGAGTGCAGTTTGTTACTTGTCTTTTGCATTTTTCTAAAACCGAAAGGTGAGGTCAACAAATTTAAAGTTCTAAAAGCTATAGATTCTGTAGTGTTTTTTTACCGGAAATTTTTTTTCAAATAGGTCCTAAAAAAAAGAACATAGGGTTACACAAGTCCAGGTTATGTTAGAGAATTTCTGCCGGATATGGCTATTTTTCAATAGAAACAGTTAGGTATTTTAGAAAATTTACAAACTCGAACAATTTTAGATTATGTTAAGAAATTCTCGCCAGAGTGAGATACTTTTTAACAGTAGCACTTATACCTTTCAGAAGATTTGAAAGTTCGAACAATTTAAGATCATGTTTAGGAATTCTTGCTGGAAATGAATAGTTTTTAACAGAAATAGGTAAGTCTTTAATAAAACTAAAAAATTTGAACAATTTGAGGTTATCTTAGGAAATTCTAGATGGAATGGGATATTTTTAAACAGAATCACATGGCTGGCCTCGATTAACTTCAACCAAAAAGTGCTTGCACATCCAGTTTCTCTTTTGTACGTGATGTGGGGATGCCTCTCGGTTATTTTAAGCAAGGAAAGGGAAAAATCGTACCATGCGTTTTTGAAAAAAAAACGACTTTTTCAATTTTATCTTTTGAAAATCTCATTTTTCTCGAATACAATGCAACCTGTTAGTAGCAGTTTATAGTTGAAAGTGGTTCTTCTTCCTGAAACCTATAAATTATACCCTTACTAGATGTTTACTTTGTGTATTTTAACCAATTTCTCCGAGAAAATAGAAGAAAATCGATCAAAATCGAGTAAAATAGCATGCAGTTCAACGAACATCAACATTTTATTTTCAAAACGTTTTTTTTTTAGTTTAGTAACAATTTGAAGAATATGTGCAATGGGATAACTAAGGTTTCTGAGCTTTAAAGTGAAAATATGGTATAGGTTTTCCTTTCTAAAATTGAAAAATCATCATTTTTAACCATTAGAAATCTCATTTTTCTCGAAAACAATGCAAAATATGAAAAGCAGTTCACAGTTTTAAATTGTTTCATTCCCCGAGTTCTATGAAATCTGTAAAATTAATAAATAAATCTATAAAATTATACTCTTATTAGATGTTTTTCTTATGTATTCTAACAGATTTTTCAAAAATATTAGAAAAAATCAACTGAGAAAGCAGTTAGTTTAACATTCTTACTGAACTAGAAACAAAGATTTTGATTTGTGTCGATTTGCGTCGTTGTCAATAAAAATGAGATTTTTAATCTTAAAAATTATGCTTCTTTAATTTTATAGATGAAAACTAATTTTTCTTTACTCAGAAGGTCAGTAACCTTAATAGTCTCATGGAACATATGTTCCTCACATCGTTACTGAAATACAAACAAACATTTTTGAAAATGAAAGGTTGAAGTTCGTAAAACTAAATGCTATTTTAGTCAAATTTCTCTATTTATTTGGAAAAATTGGTTAAGATACACAAAACAAACATCTAGTAAAGGTATAATTTTATAGGTTTCAGAAAGGGGAACAATCTTGAAGTACAAAGTGTGATTCATATTTTGCGGCGATTTCGAGAAAAATGAGATTTTCAATCATTGAAGATCAAAATATCGTTTCTCTCAAAAACGAGTAGTACGATTTCTTTCTTTCTTGGCTTAAAATATCCAGGGCGCATCTCCAGAACACGTACAAAAGAGAAACTAGATATGCAAGCAATTCTGGGTTAAAATTAATTGAAGCTAGCCGTGATCAGTTAGTTCCTTTAGAAAACTTTTAGGCTTCTTTGGGGAAGTGTCACCACAATTGGATATTTAACAGAAACAGTTAGATCTTTCGGAAAACTTGCAGATTCGAACACCTGAAGTTTATGTTAGGGCATTAACGTCGGAATTGGATATTTTTTAACAGAAACAGTTTGGTCTTTTAGACAACTCACATATTCGAACAATTTTAGCTTATTTTAGAGAACCCCAGCCGAATTCGAATGTTTTTCAATAAAAATGGTTAGATCTTTCAGAAAAGTTGAAATTTTGAAAAAACCTAACATCATGTTGGGGAATTCCCAGCGGAATTGGATATTTTTCAACAAAAACAGTTTGATCTTTCAGAAAACTTGCAGACTTGAACACTTTTAGGTCATGCCAGGGAATTCCCGCCGGAATTAAACATTTTCCAACGAAAACAGTTTGTTCTTCTGGAAAACTTACATATTCGAAAAACTTTATGCCATTTTTGAGAATTTGCGCCGGAATCGGATGATTTCAACAGAAACAGTTAGATTTTTCAGAAAACTTGCAGATTCGAACACCTCAAGTTTATGTTAGGGCATTAACGTCGGAATTGAATATTTTTCAACAGAAACGGTTTGGTCTTTTAGACAACTCACATATTCGAACAATTTTAGGTTATTTTAGAGAACCCCAGCCGGATTCGAATATTTTTCAATAAAAATGGTTAGATCTTTCAGAAAGCTTGAAATTTCGCAGAACCTAACATCATGTTAGAGAATTCCCAGCGGAATTGAATATTTTTCGAAAGAAACAGTTTGATCTTTTAGAAAACTTGCAGACTTAAACAATTTTAGGTCGTGCCAGGAAATTCCTGCCGGAATTAAACATTTTCGAATGAAAACAGTTTGGTCTTCTGGAAACTTATATATTCGAAAAATTTTAGGTCATTTTTGAGAATTCTCGCCGAAATCGGATGATTTTAACAAAAACAGTTAGATTTTTCGGAAAACTTGCAAAGTCGAACACCTGAAGTTTATGTTAGGGCATTAACGTCGGAATTGGATATTTTTTAACAGAAACAGTTTGGTCTCTTAGACAACTCACATATTCGAACAATTTTAGCTTATTTTAGAGAACCTCTGCCGGATTCGGATATTCTTGAATAAAAATGGTTAGATCTTTCAGAAAACTTGAAATTTCGAAAAACTTAACATTATGTTAGAGAATTCCCAGCGAAATCGGATATTTTTCAACAGAAACAGTTCGATCTTTTCGAAAACTTGCAGACTCAAGCAATTTTAGGTCATGCTGGGGAATTCCCGCCGGAATTAAACATTTTCCAACGAAAACAGTTTGATCTTTTAGAAAACTTATATATCCTAACAATTTTAGGTTACTTTAGAGAAGTCCTGCCGGAATCAGATATTTTTCAACAGAAACTGTTAGATCTTTCAGAAAACTTGATTGTTCGAAAAACTTAAGATTATGCTAGGGAATTTGCCGGCGAAATTGGATATTTTTCAACAGAAACAATTAGATTTTTCAGAAACCTTGCAGGTTCGAACACCAAGACAAGTTTGTGAATGAACGTCGGAATTGGGTATTTCCCAACAGAAACAGTTTGGTCTTCTACAAAACTTACATATTCGAACAATTTTGGGTTATTTCAGAGAATTCGCGCTGGATTTGGATATTTTTTAAGAGAAACAGTTAGATCTTTCAGAAAACTTAAAAGTTCGAATAACTTAAGGTGATGTTAGGGAATCAACGTTGGAATTGGATATTTTTGAACAGAAACAGTTGGGTCCTTTAAATAACTTGCAAACTCGAACAATTTTAGATTATGTCAGGGAAATCCAGCCGAGATTGGATATTTTTTTGAGGAAACAGTTTGGTCTTATAGGAAACTCACATATTCGAACAATTGCTGGTTATTTTAGTAAATTCCCGCCGGAATCAGACATTTTTTAGCAGAAGCAGATCTTTCAGAAAATTTTAAAGTTGGAACTACTTAAGGTTATGTTAGGGAATGCCCTTCGGAATTGGATATTTTTCAACAGATATAGTTCGATCTTTCAGAAAACTTACGAATTCGGACAACTTTAGGTCCTCTTGAGGAATTCTCGCCTGAATAGGATAATTTATAGCAGAAACAATTTTGCTTCTTTGATAACTTACATATGCAAACAATTTTAAGTTATTTTAGAAAATTCCTGCCAGAATTAGATATTTTTCAACAGAAACAGTAAATTCTTTCAGAAAATTTGAAAGTTCGAACAACTCAAGCTTATGTTAGGAAATCCCCTTCGAATGGGATATTTTTCAATAGAAACAGATTTTCAAGAAAACTTGCGAATTGGAACAATTTTAGATTCTCTGAGGGAATTTTCGCCGACATTGAATATTTTTTAAGAGAAATAGTTTGGTCTTATAAAATACTCAAATATTCGAACAATTTTACGTGATTTTAGAGAATTTCTACCGGAGTCCGATATTTTTCAACAGAAACGGTTATATCTTTTAGGAAACTTGAAGCTTTGAAAAACTTTAGATTATGTTAGCGAATTTTCGGCGGAATTAGATATATTTAACAGAAATAATTAAATCTTTCAGAAAACTTACAAACTCGAAAAATTTTCGGTAATGTTAGGGAATTAGCGCCGGAAACGAATATTTTCAAACGAAACAGTTTATTCTCCCAGAAAACTTACATATTCAAACAATTTCAGGTCATTCTACAGAATTCTCGCCGAAATCAGATATTTTGTAACAAGAACAGTTAGATCTTTCAGAAAACATGAAATTTTGAAAAACTTAACATTATGTTAGAGAATTCCCAGCAGAATTGGATATTTTTCAACAGAAACAGTTTGATCTTTTAGAAGTCTGGCAGACTCGAACAATTTTAGGTCATGCTAGGGAATTCCCGCCGGAATTAAACATTTTCCAACAAAAACAGTCTAGACTTCTAGAAAACTTACATATTCGAATAATTTTAGGTCATTTTAGAGAATTCGCGCCGGAATCGGATGATTTTAACAGAAACAGTTAGATCTTTCGGAAAACTTGCAGATTCGAACACCTTAAGTTTATGTTAGGATATTAACGTCGGAATTGGATATTTTTTAACAGAAACGGTTTGGTCTGTTAGATAACTTGCATACTCCAACAATTTTGAATTATGTTAAGGAAATCGAGCCGAAATTGAGTATTTTTCAACAGAAACAGTTTGGTCTCATAGAATACTTACATATTCGAACAATTTCAGGTGATTTCAGAAAATTCCCACCGGAATCCGATATTTTTTAACAGAAGTAGTTAGATTTTTCAGAAAACTTGGATGTTCGAATAACTTAAGATAATGTTAGAAAATTCCCGGTGGAATTGGATATTTTTCAACAGAAAAAATCAGTTCTTTCAAAAAAAATTACAAATTCGAACAATTTTCTGTAATGTTAGGGAACTTGCGCTGGAATTGGATATTCTCAAAAGAAACAGTTTGGTCTTTCAGAAAACTTACGCATTCGAACAATTTTTGGTTATTTTACAGAATTTTCGCCGGAACCAGATATTTTCTAGCAGAAGTAGTTAGATCTTCCAGAAAACTTGAATGTTCAAACAACTTAAGATAATGTTAGGAAATTCCCGTCAAAATTGAATATTTTTCAACAGAAGCAGTTAGATTTTTCAGAAAACTTGAAATTTCAGTCAATTTGAGGTTATGCTAAAGATTTCGCACCGGAATTAGATGTTCTTCAAAAGAATTCGTAAATTTTCTAAAAGACTTAACTCTTTCTGTTAAAAAATATCAAATTCCGGCAAGAATAAGTTTACATATCCTGAACTTGTGTAACCTCTTGTTCATTTCTTGAGACATATTTGAAAAAGTAAATTTCCCTCAAGTCAGAAAACGATGGAAACTAAAGCTTTCAGAGATTTACATTTTAATTAATATATGTGATTATTTAATCAAAGAAACTTGTTCGCTGCGACATCTTCTGGTTATTTTTTCTTTTTTGTTATTACCAACTTCTGTGACTTTATACTATGCGGACTTTCATCTCACAAACTAGTACTTCTATGTTTGAATTTCTGGGGAAAATGAAATTTGGGAAAATTGAGACCCTACCAAACGAAACACAAATGTTACTCCTCACAGTAACTTGGGTGAAAATGGCCGGATTTTTTTTTGTAGGAAATATGGCACCTGAAAACGAAGCTATTTATACTGAAATTCTAGTGCGAATGGTCGAATTTATACGGTACGCGTTTACAATGTCCTTGATTTAATTATCTATTAAATTAAACACAAAAACCCTTTAAAATCTTTATTACTTTTACAGGAATGATGGTTTGCTGCCGGGGAAAAGGAATTTGTTAAGACGTCATTTTTTTCCATTCTGCTTCCTTTTTTCTTTTCTGAATTGCGTAGAAAATGGTACGTATGCATTCAACCATGCAAATGGAAACCTTCATTGTAGTGTGGGTTGACATAATCTGAATTTGAACTCTAGAATTACATTACACACTGACTCTGCACGTGTGTGTGGTTATTATTCAAGCGTTCAATTAAATCGATCGGTTTGATGGAAAGGTTTTGAAAATTATATGTATATGCTGTGACTCACCGCCCATACCGGGTTTCAGAATTATGCCACTTTTGTTCGAAATTCCGAAATTCATATTCGATTCATCGTGATGTAAATACGTAGTGTATTTTCTATCTCAATCACACTCACCTGCAACAAAATTTATTATGATTATTTTTTAAATTATTATCATCATTATTATTATTATTATGCCAGGCGTCAATAAAGGAATAATTAAATAATTATAATATAGGGGAATACGAAGTAAAAGCAACTGCTAACATTATGGTTCGATGTTTGTTTTATAAAGTGCATATGCCTAGAATTTCAGAAAATGTTTAAAGAGTAATACATTTTTATATTCAAAAAAAGATGTCAAGTGGACCGCCTTAGGAACTGAGTTTCGTAAAACGGGCACCTTTCAAAAACTATACATATAATTTTATTAAGTACTTGATATTGATAGACAGTATTCTCCGTACATTATTTGAATAATTAGGTACATTTATGACGTATTATATATGAAATATACATTATGAGTAGAAAAATAAGCGTTAAATAAGGCACTTCAAATTTACTAAAAAAAAATCTGTTCTACCTGGATGCTGAGTGAGGCCTCCTCTTTCAAGGCAGCCTCTGAAATTCCTTGCTATTCATAAAAATTTCGATTATGTTTACAAAAACAAGTTTATGAGCCTTTAAAAATGTTATGAAGGTTACTTGGATCTTCAAACAGTGCTACCTGTATACTTGTAAAGAAAATCTTAGAAAATCTCAGAAAATCTCAGTCTTAGGAATTACATATCTTCTAAAATAGGTAAGAATTCGTAATCTAAAGTCTTAAAATGATTTTCACTTTCTGCTCTTGTTAGTTTACTTGTATTGTTGAAGAAAGAACATTTGGTAGCTGATTAAAAGGGTACTGAGCAAAAATACGCGTACGTATTCAATAAATATAACATGTTAATACAAAAATATGCAGGGGACCAGTTTTAGGAGGGGGGCCCTTCTTAGGCATCTCTCGCCTAATTATTCCTTTCTTGATTTCTGAGAACGTGAGACATACTGAAAAATGAAAGTATATCATACTTTTGTTTCCCAACATGTATCAATTTCGAATAATATAGTTCTCTCAGAATTAATAATTTGTAAAAGTAGGCGGCAGGCGCCTAAAAAAAAGGATTTCGTAGCCTATTAAGTCGTTAATAGAGATCTTCAAATCTCCTCCCGCCAATCCGAATTTCTCCTCTATTACCCTCACTTCCCACCCTTTACTTTCCCTCCCCCTCACTCTTTCCCATCACATAGTTTCCCCTAACTACCCCTCAATTCCGCTCCTCCCACTTCCCCTCAGTTCTCCCACTTGCTTTTTCTTATACGGGGGACGGACACCCGACCGAAACCATAAGGGTTTCTGCTTCGGGCTACGAAATCCTGAAGGCTCATAATAAACAAGTTTTCGTTTTAAAAGGTTTTAAACGGATTTTGCTGGCATTAGCGTTTGATCATACATGAATAAATAAATAAAGAATTAAGTATTACGTACAGGTGAACAATACCCTGAAGCGTATCGTAAAAGTGCCAATTCCATACATAAGAATTTTTTAGGTGAGGTATGTAATTCATTAAATTTTTCAATGATTTGTCCACTGACGAAGATTTTTGTTACAATCAGCACATTAAGCAAATGGTATTTTACGATTTTTACAATCAAGTTACTTCAGTAATAATTCTTATGAAGCTCAAAATATATTCAAAGAAAAATCTATTTCGAAATTACAATACATGTATTGTAATTTTACAATAAGTTCAATGCAATTTTACTTTATAATACGGTGCTCGCAATTTCACATTACAAATTGTACTGTGAAGTACCTATTGTGAAATGACAAACACATCTAAGAGTGTACTTTCAGATTTATATCAATCTATGATATCAGAATTATATTAAATGCTAATTCCGATTTTTTCCTTTATTGATTAATTTTGTTCCTCTATTTGAAAGAACATCTGATTTCACTTCATATTTATTTTGTGTATATTCAAATAACAATGCATAACGAGAGTCCATTGTATAAAAGTCACGGTTATCTTAATTGTGTACGGGAAGCTCGTATAAATTGCAGAATCCAATTTATGGAAATATATTTTGTGAAAAGTGCAAGCAGATTTTAGCTACAATTATAGTTTTATCTATACTATTATTAATAATTAAAAAAGCATGACACATTTCAAATTTTGTTGTTACTAATATTTAGTTCAGCCCGTGTTGGAAAATGGAGTTAGTCCCGGTAGGGGGACGTCATGGATTGCCCTCAGGCAATGAGGGGCCCATGAGGGCAATCCAGGCGTGGCCACTCATGAAAACGATATGTTAAACCGTAAGGACTCAATATGATCTTCCCGCGTCGTCATTCTTATAGTGCCCTGAAGGGGCCCACGCGGGCCCCTCGCGGTTGCTTTGACGACAAATTTTTATTTTTTAAAATACCTTTAATAACTATCTCATCATTTTCAAGCATATTTTGATAAATATATACATATACATATTGCTACTTTGTATAAAATATTTAAAAATGAAAAAATAAATATTAGCCCCTCAACCGGGACTTGAACTCATGACCAGCATCTTATCGGATCTTGTCATTTCCATTTTTCCTTTTGACCAGCATACCACCTCGTTTATAACATTTTTTCAGGCAAAAACACCGCACGCGCATTAAAATTTGTTGGAGTTGTTTTTATTTTCAAGAACTGTACATTTAAATGAGATATTGTTACTATTTGATATAAAAAACAATTTACTAGAACAAAATCGTTTGATTTTTGCAAACAAAAGCATAAAGGCAACAAACAAGGCTTCCTGTGGAGGCCCTTATTGAATATCTGAGATTTTTAAATTCAACTTCCAAAATATTTCATCAAATTCTTGACAAAAATGCATTTTTTGTAAGTCTGAACTAATGAAACATCAAAATTTGTAGTGTCAAAAAAATATATACACTTTGTACTTAGAAATTTTGACCGGTTGATTATGAAAGTAAACGAGCAGGGCTCTCTATGGAGGCCCATGCGGGTTTTCTCATATGGAGTGTCCACGTGGGCCCTTGGCGGAGGCCAAGTATCCAAAGAGGGCTAAACGGGGCGTTTTACATACAGGATACGGCAATCGTACTGTTAGATTTCTTATAATTTACCCAAATGCATATTTTTTAGTAGTATAGATATGTTTTAATATTTGAAATTTGACAGTTTCGAATAAATGCATATTTTTCCATCAAGATCTTCATCCAAGAAGAAGTACAAACTCTGGTTATAAAACGTCATTACTTTTTTAAATTTCATTTTTCAAAAATATTTTCATTTCATGATTCCCTCACTTCCTCTCTCTCTCTCCCTTCCTTCGCTCTTTCTCTTATACTTCATTTTTATGATTCAAAAATTCAACTGAGACTCAATTAAGAGATCCTACTAAAAAATAACATAGTGAAGTTTTAGGTCAGAAGAAATCAACCGTTTCATCAACAAATGCCCCTCCCCCCCCCACTCAGTAATTGGCTCCGTTACCTTATATGTTTGAAATTTCCTTTTTAATGCATACGGTCATAACAAGTCAAAGCATGATGCAAATTCAGTTTGTTGCAAATAATCAAATTCAATTCAATCATCAAATTATTTTCCTATTGGAGCAGATAATTCATATATAAATATGATATAAGATCATGTACGAATCGAATCTTAGAAAAACACACAAATACCACATCAACACCAAATCATATTAATTTTTTTACAGAGCAATGAATGTTAAACCGACAACACTGTCCCGTTCTACCCAATATTTGTGTACAAAGAGAAACATTTTTTCCATTTTCCGAGAAAATCCGTTAGTCAATATTATTACAAATATTATTACCACTGAACGGTTTAAGAGCGGTTGCAGATATTTGTTCGTGTTGCTGAACGAAATCATGAATATGGGTGCTGCGAACACTGTAAAAACTGGAGATCTCTTTTTTTGCGGTATCATCTTTTTCGTGTTCTGTTTTTGAATAGGATAACTTCATTCTGATATTCTTCATGTAAAACAAATGACGTTGGGATCCCACCAGTGGTCTCATTTCAGTACCACTTGAGAATGTTTCCTTCTGGGTCTTATTTTAAAACCTGAAACTAGTCCTAAAATAATTCCTTCTTTTTACAGGGAATGGTGAAGCTCCAAATGATTGGAGAAAGGCCATTTTCGTTCCACTCTTGCAAGGGAAAGGATGACAAAGGTGACTGCCCTAATTATAGAGAGATTAGCCTACTAAGTACTGTGAGCAAAATATTCACCAAAGAACTTATCGGTACGGTCATGGGAATAAGTAAAGAAAGGACCTGGAAAGTCCAATGCAGGTTCATTTCATGGAAATCATGTGCGAATCAGATATTTACCTTGAGGCAGATCATAGAAAAAAGTTTGAGAGCAAACAAAAAAGTTTTATATGCATTTGTTGATCTGGAAACAGCTTTCGATAAGGTGGATAGAACTGAATTTTGGGAAGTCCCAGAAGAGTATAGAGTGAATGGGGTTGGCTTCTAAAAGCAATAAAAGCAGTATATAATGGTAGTAAAGCGAGTATAAGAGTAAATGGACAACTGAATGATTCGTTTGATATTAGGCAGAGCATTAGAAAAGGCCGCGTTATATTCTCCTGGATGTTCAATATATACACTAAAGTAGCTCTCTCAAACGAAGAATGTGATGATCCTGGAACAGTAATAGTACGTGGACTAGCCTTTGAAGATGATAAAATTTTCACGGCAGAATCAGTCAACGATTCGCAGAGAATGATGAGCAGACTGGATAAAATAAAAATTATTGTGATTGAAAGTGGGGACAAGAAAATGTATGCAACACCTCCCTAAATGAATAGAGGATAGAACAAGTGTATTTCGGAAGTTTGTTCACTGCTGAAGGAAAGATAGATACACAGATATCCAGACGTGTAAACGAGTGCAGAAAGATTATCGGCACTGCACCATCCATTACTAGGAGTAAAAATGTAACGAATGAAGCTGAAATTGCAATGTATAATTATGTGCTTGCACCCATTGTGCTGTATGGTAGTGAGACTTGGACATATCAAGAAAATGATAGGAGTAGAGTGAATATGGTTGACATGCAATTCCTGCAAAATATATGCGGTGAAACGCTAATGGACAAAATCAGTGATGAGTTGGTTTTTAAAGAATGTGGTGTAGAAGAAGAGTGACGCATGAAACAAAACATGTTGAATACTTATGGGCGTCCATGAAGAGCTTTACTTAGTTCGATCCTCGGTAGTAAACGAGGCTGGAATCGAACGAGTAACGCTTACATCGAAAGGGATTTAGTTTAATGGTATGATAATAAAAAATAAGAAGTTGATTACTATCAAAGTTGACATAATACGTATTGACTCGTCCTACGCCCCTTAAGTTTAAGATGTGTTCTCTCTATCTCTAATGCAAAACCGCTGTCATTATATTATAATCGCCTGAAGCATTTTGTCATTGCATACAAGAGGGTACATGTATTCGCAAGTTCAGCATATTGGGAGGTGACTGAATCGCGCAATTAGGTTGATCAGACTTAGGGATTCCTCGAGAACGAAGCAAGAGATATTTAGCTACAGTCAACCTCCTTCACTGCGGTTGAAAGTTTCAGGCGCAAAGGAAGCATCCACTGGATACGCGGTATCAGCGAAATTCAGGATCTGGTGAGCATCAGCTACCCGAGATCAGTTGACGCGAATGTGTGCACACGTATGCTAGTATGAGGGAAACTATAAGGCGCACACTTCTGTGGTGGCAGTATCTAGCCATTGGGAAATACTAGTTCATATATTATGTAACATCAGGCTCTTAAGTTACTCGCGGTTAGAGCTTTGGTCTAATAAATGAATGTCTAGTTTCGAGAGGTGCCACTGCGGCCTATCAATACATGCTCTGTACACTCTCTGCTTTAGGGCACTTGTATATGTGTTCTATTCTTAACAGGTGTGAGTAAACATCGATTCAACCCAAATCCCCCAGAGGGTAATTAACAAAGTGACAAATTAACAAATGTTCCATCGACAAGGAAACCGAGTAATTGATACAAGTCCACTTCTGATTAGAAAATAGAAATACAAAGAGTAGAATTGGAAAAAGTGGAGCATTGATAATAAGGAAAAAAAGTGAAGGACAGAAGGCTTTTCAATTACGATTGTTCAGCTCTGAGTATATGCATCAATGATTATAATAGCTTGGCCCATTACTCAGCGCCAATTGCGCATTGGGAACATCAAGCGTTCATTCGGCACAGTGGCTTGCACATCTGATCGAATGTGGATGTACACATTACGAGATAATGATCCGAAAACCATTCAGTTAATTTATTTATCGTTCCGACCATTTCCACTGCTGATATTTGTAATTACATGTCAATAGAACAGTTTAAGTGAAAGCTTAAATTGACTCTACCATTAGTATGTCACGAAAATCAATTTTTGTTTTGTTTTATTCAATATCACTTCTTGTCGGTATACAAAATTTGAGAGAAAATATGTGATATATGCCTTTTATTATAATGACTAGAGAGGCTGCGCCCCCTGCGTACTTCGCGCGTCATAACCTCCATCTTTTTATTTAACTACAGTTGAATAATTCAAATAATTAACAGAAAATTAATTATAAACCATCAGAGGAGGTCTTGATTTTTGGAACAGTGCTGGGGAGATCTTTTTTTTCAACCCTATTTTTTAATGATGTCGAAAACTGTAACATGAATAGTATCAACGATTTAGGTAACAATATAAATTAAAAACTTCCTTCCTATACAATAGATTAAATTTATCTTCAAATAAGTATGTTTATAATATAAAAAAATCACTTTTTCTCAACCACTTTCAAATAAATCACAGAATGAGAATTTTGAAGATATAAAAAAAGAAAGTCACCTGAAAATGTCCACAAAAAACAAAAGGGGAAGGATATCAGTAGTACATGTCAAGGAAAACAAAAATTGAAGACTTTATTTATTTATTTTTTTTTAATCACGTATTTATTAATTTTTTTATAATTTAATTTTAATTTTTAATTACAATTTTTGCAAGATTAAAAGCCACTTTCAAACAAATCATGTATTGGAAATCTTGAAGATATAAAAAAGAAAAAACTTCTCAAAATTCCCGCAACTAGCTGGAAAGGGTAAGGAGATCAGTATTACATTCCAATGAAAAGGGATATTAAGGACTAAAGACCTTTATTTATTGATTATTTTCATTACATTTTTTTCTGTTTGCTTTTCTTTTTTATAATTAATTTTTATTTTCAATTTTTATTTTTTTAAGTTTAGAACAGCTTTCAAATAAATCATAGAATGAGAATTTTCGAGATATTAAAAAAAAAGACTTATCAAAATTTCCACAAAATACTGGGAAGGGGAAGTGGGGATGTACATGTCAATTAAAAGGGAATTTGAAGACTAAACATTCGTTTTTTGTTATTACTTTTTCCTACTGGAAACGGTAAAAGATAGAATGAGAACTATGAAGATATTAGTAGGAAAAGACTTCTCAAAATTTCCACAAAATACTGAAATGGAGAAGGGGATCAGTAGCACATGTCATTGAAAAAGAGAATTAAAAGACTGGAGACTTTTATTATTTTATTTTTTTATTTACCTGTATAAGTTACTTTCATTTTTTGAATCAAAAATTTTTAGTTGTTTATCTTGGACCTTGCCTTAGGCCTTAGACCTTGAGGGCCTGTGGTCTTTAATGGGACACCCTGGTAGGTTGTACGTCAAGACCTGAAGGCTTGGGCGATAAGAGGGTATGGAGGGCTTGGAACATTTCTTGGCACTTTATCGGCTCACAAAAAGTGGTATCTCAATTCCAACTAGGAAAATGTTTTATCTTAGGGTCTGGGTAAAAGGGTGGTATCTGAGCCCGTGTAAAAATATTTCGTCTTGGATATCGTCTTGATGATGGGCAATTCAGACATATCCAAGACTTGTTTAAGACGTCTGGGAAGTCTGGCTTATGAGACGGAACCAGACTTTATTTATCTCTTGAACCAGGAAAAAGGTTTCCATTGCCTACCTGCCCTGGCGAAA
>JAUMHM010000016.1:15084808-15099766 GCA_032362435.1 Melikaiella ostensackeni
TCAAAATCGTCATGACAGGCGACAACATGAAACAAACATTCAACGAGTAAATAACAACCTTTTAACAACTAAAGTGAGTGCTTCTGGGTCGAGGTATGACTTCTGCTCATGGTTGAATTTATGATTATGTTAGGAAAGAAAGGAAAATTTCAAAGTGACAGGGAAATAACATTTACCCTGTCACAATGTAAATGATTTCATGAAGTTACACGAGAAATGGATGCTCACCAAGTTTGAGCTCAATCTGATTTTCTTCCAATTTCATGTACTTTAGGTCAAGAAGTTAAGGTGGTTGTGGAGAAATGATTATGACAACTGGGTGAAGCCCATTTTGTTGTTTCTGCCTGTTACTCAGAGGATTAATTAGGAGGATTAAACTTATGTTTTCTATTTTGTGTGATATTTTTTATGATAAAGGATCATCTTCATGCACAATAAGTTTTTTTGATAGAAGTAAAACATAAAAAAATTTACTTCTAAATTATTGAGAATGACAACTAGGTAAAGCCCATTTTGCCTCTCCACCCTTTTACTCAAAGGTGATGAAGAGGATTAAATTAATGTTTTCTGTTTCATGTGATATTTTTTTATAAGAAAGATCATTTTAAAATAATTTTCAAGTTTTCAATAGAATTAAAAAATGAAAGAGTGTGCTTTTGAATAGTTGAGAATGACAACTAGGTAAAGCCTATTTTGTTTTTCCACCCTCTTACTTGGAGGTGATAAAGAGGAATAAATTTATGTTTTCTGTCTCATGTGATGTTTCTTTATAAGAGAAGATCATTTTCAATGAATTTTCAAGTTTTCCAAAAAATTAAAAAATTAAAAGATTTGCTTCTGAATAATTAAGAATGACAACTAGGTAAAGCCTATTTCTTTTCTCTCCCCTCTAAGAAATTAACAAAAAAATCAAATCTCAAAAGTATAGCCCGTAAGGACCTTCTGCTTCCATTATTTTGTCAAAACTTCCGATTTTGAATCCTAGCACAGAAAACTTTTTTCCTTCCTCCTTTTATCTTGTTATTTCAATAATTTCGAAACACATGATACTCACAAATTGAAAAAAAAAAACACTCTAAGCCCCAGTCAAGATAACGTTGTATTAACAAGAATTTGCTTTATTGAAATCTTTGTTCAAACTGTGAGAATATGTTGATTTACTCCGTTATATAACATAGTTTTTTTTTAATACAGTATAGACATTATACAAAATAATCTTATGTTCGCACACTCAAGTGACACTTAAAAAAATGATGGCACATAATTGGTTCAGCTCCGGTTCAATCCTCATTATTATAATCGACACTTTCTCACCAATAACTTTTTCAATAAATAAAGGATTATATAAAGAATTGGTGTTGATCATTTAGCATTTCTTTTCGAGTTCCTTATCCCTCCCAATAATAAATTATATACACCTTCTTGTTATTAGAATAGGCTTAAAATAGACGTATACGTTTCGATATTTTCAAAAGCTTGTTTCTTAAGAATTTTTGGTTACTTTTTTCGTACTAGCTACTATTACGGAAGATTCATTTATTGCACATTAAAAATATCAGCATAAATTCATCCTATTCAAAAACAGGACACGCAAAAAATGACACTGTAAAAAAAAGAGATATTCAGTTTTTAAAGTGTTGGCCCAGTGTTATACTTGTTTGGTTAATCTTACGGAAGTTTCCGCAATACCAGACACAGTGCCTAATTTTCTCTCAAAAAATATTACACTGCACAAATCTTCTGCGAATGTGAAAATTTTCCGAGATATACTTTAAATATTGCTGGGCTAATATGTAATATTGGAATTACTCTTTATGTGTCATTTATATGATCAGTTATAATTTTATTAAAGCCTACATCGAAGTCAAGCAGCGCTTGGCTGAATTAGGGGAAAAATTATTTTTATTATTCCAAGTTTTTATCGCTAAATTGCTAAACTGATCGAAAACGTTAAAACGGAGTTTCGCAAAATTGATCTTTATCCAGTTATCCAGTTATTCAAACCAAATTTTTTTTATTATTTACATTATTCAAAGCAAGATTATAGCAATAGGACGTGTAAGAAATTGAAATGTTTAATAAATGTTCACGATTGTGTTACATTTTAACGCATTTATTGATGCAATAAGATTAAGTTTGTGAAACTAAAAACTTTATTAAATAGTTTACGCCATCTCCACCAGCTTAACATATTTACAAGTCATCCCTTCAAAATGGGATTGTGGGATTGATTCCATTAATTAAATGTTGAATATTACTGTTTGATGAGTTCTCCGATGGACTCAAAGTTCCGCAAAGTGTAGTCCTATTGGAAGGAAATTTGTGGGAAAAAATGTTTCCATTAAGGGTAAAGGGAGGAGGTGCAATTTTTGAATTTTTCGCGGGTACCATCGAGTTCAGCAATTTTTTATTTTTTTCATATCCAAAAAAAATGTTGTCTTCTATAGGTCGAAATTTGGAAAAAACATTATTTTTGACCTTTATTTCTGAACGCCAAATATTCATCTTCTGAAAGAATGATTGTGATAATAAATTAACGCACACGATGAATCTCGCATTTTTAGCTTTGCGGAAATTTCCATTTCACGGGTAAACATTTTTTATGTTCACTCAGCAATCATACAATATTTACGCGTGATCTTGGTCCAGATTTAAAGAGTATGATGTGCTCTTAATTTGATAAATTTAAAAAAAAATTAGAAACAATTTACTAGACTTGGCGATGAGTTGAGCGCAAGATTTCAAAACGATGATTTTGCGGGAAAAAACTTGGACTTTGAAGCTACATATTTTACAAATCGTCCAACAAAATAACTTTAATATAGGCGGATTCAACGCCAGCTTTCAAACTTTCAAACGGTTCTTATTTGAATGTGTGGAATTAGTTTCTGCACAGATTTTCAACGAAAAAATTGTACTGCGGAATCATTTCTTTTCACCTCAAACATAATGTCTTGTGACAAAAAATTGTCACTCAACAACCATTATAATTGTTTTAAACAAATTTTATGAATAATTTTTATACTTAGAAACACTTTATTCGCAGTTTTAAACAAAGAAAATTTTTCTTTTCTACAGAGTCATTTCTTTTCATCTGAACAATGACCTGACACAATGGATTAGCATGCAACAACATAATGATGATTGTTTTCGAAGATTCTTATAAGAAAATTCATGCCCTTAGCCTTCTTTTACTCATAAAGTTTTTCTTCTCGGCAAAATCACTTATTCTTATCTTAAGAATTGTATTTCGTCGAGAAAAAGAATCTTATAGATTAAAAAGGCCAGAAACAGTGATTTCATTTAGAAAAATTGATAAATACAATGGTAATTATACCTATATGTTGTCAAATGACAATCTCTTAAATAATAATATTATTCTTAAAATGAAAAGAAGCGACTCTCCAGAAAAAAAATGTTATATGTGACTAGATATTATTCTTGAGAGCAAAAGAGATGATTCCACTGAAAAATTGTCTACGTTCAAAAACGCGAAATAAGTAAATTTGTTTGCGAAAATTGTATACGTGGATTTTTTTGAAATAGGGTAATCGGTACAATGATTGGCTACTTACGGAGTTTCTCAAGTTTGACGATTCGTAAAAAAACACTATAAGCGTCAAAAAGTGTTCTAAAATACACTAATTCGTTAGTGAAAATATATAAATTTCTTTTGGGCTGTACACAAATATATAAAAATTTATAAACTATTCGACTGTACATATTATATCATGTTATTAATTTCACAATAGTAAGAAATTCTCAGTTTGTTATTCAATTAACTTATATCTTCTGCTTAGCCTTGGCTTCGTCCATAAATGACGTCACGCTGTAAGAGGTTGGGAGGGGGTTCACCAAAGCATTGGGGAGGGGTAACAAATGTTGAACGATTGCGTGGCGTCAGTTATGAATGACGCCCTTCTTGATTCAAATTCTTATTTTTAAAATGTTTCCAAGCTTGACAAAATTTTCTTAATGTTGCAAAGTTGCATTACATTTTGTCTGTATATGTTTTTGCCTTTGAATAATAATTTTGTAGAATAATACTGTTAACTAAAGTATGTTTTTATTTTGTAAGACGAATATGCCCAAACCGAAAATTTGTAATAATACTACAGTATAAAGTAGGTTGTGTCAAATATTATATTTGTTACTTTCATTATTTTAAATAATTTTTTTAGTCTAAGATATAATTTTCAGCTTAGACATAAAAATCAATAAATACATATCTTGCACTTTTACATTCTGCCTAAAAAATTGAGGATATGTCTATATATCTTTTTTTACTTTTTTATTGAACACATGTTTAAATAATCTTGACCTATATTTATATCTCATAGTAAACTTTATTTTGACATCACTCGCAAAGCCTTCAATTTACCGTTACTGTCATTGGTTTTCTCGTTTCTTAGTTTTCAACCGGGGAATCACATTCTCATTTCTCGTTTTCGAAAGTGAGAAAGCTGCACATCCGGATGATGCGCGGATTAATATTAAAATTATGATAGAAATTTCTAACAGTGCATTCATTCTAATTTTTACATCTTATGAAGACAAATAACATATCGTTGGAGTCAGTAAAAATCGCAGTATTCTGACCGTGCGTGCACGACGGTCAGATGTTCTTCCGTCCGTTCGTTTGTCAGTGGTTAAAAACTAAGCTGAATGAAGAAATTTGGGAATTTGGTTATTGAAACCCCTATGCTGGAAGCTTTTCTTTCAGGCCGACTTAGTTCGGAGATCGCTAAACTAAAGTTCTTGGCATGTAGAATTGCGATAAGAAAATTAAATTTGCTATAGTAGGTTTTTTTCTATCATTGGAAAATAAAAAATTTTGGGAATTTGACTCTTCATGATTTGGAATGACTCTCGAATCCTATGGCCTACGAAATCCTTCCTTGAGGGCGCTTGCCGACCTCTTTGGCTTGATTTTTTATTTCGGTTTTTCTTTAATTTGAATGAAGACATTTGAAGAATCGTTGCGCAATTTGATCGTTGGATTCTTGCCTTTTCTTTAATTTCTAAAAATTTTGTGGTCAAACAATATAACGGATCTTTCAATTGCGTAATAAATACCTTTGCTCACTGTAAATTGTGCAAAATAATATACTAATGAAATACAAATAATTTTATGGTAGAAAAAATGAGATAGCTACCAGTATATATACACTCACGAATCCTTATTGGGGAGGGGGGGGGGGGAGAAGATCGGAGAATTTCTTACGTAAGTTTCCTCTTCCTAATTATTTTTCATAGTATACAATTTGAAACCAGTTTTGGCTGTTAAAAGTATATTGTGCTACAAGTTGAAAAAGCGAGAGATTTAAGACGAGTGTGATTCACACGAGTTTTAAATCGCCGCTTTTTCAACATGTGAGTCACGATACTTTTTCTATAATTTGTGTAAGAAGTGCTAGTTTTTTTACCTGCGTTTGTTTGGAAAGGAGACAATTTGTTGTCGATTGATGCAACAATAACCATGGCGATTGTCAAAACCATGGCAATAATATGGCCGTAAAAGTAAGTTGGTAGCAACATTTGGTCAGGAAGGTTAGGAGTGGTGGAATTAGATACAACGCAATAGTTGTGAGTTCACCTTCACTTACTAAAGCAGGCCACAGGGTTCGTTTAGTAGTTCGCACCTTATTTACTTTTTTCACTGTGTGTCACTTTTTTCGCTGCGTCCGTCTACTTTTTTCACTGCGTCCATCTACTTTTCTCACTGCGTCCATCTACTTTTTTCACTGCGTCCATCTACTTTTCTCACTGCGTCCATCCACTTTTTTCACTGCGTCCATCTACTTTTTTCATCGTTGCCCGGAAAGGTAGACACTGCGTATGCGCCACTTTATCGACAACAAATCGGTCACTTTGTACACAGGAAACATGTGGAAAAACTAGTACTTTTTTGCGAATTATAGAAAAAGTATATTTCTTGTAAGTTCCAAGTTATTTACAACATCGCAGGTCATTTCTCGTTTTCCTTCAGTGGTTAGAAGCGGCAGAGCGTATTGCATGCACAAGTAGAAACAGCGGTTTCAGCAAAGCTGAAATATTCGTAAGCAGAATTAATTGGACCTCTCAGTAATTAAATCACTTCGTTAAATCGTTTGTGTTTGATAAACTGCCTTCCGACGAGCTCGACATATCGACGTTGCAGATCCGAATTGTAATTCAACTGTCCAATTATTTCCGTTGTGAAGGAGTGTCTGCAATTCATCAATAATAATCTAGAAACCTAGAGAGAAAAGAAAAAGATACAAAGCTGATCCTGAAAATTCCATTTATTCAATTTAAATTCTATATCCGATGTTATCCATTCAGAGCAGAACGTTTTTACTTTATTTGTGGAAAAGACGTCAACTGGTTTTCCAGGAAAAGACGTTCCTGGTTTCCCATTAATTAGAATAAATTATTATACTGCCTGATAAAACTACTATGCAGGAGTTGAACGAGTCATGAAGTAAATTCTATTTCTAATATGATTCAAGAGATGAGGCAAAAATAGAGAAAAATTAATTAGATTCGTTCTATTTGAAACTAGCAGTGAAAGCACACGAGCAAAACGCGCGTTCATGTCCCTGGATTTTTATTTTCTGATTTCAATACATAAACTAATCAAAAATCCATGATAGTAATTTTTAAATACTGAGAGTATAGTTGTATCATTTCTAGATAAAATCGTATAAAATTGGAAACTTTAATTTTGAATTGATAATCGCGAAATTGAATGACTCGCAAGTGAAAACTTTTGAATTTGAATAATTTTCAGTTCAAAGTGATTTAAATTTGACAATTTGAAATTTGAAAAAAAAATTGAATGCATCAGAGTGAAAAATTTATCAATTATGAACCTTTAAAATTCAATCATTCTAAAAAAACGTTCAAAATGAAGCAACCTGAAATGGAAAGCAGTAAAAATGAAACAAATTCCATTACGGAACATTGAAAATTAAACGAATCCGAACTTCAACTCAAAACTAAAAAAATTCGTATTTACTGAGAATTGTGACATTAAAACATTTTCATACTCAAGCCTTAAAAAATGTCTATTATTTTAAGTATATTAGAATCGCCTGGAAATTAGAATTTCGAAAGTGTCAGTTATACTTTTTAAAATTCAACCATTTCAATTCCAATTGCAAAATTAAAACTTATGAAATGAAAAAATTGAAAATTCAGCGTCCAACATGAAATTTCAGAACTCTGAAATTGTAAACATTGCAGAACCATCCAAAATTAAACAAATTATTCAATCACTGAGGTGTCAATTTTATATGGTTCAATTTTTACTTATTTTAATTTTAAACAACACAACTTCCAACATTCTAATTTCGAATTGCTTAATTTTTAACACTTTATCCAGAATTATTATTGATTCTTAAATTTCATCAATCAAATACTTTTTAATTTTGAATGACTCATTTTCCTAAAAATTCAATTTAAAATCGGAGAATATTAAGATATTGCATTGAAACTCAAAAATTTAAAAAAAAAACTATACAAAACAAGATTGCCATGACTCCAGTTCATAAAATTGCACAATTACAAGCCTTTCAATTTGAAATATTTTTTTTTTAAGTTGAGTTTGAAGTACTAAATATTTTAGAACATTTTCCAATAAGAATTAATTCAATTTTCAATGTCTATTTCGAAAATTTTCTCATTTTTAAGGCTTGAGTTGGAGAAATTACTTTTTGATTTTGTATCGTTTTGAATTTGATTTAAAATTGTTTCATTACAAATAATTCAAACTGAAAATTGTGCAACTATCAAGTCTTTTAATTTGATATTCTACCATTCCGAAGAATTTAAAAAACTAAACAATTTTTTACGTTAAATATTGAAATCGAACAATCCAGAATATTTAAATCTGAAATTATTAAATTTAAAACTGTCGATCAAGATTTTCAATGTACAATTTTAAAATTTTCGCAGATTAGATAGTGAAATTGATCTGACATTTTTGATATTTGAATTTTGAATTATTATCGATTTGGGAGGATTTCAATGCAGTGAGAACTACATTTTTCAAATTGATATTGAAAGAGTCATAAATTGTGGAAGAGGATATTATCCCAAAAAATATGTGTCCCGATAACAAAATTTTGTCTTCATAAAATATCATCCAGTATTACTTACTTTATAATTGGACACTATTTCAAAATAAAAACGTTCAAAATATGAAATTTCAAACCAAGTATTTTCGAATTTAAGGTTTTGAAGCAAAAAAAAATTAATTTCAAGTCCTTAGAGATTAAACTGTTTTAGAATTGCGCATTCAAAGCTATAACATTAAATTGAAATCATAGAAATTTTAAGGATGACAAATATCATTAATGAGTATCATATCAGGTAGTATCAAGTGAAATTCAGAGTGATTGCATAGTTTTTATTCATTAAAAGTGTGCTTTCTGTTCCGAAAAATATCACTGTCACTTCTACCGTTCAAAATTGAAGAATTTGAAATGCTGTGAACATCTAAAGTTGAATTATCCAAAAAACATTGGAAATTATATGCTTTCTAATTGAAAACTTTGAAAATTAATAAATTTCAACTTTAAGCATTAAAAATTAAACACTTTCACGCTCCATTTGAAAAGTGAAGCATTCTTATATTTGGACTTTGAAACTAAGTCGTAAAAATTATTAATTTTCAAATAGTCCATCACGATTTTTGAAATCAATGAATAGAAAATCAACAATAAAGCATTTCCATGCAAGGGAAATAACTTCATGTTGCATCAAGTGAGAAAACAATTTTACAAGATGTCAAACTGAGGGAAAGTAATAAAATAAACTGTCACACTGACATGATAGAAAAAGTTACGAAACAGAAGATACGCGAAAAGCCAGCAGAAACATAGGAGCTTCTATGTGGAGCTTCAATTTTTTTTAGGATCGGATTTAAAAATTCAATCTCATGTAGTGAAGTTAAAGGTCGGATTTTTCGACATTCGACGCGTGGCCGATCGATTCGGAAAGATCTGATCTTATCTGGCGCGTGACGAATGTCAGTTTTCCAACATTCAACACTAGGCCAATCGAATCAAAAAAATCCGTTCCCAACTAGCGCGCATCGAATGTCGTTTCTCCGACATTCGACACCCGATCAATCGATCCGAGAAAATCCGATCCCATCAGATGCGCGTCGAATCGCGGTTTTCCAACTTGCCAATTCAGTCCAGTTCAATTTTTGTCAAATCGGATTGAAAAATTAAGTCTCATGTAGTGAAGTTTAATGTCGGGTTTTTCGACATTCGACGCGTGGCGGGTGGATTCGAAAAAATCCGAACCCATCTAGTGCGCGTCAAATGTCGGTTGTCCGACATTCGATACCTGGCCGATCGATTCGAAAGAATCTGATTCGACCTGACGCTCGTAGAATGTCGGTTTTCCGACATTCAACACCCGGCTGATCGATTCGAAAAAATCCGATTCCATCAGGCGCGTGTCGAATCGCGGTTTTCCGACTTTCCAATTCAGTCCAGTTCAATTTTTGTCAGATGTCGATTTTCTAACATTCGATACCCGGCCGATCGATTCGGAAAAATCCGATATCATCTGGTGTGCGTCGAATGTCGTTTTTCCGACATTCAACGCTAGGCCCATCAATTCGGAAAAATCCGATCTCAGCCGGCGCGCGATGAATGACGGTTTTCCGACATTCAATACCCAGCCGGTCGATTCGGAAAAATCTGATTCCATCAGGCGCGCGTCGAAACGCGGTTTTCTGGCATTCCAATTCAATCCAGTTCACTTTTTGTCAGATCGGATTCAAGAATTCAATCTCATGTAGTGAACTTAAATGTCGAGTTCTTTCGACATTCGACGCGTGGTCGATCGATTCGAGGAAATCCGATCCCATCGGATGCGCGTCGAATGTCGGTTTTCTAGCATTCGATACCCGGCCGATCGATTCGGAAAAATCTGATCTCATCTGGTGCGAGTCGAATGTCGTTTTTCCGACATTCAACACTAGGCCTATCAATTCGGGAAAATCCGATCCCCTCCGGCGCGCGATGAATGACGGTTTTCCGACATTCAATACCCAGCCGGTTGATTCGAGAAAATCCGATCCCATCAGATGCGCGTCAAATCGCGGTTTTCCGACTTTCCAATTCAGTCCAGTTCAATTTTTGTCAGATCTGATTTAAGAATTCAATCTCATGTAGTGAACTTAAATGTCGGGTTCTTTCGACATTCGACGCGTGGTCGATCGATTCGAGAAAATCCGATCCCATCGGGTGCGCGTCGAATGTCGTTTTTCCGACATTCAACACTAGGCCGATCAGTTCGGGAAAATCCGATCCTATCCGGCGCGCAACGAATGACGGTCTTCCGACATTCAATACCCAGCCGGTCGAATCGAGAAAATCCGACCCCATCAGATGCGCGTCGAATCGCGGTTTTCCGACTTTCCAATTCAGTTCAGTTCAATTTTCTTCAGATCTGATTCAAGAATTCAATCTCATGTAGTGAACTTAAATGTCGGGTTCTTTTGACATTCGACGCGTGGTCGACCGATTCGAGAAAATGCGATCCCATCGGGTGCACGTCGAATGTCGGTTTTCCAACATTCGATACCCGGCCGATCGATTCGGAAAAATTCGATCTCATCTGGTGCGCGTCGGATGTCAGTTTTCCAAAGTTCAATACTAGGCCGATCGATTCGAGAAAATCCGATCCCATCTAGCGCGCGTCGAATGTCGTTTTTCCTACATTCGACACCCGGTCAATCGATTCGAGAAAATCCGATCCCATCGGATGCGCGTCAAATCACGGTATTCCGACTTTCCAATTCAGTCCAGTTTAATTTTTGTCAGATCGGATTTAGAAATTCAATCTCGTGTGGTGAACTTGAATGTCGGATTTTTCGACATTCGACGCGTGGTCGATCGATTCGAAAAAATCCGATCCCATCGGGTGCGCGTCGAATTTTGGTTTTCTGACACTCGATACCCGGCCGATCGATTAGAAAAAATCTGATTCCATCTGGCGCGCGTCGAATTTCGGTTTCCCAACATTCAACACCGGGGCGATCGTTTCAAGAAAATCCGATTCTATCAGGCGCGCGTCGAATCGCGGTTTTCCGACACTGCAATTCAATCCTGTTCACTTCTTGTCGGTTCGGACTTAAAAAATCAGTCTCATGTAGTGAAGTTGAGTGTCGGGTTTTTTCGACATTCGATGCGTGGGCGATCGATTCGAGAAAATCCGATCCCATCTAGCGCGCGTCGAATGTCGGTTTTCCAACATTCGATACCCGGCCGATTGATTCGGAAAAATTCGACCTAATATGGTGTGCGTCGAATGTCGGTTTTCCGACTTTCAACACTAGGCCGATCGATTCGAGAAAATCCGATCCCATCTAGCGCGCGTCGAATGTCGTTTTCTGATATTCGACACCCGGTCAATCGATTCGAAAAAATCCATTCAACATTCGACGCGTGGTCGATCGATTCGAAAAAATCCGATCCCATCTGGTGCGCGTCGAATGTTGGATTTCCGACATTCGATACCCGGCCGATTGATTTAAAAAAATCCCATTCCATTTGGCGTGCGTCGGATGGCGGTTTTCCGACATTCTTGGCCGATCGATTAGAAAAAATCGGATGGAACTATTTTGCACACGTCTAGTCGAAATCTCAAAGTTTGAGATTTGTCAAAGACCTTCCTGAATATATCAGTGTCGACATATCAAATCACTGATTGCGAAAGTTCAAAGCGTTAAGGTTCCGTCGGAATATGTAATGTGCCCCTCTTCCGTGGGGGACTGATTCATGAAATTTCAGAATTATACTGAAGAGATAAACGACGTTAGCAAACAGCGTCGAATGCTGATTAAAGCGGACTGGCTATCACGAGAATAGCCTTATGAGTCATGAGACGATGAAGTATGATATAGCATCGATAAATTGCAATTACCCGTTATCACCCTTAAAAGGGCGGCACCCTTCCCTTTTCCCCATTGTGGGAGGTTCTACCCCAATGGCGATAGTGTAAATTGCCCATAAAATACACGTGATCTGTTGCCTGATGCACGCAGGGTGCAAGTTTGAGCAACTTATGATACGAATATAGCCTTGATTTTTTTCATTTTTTCGAGAATATTAATGAATTATGATAGAATAATTGATACGCATTTTGACCAGTTCATTCAATATAATAATCTACCAATTCTGTCTGTCCATAATGGAGCTCCTATGTTTCCGTGACAGTTTATTAGTATACGTCAGTTTGACAACTTATAAAATTGTTTTCCCACTTGAAGCAACATGAAGTTGTTTTCCTTGCATGATAATGCTTTATTATTGATTTTCAAGTTATTAATTTTGCACAATGGATTAAAATAAGTGAATTTTGTAAAGTGCGTTGGCCAATTTTGAAATTATTCATACTTTACGACTTTGAAATTTCCTTATTTTTGAATGTTTCCAATTTCAATTTCCACAATTCTGTGAGCTGCCACTTTAGAATTGTACAATTTTGAATGTTTTATTTTGAAAGAGTGTTCACTTTCGAAGTAAGTGATACTGAATGATAGTTTATGAAGACAAAATCTTGTCGTTAGGACACATATTCACAGAGAGGGAGGGTCAAAAATGAAGGTTAAAAATAAATATCTTTTCTTTGTATTAATAGTTATTTTTTCTTTTTTTTTTGATGAAACAAAAACTCAGGGTTTTTTCTCTAAATAACTGCAGGCTAAAAATCAATATTTCATTATATATTCGTAAAAATAATCATTCAGTAGGTTTTGAGCGGAAAATATCTTCTTCAACGATTTATGACTCTTTCAATATTAATCTTTCAATATTTAAAAATGAATTTAATCATTTTTTGTTTCATACTGAAACAAAAACTTAGGTTTTTTCCTTTAACTACCTTCGCATTAAGAATCAATATTTTATCATTTATTCGTAAAATTAATCATTTACTAGGTTTTGAGTGGATAACATATTCTTCAACGACTTATGACTCTTTTAATATTAATTTGAAAAATTGTTGCTCTCACTATAATTACGATATGGTTCTTCATGCCTTTTCTATTAAACATAAGCATCATTAATGACCTAGAAAAATGTTTGATAGCGGGATATGACCAGAAATTGGTTTTCGTTTTTAGAGACTACTATTAAATTTTTTAGATTTATATTGAGGAAATATTAGAAATGTCAAAACAATTTCAGTATTCAATTTTTCAGAATAGCAAGGTTTTACATTGAAAGGCTTGATAGTCAGTTTCAAATTGAATAAACTTACATTCAAATATTCTCAATTGTTCAGTTTCAATTTTAAACGTATAAAATTGTCTGGTGTTTCAAATTCTTTGAAATCGTAGAATATCAAATTCAAAGACTTTATGGTTGCAAAATTTTTAGTTTGAAGGATATGTAAATAAACCATTTTTGATTAAATGCCTCCAGAATGGATTCAAAGCAAATAAAATGACGAAAATAGTTTGTCAAATTTAAGCCTCAAGAATGAGAAGATTTTAGAACTCGGCATTGAAATTGAATTATTTTTCATTTGAAAATGTTCCAAAATATTTATCATTTCAAAATCAAGTTAAAAAAACATTTCCAAACTCAAAGGCTTGAAAATGTGTAGTTCCAAAAATTTGATTTATAGCGAACTTGTTTTGTATTCTTTTTTTCTAATTTTCAAGTTTCAATGCAATATCTTAAAATTGTCCGACTCTAAGTTCAATTTAAAAAAATGAATCATTCAGAATTTAAACATATTTAACTGACGGAATTTGGGAATAATTCATAATTCTAAATGAAGTGTTGAAAGTTAAACGATTTGGAATTGAAAAGTTAAACATTGTAGTATTCAAAATAAAAATAGATAAAAATTGAACCATCTGAAATTGATACTTCAGTAATCAAATAACTTTTTAAATTTAAAATGGTTATAATTTTATAGTTATGAATTTTCATGTTAAAAGCTGAATTCTCAATTTTTTCCTTCTATAACTTTTAATTTTGCAACTGAAATTGAAATAGTAGAATTTTGAGAATTATATTTATCAATTTTGAAATTGTTAACTTTTAAACGATTTGAATTTACTTAAGGTCATTGAAATCCTAAAGGGTTTAAACATACAATTTACAAATTTTGCACACAACAAATATTACAAATATTAATAAATAAATAAATATTACAAATTTTACAAATTGAAGAATTTTTTTCATTCAGAGTTTCTTCATTTTAAACGTTCCTTTAGAGTGATTCCATTTTAAAGGTTTGTAATTGAAAAATTTCACATTTTGAACTCTGAAAATAACAGAGAATTTATTTTTTGATCAAAAGCATTATTGTTCACTCAATTTAAATGTTGAATTATAATATTTTTCATGTTATAATCCTTTAAAATTCTAGAATTTCAGAAGTTTTGACTTTACAACATTTAGTTTATTTTTCAATTTCGAATTATCAAATTTTAATCCCTTTGAGTTGGAAATTATTTGAATTCAGAAGGCTTCAATTTTAAGCGCTTTCAATAAGAAATAATAAAATCTAAATTTCTTTGAATTTGAAATAATCCAATTTTCATAATTCTAATCTGAAATTATTTAATCTTGAAAATTTCGAAATAGTCCTATTTTCAAAATTTCAATCTAAATTCATTTAATTTCAAGATTCCTCAAATAAAAATGAAATTTGTCCTAAAATAGGTTCAATAAAAGGTTTAGTTGATAGATGTGTCAAAATGGGTGATATTCAATTTCAAAAAGAGATTCTAACTCAACTTAAAAAACATTGGTACATAATAATTATCCGCTTCTTATGGCACATTTAAGGTCTCTCTGAACGTTTGGGAAGTTTATTAAAAATTCAATATTAATGATGAAAAGAGGTGTTTCGGGTTTCTATCGTGTGCAAAACTACGAATCTTGCCGACGTTTCGTGAACATTGCAGTTCACTTCTTCAGGGCTAACCTGAAACTG
>JAUMHM010000016.1:15102811-15121506 GCA_032362435.1 Melikaiella ostensackeni
TTTTTAACTAGGATGCAGAAGAAACCCCTACACCAAGAATCAAGTCAACATTCTTGGGTGACCTTTTCAAAAGTATATTATATATATATATATATTTAATTTTTACATCAACGATATCTGTACATTGTGCATACTGCATTGCTATGCGGTATCAAAAACATTTTTTTGACTGGAACGAATTTCCTAGTTTACCTTAATTTTTTAAATAGACGAATATTTAGTATGTCTTAAGTAACACTTTCGTTTCAAAATTAGTTAGATAATTTGGTTTACAATAATTAATTTTTAACTGAGTCAGATTCACATGTTGTGAATATTTTTTTCAAAAAACAATTTTTCTTCATGCATTAATTGAACAATGACGTCTATTGCACAGTTATCAATCAAAGATTTTTACATAACTGAATTACTAGGAAATTAAAATATTTTTACAACTTCTGCTCGCAGTCGTGGGTTCAGTAGTATTCGAGATAATTTTGTTGCTTACAATCTATATTAACAGTCATGTTCATGAAAATCTTCCGTTTTTTCGAAAAATATGGATTCTGAAGACGTTGAAGAATGAACGAAAATTTTTTCGAAATTTTTGTGGTAATTTTGACAATACAGGAGCATCTCAAAGTTGCCCTAAGTAATTAAAGGGCACTATTTTGGTGTTTTTAGCAAATGAGCGATGTCGATTTCTCGCCATATTAGTGCTACATAACCATTCAAAGTGTAATTAACGCAGAAATAAACACACATTTACATTTACTCACTTTTGTATCATTTTTTTGTCCCAGAGATATTCACGTCCAAAGTGAGAGGACTAAACGAAAAAATCGTAGAGTAGACCTGGTTTACGGTGCTTGGATTTTATTTTAGAACGAAAAATTTTGAAAATTACGCGAGAGAAATTTCACTTCCAATAAGTTTTTATGAAAATATATTGAAAAATGAGACAAAAATTCAAATGGGTTGTTTCAAAAATAAGCCAACTGAAATTATCCATTTTATGCTTAAAATACTCGGGAGACATCCTCAACATACATTCAGAAAGGAACCGGGATGTGCAAACTCTTTTCAGTGAAAATTGTTCCAATCGAAAGACACATCTGAAATATTTGTTCAAATCTAAAAAACTAGGAAGATGTTTTTTCACTAAATAACACGAAATGAGGGGGGTGAGAATTCAATAAATCAAACATTTTGACGTTTTGGGGCACTCTATACAGATTTTTTTTTCATTTGCATTATAAAGAGAGAAATTATTATTTCTATTACAATAAAATTGGTTGAATCCATGTCAAGTGATCACAAGAGTTTTTATACCTTTTCTTTAAAAATTCTATATCTTTGGTTCCATTTAAGCGATTTAACTTTCTGAGTCATGGATTCCAAACATCGGGTCAAAGATTAAAAATTAAAAATGGTGGATCCAATATATAATATGTATTTTTTTGATGCGATATTCGGGATTAGTGACTGAAAAAACTCTTACGTAATGAGTTTCGAACAAATCGGGTTATTTTTTTACTTTTGACCAGTTTTTCCGCACTTCTCTGCCACTGTGGAACGTTGGTCGTGGACATTTCATCGTGCCGAACATTGGATACGAATTTCTTTCTCGTGAACAGCTAACTGTCCCGCTATGAAACTTACAGAACTTGTGAAACATACTTAGACCTTCATCAGACAAAAAGATGGAAAAATAGTGAAAATAACTTATTTTCAAAAACGCGATTTTTGTTTTTTGGTTTTTGAAAAAAGGTCAAAAATGTTGTTTTTTTTTGTTTTAAAATTTCTCTCGTCCACAAGTACGTCTTATCACGAAAAATTTCAGACCTTGAAAAGTTAAGTCGGTGAACCCTGTAAAAGCAAAGATGTGGAATATTCAAAAAGAAAGGTACCAAAAATTTCAAAGTCTCATATCTCCGCCATTTCTTCGAATTTCTTGAAAATACTTTCTGGAGTTTTTCTTCGCTACCAAAAAACTGAATACACCGAGTTACAGCCAAATCTCATTCCAACACAAAAATTCTTGTGATCACTTGTCATGGCCGCTACCATGCTTCATTTAATTTTCGGAAAAGTTAATCTAAAATTTTAAAATTAGAACCTGCTCATTTGAGGAAATTTCTAATTGAATTTCGGTAAACAGCGACAAGAATCTCCAAAGAAAATAGGTTGCGACACTTCCAATTTAAACATGAACTGCTTTCTCGTTGACACATGAGAAAACTTTGTATTAATGATGTTGACATTATGGGGCATCAAACCATTACCTCTTCTAAAATAAACGTCTAAAAAAAGGAATTTCTAAAAGCAAAAAACATGTGACGTGGAAACTTTGAAATGTTATCTGTAAACATTCTTTAACGATTTCCACAAACCGAAACGAAATAAAAAGCGCTGTGTGGGTGTATACTTCTCGACGTGCACATTTTATCACAAAATTCTACAAATAAACTCTGTAAAGAGGAGTTAGAAATCCCAGAGGAAAAAAAAAGATCAAGTTGCCTCGTTCCGATTAAACGATTTCTGAACGTTAATATCTCCCATGTGTGATGAAAGTTTCAAAACAGAGAAATCACTGTCTTGAAAGAAGAAGAAGTTCAAAAGATTTGAATGTGGACTGAAAATATTTGTTATTCAATAAGATAAAGAAAGGGAAATGGTGTTCTGTCGTGAACCCCAAAAACTCACTGGCAATGTGTTTTATGTGTTTCCTTCAAGAACCTGAAAATAACCAACTTAAAAGGAACTGGGCAAGTCTCTAGAGAAAACAACAGTTTCCCTTTTTTCCGTCACACCTAAGAAACGAACGTATCGTTTTCCTAATCTTACTGAGCGACCATCTCGCAATGAAGTATTCTCGCTCAGAATCCCCCTTGGCGTTTCGCAAACGAATTGAAGAACATAAGGAAGGATGAGAAACGTTAAAAAAAAGAGGGTTCAAAGTTCTTTCCTTTATAACTGTAAATCTGAAGTGCCTCCAGGAAGAGACCGGAAATTATCGCTCAAGTGTTAAATTTAGGAAAAGTTGGAAGAAATTGACAAGTACCTTGAAATATTATTTTTCCCCTATTTCAACAAAAATTAATTAGGTTATTAAATTTGTATTCTTGAGTTTGGGTAAGCAAAATGGTTGAAAAATAATGAAAATCTAGAACAGAAATAGTTTTCATTTATATATTCTTGTGGCATATATTTCAATAGTTAATTACTGCCTTTTTTCAGAACACATAGTCACTAGAGACAGAATATGGAAAATAAAAAAGACAACTAGGTCATGCCTACTACTGGGAAAAATATAAAAATATGTTTTATGATTTGTCACATAATAAAAAAAGCGCTTATGCTGCCTACTGTTTAGTTAAAAGAGCTTAGCAAACAATGAAATAGGGAAATATATTTCCGATGAAAATTTGTATTTTCAGCAACATACGTTATCATTTCGTTTGATTCTTTGTTATTTGTGCAGGCTCATATTATGCAATAAATGTTTCATATCCTTTTTTTTGGGGTAGAGAGGAAGCATTTTTACTTTTCACATGACATGCGATTTCACATTCCTTTTTGTAAATTATGTGAAATGAATAATAAGTATATAAGTATAAAATTATCCTATGATATTATCGTAGTACCGTATAAAAGGCACGAGTGTGGGAAACCGACTGTCCTGCAACTTTATTTGTTATAATTAATTATATCTCTTTCGCTGAATAACAAATTTCAAAATTAGCGATTTTTTTTCACAAATGTTGAACCTAATTTCAAATCTTTTTTAGTGAAATTTCGCTAATTATCGTGAATATAATGTGCATTTGTATAAGATTCTCACTTCTGAAAATTTCGTTAGGTAGTGTAAAAAAACTCGCGAAAAACTTGACTTGCAGAAGTTTTTGGAAATTCATGTGATGGACCAAATTGATTAGCACCTGAACAAGATTTATGCAAATTTTTGTATGAATACAATATATTTTTTGGCCTGCAGAATGATTTTTGTAAAAGTTCTCGTTTCTGTAGGAAAAAGTCGCTCTGAGTATTTTATTTTAAACCAAACGAAAAATTCTTTCCCTTGGCAATCACTCCGTTTGAATGATCAAAAATACCTTCCACAATGTTCAAAAAGTTTGAAATTTTGCGAATGATGAGATGAAATGTAAAATGTCTAACTTACTTATACGTGAGGTCAAAAAGAAATCTGGTTATGCTTCAAGTTACAATAAGCAGAATATTTAACGTTGCCATAAGTTTTATTGACTTTATTTACTATAAAATCATTGTAAGGGTTATAAAAAATTAATTTTTCTGTAAAGTTTTCCTTCCAAATACTTTTTTTCACCAATTTTCATGAGTGAGCGACTTAGTCAAACATTGTGGGGTAAAGTCGCTCACACTTCAAAGGAAGATAAATAGTTTATGAATTAAATGTATGCTTATGCTTCTTATTATGAAAGAGGGTCAGATGAAGATTACGAGGTATAAAATAATGTTCAAAATGATAAGGAAATCAATATCATTTGATATGCAACAAAAACGATACCGAAATCCAGAGCATTTTGATCAGCCGGAATTAATGATCGATTTTTGAGGTCATTGATTTGATTCAGGTTCATGTATGATTAAGTCAAGACAAGATGGCCGACGTTCATGGAATACTTTAACTCATATACGAGATTTTTATGATTTCTGATCGTGCAGTGTACTTGAAAAGTTAAGAAATAAACGAAACTTGATAGCAGAATATATCTTCTGTGAAGTTAAGTTCTCGCCCACATGCGTTCAGACAAAATATTTAGGTTATTACATCCGCACCAAAAACTGACGGCCATTTTGCTTATGCTGACAGATGGCCCTGAAAGCAGATCAAAATGATCCGATTGAACAGTTCATCATGATCGCTCGAGAGTCAAATGATCGCTGGAGCAAAATGCTCTGCAACAAAAATGATCCTTTTTTTACTATGTATACATTTAAAGCATCAATACCTACTTTAAATTTCTTCTTGCACTTCATTGCAGAAAACCAAGAATCTCAAATATTTGTGAGAAATGAATGTCTGTCATATATGTAAAATAATGAAGTATCTGTCTGTTTTTACCAACAAAAAATAAAACAATTATATTACGACATGTAAGTTTGTACACATTATAAGCTTAAATTAACTTATTTTGACACAAAAATGAACTGAAAATCAATGTTTAATAATTTAAATACGAAATATTCACTGCTTAAAAAAGTATAACCTAAATGTTAGGTTAGAATTCGTATTTCAATTCTGATCGTCTATAATTCATATCTTTTGCATATTTTGCATCCAATTTTTTACTATGTGCATCAATTAAAGGTCACTCAAGCTCATCATGTATGGAAACTTACATGAAATAGAAAAACAATTGTTTTCTTGCCAAAAAAATTTTCATCAGGAAACGTGTTTTCTCACTGTGTGAGATGAAAATTCAATATGTAAAGCTTAGTTTTCGATAAATCTTTTTTTTATTCATTAATTGTTTTAACCCATCAAAATCAGTATTAAAACTGTTTTTAAGCACAAAGTAAGATGCATCTTACAAATTCTACATGGTTTCATTAGTTCGCAATACTAGCGCACCCAAGATGTCAGATCCGAATAAAATATACGGCACTGAAAAAAAAAGTTCTAGTTAAAACACATACATATCTGTAACCAGAATTCTGATAATTTTAATCAGACTTTTTTGGTAACTTCATTTTTTTTTCATCTTTTTTTCTTTGAACAAACCTAAGTTTAAAGTCTTCAGAGAAACATGTCGATTTTTCTTATAAAATTGTATGGTACAATATTTGAACAATTTTAGATTAAGGAAAACATTGAAAGCCTCTCTATTTTTTAAAAATTGATTCAGGTCCTGAAAAATGAATATTGAAAATACTCTGAAGAATGACAATGCTATTCATAATCCTTCAATTTGGTGTATATATACCATACATACAGGCTTTTATTACAACATAAAATTTTCATAGTTCATGAAGAAGAATAATATGGTCATTATTTCTTTACCAGGGAATAGGTGTCACAACCTGCTAATAACATCTAAATGTCTCTCTAGAGGGATCTCATTTCTATACTAACAATAAAACCTTTATCCGTATACCTACTTTCAGAAAGTTATTACAATCCATTTATTAAATGAGTACGAAAATTGAACCCTGAAAGAAAAATTAATTTTTGCAACAATCGCATTGAAAATGCAAGTTTTTACACCCGTTTCGCCTGACAGAAATATTTGGCGCGCATGAGTTTTTTGTCGTAAAGTGAAATTATTTTTCAATAAGAATAATGAGGCATTTTCACTTGTATTTTTAGATGAAATTTAGTGACACGTATTTTGACGATTTGAGAAAAAAAAATCTTCTCATGTTATGAGTGTCTGAATTTTTACGTTTGATTTGAAAAAATACAAGTTCTGTTATAAACCCTTTCCAATTTTTGATCTAACTCATAATTTAAAATTTTCTTTCCAGATTGAATCTGCAAAAAAGGGAATTACTTCATTTCAAGATTATCTTTTATCAGCCTTATGAAAATAGGCAGAATATTGTAAATAAAAATGCATTCATGAAACTAGAGTTTGAAGGTTAATTTGTGAAATCAGTTTTATCGAAAAATGAGAAAGATGGAAACTTTGAGCCTTTCCAAGCTATCTAAGAAAATTTAGAACATTAATATGTTCAAACGTATAACATTGTAAACGAAAATGTATTCGTGAGCAAAATTTCGATGTTTGAATTAGTTTCGTCGAAAAATTAAGACTAAAATCCATACTTTTCTATCTTCCTTCATCTGAGCCTTCTTTTTGGTGATAAATAAACTTAATAATACATCAAATTTAGCAATTTTTCAGTACAAGATTTTCGGAATGCTGATTTGGTCATTTTCGCGCTAATAGCTTTCACTTTTCTGTCAAATATTGAAAATGTTAAAAAATCTGATCTTTTCAAGCCGGCAGCCACAGAGTTGCGTTATAAGGTACTTGTCCCACATAAGTTTTGAGGGAAAATCGCTTAATTGAGAAAATCCTCCTTTTTCCTTTTCTAAGGAAAAAATCCTATAGATTTTATGCGGGCCAAATGAGTTTTGTTGCCAGGAGAATTTTTAATGAAATCGAATTCTCGCATACTTCTCGGAAACAATGAAAAAATTGAAAAATTATAGAATAAAAGTTTAGTTCTTTCAAAAATTTCTATAAAAAGGATCTGTTAGTACGATGGTAGCCTGCATCTTTTATGAGAATGCATAAAAAATTCAATTTTCAGAAAAAAAAATTCTGACCACAAAAAAATTTTAAGCCCGCATGATGCGCATAAGACATCTTCCTTAAAAAATCACAATTTTAAAAAAATATTGAAGCCTGGAAATTTTTTTTCAGAAAAAGAAGATTTTCGAATTTTTTTTCGTAAAAGATCTAAGATATCAGAACAGAGAAAAAAAAATTTGATCTAATAAAAAATGTCCCTACATGGAAAGAAATCTTGGACAGCTGGTCTATTGGTAGTAGTAGTGCAGCGCTACCACGATTTTAATGCGTCGACAGTGCCACTGCCGGCTGATCGACCGGCTGACCGTTAATGGGAACCGCTCAGGTCCAATCTGCCACCTGGTGACGAAATTTTGAACTAATGCAAACGGGATACATTCTACTAATAAACATGTAAAAAATAACCTGATAAGGCTTCCATTTTAAAATAATCAGATTTTTTCGATTATTTCGCATGATTCTAGTGTTTTTAAAATTAATTTTGAAACTGTAATGCGATTCAAATCAAGAGTTACTAGAAGTACACTGGAACTTCCATTTAACGACCCTCCATATACTATCTTCTTAGAATTTCCGCCGGCTCGCATTCGTTGATGATGGGGTCCAAGGGCACGGGAGAGAGGTGTTGTGAGCTCAGCGGTGTTCAGTAGTTCCATCGCCACAAAGCGGGCAGTTCAAACACTCGCGTGCATATTTCGCATTCAAATTTAAATACACGCGAAATATTCTCTTCTCATTAATTAGGCTTCATTATTAAAAAAAGATCCATCCTTTACGATAACCAAAATCTACATTTCTACAAAATACATTCATTAATATTACGCGTTCCTACAGGAAATGGTTCATACGGCCCTGACTGTTTACGATATGGAAATTCTTGAAGAGCTTCATGGCCATCGCAGGCCATACCCATGCAAAACCATGATTCTATATTTTTTTAATCCATGAAATTATATATATATATATAAAATAGAAAAATTTAATTAATTCCAATCCAATATTTCGAAGACATTTTTCTGAATACTTTTGAATACTCACTAGAAGGATTTAAAACTACGATTGTCAATTCTAGTCAATCAAATAATTTTAAATATTTTTATTCAAGGTTTATGTTATAATTATAAAGTAAAAAGCTTTTTAAAACATCGTGTTGGTCACTTTACATCATTAGTATTAGATTCCACTCATAAAGTTGAGGCGAAAAGGCCGAAAAGTGATTTTAAGGATTAATGATCACGATTTTATCTTTTGTCCGTCGACAGAAATTGAATCAAGTGAGTACTTACCAATGAGGTCATGTAGTTTGATGTAAAATCTTATTAGACCTTCTAAATTTCATGCTTTAAGGGCATGTATGAACGTGTAGTACAAATGAGAAATTTCTACCCTCTACCGATACTAGTTCACTGGAAATTCACTAAATATTCTCAGGCCCAATTGAGCTACTGAGATTTCCTCTACAAGTACACAGGTAGCAATTTCTAAAGATCCAAGTAGCCCTCGTAAATTTTCTGAAGGCTCATAAGCTTGTTTTTTCAAATACAATCAAAATTTTCCTGAATCGCAAGGAATTACAGAAGCTGCATTGAAAGAGGAGGCTGAACTCGGGAGCTAGCAAGCAAACCAGGTATAAAGGATTCTTGTAGTAAATTTGCAGTGCAGTGTCCAAATATACGAGCTTCTTCAAAACTAAAATTTTTTTTTCAATTTCTAAATTGGAGATATGAAAGTTAGAAAATCAAGATTTACGTATTTTTACAATAACAAATATCTTAAATTTGCATGGGAAAATTAAATATATATCATATTTTGTATGTATCTCGTAAACTGTACGTGATACATAAAGATAGACAGCATGTTTAGATTTACCATCAGAGGAATACTGTATATAAATGGAAATATACAGGTTGTCACATATAAATATATGCATGTAAATAAATAAATAATAATTTTCAAAGTGTTAAAAAGGATTAGATTAGATTCGACTGCCATAAATTAAGATGTGAAAAAGGACCCAAATCTCTCAAGCTATCTCCAGAGACGAAATCATTCAAATCTAGCCTGCGAATAGCCTGAAACAGGTTTGACTTTTTCGCCAGAGAATAATTTGAGATTGTCTTCCGGTAGGGCCAGGGTTTCCAGGCAAAAAATTTATCTATAAATTAATGTAATTACTTGCATATGTTGAATGAAGGAATATAAATTAGGAAATTGCACGGAAAAATCGAATTTAATTAAAACTCTTCTTCCTTATAAACATGTAATTTTAATAGTATGCATTATAACCTCAAAATTGTAGTGTTTACTTGTTTCAACATTTTTTGACAGTATAGTGATAATATTAAACCACGTTTCCATTTAAGAAAATTATTTCATGTTTAAAGTAATATCTGATACTTTGAAATAATAATATGAAATACCATTGTTTCAAACATATTGAAGGTATTTATAAGATGTCAATATTTGTCTTGAATGATCTACTTTTTTATCATCATTTTTGATTTTCGTGAATATAGAAGAATCAAGAAATAGTTTCAAATTAGTTTAAATAATATATAGAAAGTATGATCTTTGTTAAATGAGCAGAATATTAATATTCATACAATATATGCAACGCAATAGCGAACAAATCGGTATCGGACTTTTTCCGACTATAAATAATAAGTCCAGCGTGTAGAACACGTTCACCTTTGATGAAATTTCTTTGCGTTGGAAAATAATTCGCGAAGACGCAAACTGCGCCAATTCAGAGCTTCATTTTTAAAATTATTATCGGTTATTCATTTACACATATCACTATGTGGCCGTTCAAAACATCTTGTTTGCCTCCGCCATCTTGTGATCGCAGCGCCATGAGTTCAGTTCCCAATAGCACCACATCGTTGATTCATTTCCGATGAAATTCTGTACACAGAAATATGACATTTCTCTTTCAGAAATGTTCTTATAATATAAAATAGGCTTCGAATTGTACGGTTATAAAATGTTTGGAAAGGTGGTTCTCACACTTTTAAACACGAGAACTATTATTTTCACCTCAGGCAAAATTTCGGAAAGGAAATTTCAGATAAGTTTGTGTACAATTTTCTTTCAGACTCTTTCCGAAAAGCTTTTTTTCATCCAAAACTTTCTGTTTCTATCAGGAGTTTGGACCAATTTTTACCCAAAAATTCAAGTTAGTGCAAATTGCTTGTAGATCGATCATAAATGAAGTAAGCATCATTTTTGCTTAGAATGATATATTCATTTTTCATCAGGAACTTTCGAAACGAATCGGATGCAGATCTTGGAAAGGCTCTGAAAGAAATGGAAACGATTGGATAGCTTCTAGAAGAACTTTCTAACAGAAATCTCTACCAGGGTAGCTTATTAATAGAATGGCACTTTGAGTGACTTCATCTCACGAGAAATAATAGAAAAACTCTATTTTATGACTTACAAAATTAAAGTTATAACTTTAAGCTTATCGTCTACTGCAGCAGACGATAAATTTGAGGTGTGGCGCAAATATTTGAAATATATTGAAATAGTATTTACATATATGTACGATACAGTTTTATAAATACAAATTATAAAGCTCTGTCCATCAAAAATCAATTATAGCAGATACATTAAATAATAAATTCAATAATAAATATTATTATATTGAATATATGTATTTAGATTTATAATGAATAACAGTATTGATGAATTCAAGAACTTGCTTCTGTTGGCTGCTGCCCGTCCGTTTTATCCACACAACCCATTGGCCGTTTTCAACAGTTCGCAATACTTGTATATTTTGTTAATTTCGAATAAATCCAGTTCAAATTTGACATTTGTTAAACACTGACATAATGGCTTAGTGTATGAACTATAAACCCGTAAACAACATGAAAAAATAGAAGTTGAAGTATTTAATAATATGTCTGGAGTTCAATCAACGATGCTAACTGAAGTAGGTCTCAGCCAAATATCGGGTTTTACTTCTTCAATTAAAATATTACATTATTAGAATTACCTGCCCTGAATGTGAATACAATTTATAGATATATTTGTACTAAAATTCTATATTATGTTTGCTTTCCTAATTAGTTATTAAAGATTGGCTATACTATCACACGGACTGTTTTATACCCACTTTCCCTATTTTATAGCAAAATTGTTTGAGACCGATTTTTCACAGTGGCCTGGAATAATCGAAATATTTTATTGAAGATACCAGACAAGCCGCAACATGATCTACACTTCGCGCCCGGCAACGGGTGTCACATTTCACCGTACATCCTACATCCCTCCTGAAAAGCCCAGTATAATGCCCAACCCACGATTCGGTGGAGAGTCACCCTCTCGGAATTCGCAACGGACTCTAGGGATGGCCATTAAACGCATACCATTCGCAAAATCCGTCGGGACGAAAAAGGAAATTAGTCGACACATCTGCCGCTTTTCGCCATAGGATTTTGCTCGCCAGAGTGTCACCCAAAACCATATGTGGAACCCATATATATGGAATAGGTAGACCCTCATTTGCTGAAATGAAACAGACAGTGAGAGAAGGCAGGGAACGGTAAACAAGCCCGAAATGAGATGAACCGTCATCCAGGGCTATCAGGGGGTTGCGGGGGTGATTCATTCTGAGCCCTGAAATCAGCCAATCAGCGTGTAATCTGTTTAGGTTTCCTATTTGGCACGCGTGACTAACCACACGCCGATTTCTAGCAGCCCCCTCGGGATATCTGCGAACAGGAATATTTTATGAGAACGACAGATGCATCCCTCGGATTACTCCCCTAAATATACGAGATAGTCACGGCCTTACATATTTTATTTGCAGAAGCGCACTTGCGCGAAATGTCGCTACGACATAAGCTCTTCGAGGTACTTAATATGCCCGCGAATCTGATGGGTAATTCGAACGCGGTCGAATTTTAAGTAAACTAGGGTGACTCATCAAAATATTAGGCTCCTCGACCTTTGTAGGGACGAGATACAAACAGGAGGTCCCTTAGGAAGTCATATAATTCATGTTTTTCTTTTATATTTATTTTTATTGGGTACTAGAGGCGACCAATGGCTTCAGCAATGAAAGCAGTCGAGTTTTTGCGTGTCAAACATGGTATAAGTTTTCTTTACTACTTATGCGAATCCCTTGATGGTGGCACTAGTTTATATGTTAATTACTAATCCAAAGCGAGACACGCCTTTACATAGGAGAATTTGTGAGGTACTTACTTTCTACATGCAAATAGATGGATAATGGTCTTATTGTGGATATAACGAGTCTTTATAAAGGCATTTAAATATTGTAATTAGAAGATCATGATACCTAATTCTTGTAAGCAAATTCTTCTCTTTTGTAGGAATTTAAAATTGTGGATGATTTTCCTAGATTCGACAAACGGAAAATTATGAAAAACTCTGTTTCTTGCATGATATATGTTATAATGTTCTACCATTCTGATAAAGAAAGTTGCTATACGCAGTTTACCGTAAGATCTATTTCCTACTATTCACAATGCGATAACGATACTCACGGCAAATTATTGACAGTAACTTTCTTCACCGAGACGGCAGAATTGACATCACTTACATTCATTCATAGAAGACAAATATAATACAAAATGTTTAATATTCAAACGTGATAGAATTTATAAATGCCACATTTTCATGTCGTGTCGTGCCATTCACCTTTTTTGCCTTTAGAATAGAACACACCAATAATTTTTATATTTGCATCAACTTTTCACTTCACCTGCCTTACATTACCAAAAATTAATTTTTTTCTTTGTTCAAAAGGAGTTCATTAGAGCGACATTATTTAAGTTAAGAAAGAATTTTCATGCACATACAAAAAGAATAAATGCGAACCGTTGCAATGAAAAAGTCATTTATTATCCGAGTGTAATTGATTTTAACTTTAACATTCAGGATAGTAATGCCGTTGAGCGATATATTCCGATACTGAGACGATATCGATACGATACTGACTTACTAGTCTCGGTTTGGTATCGCTCAGTTACGTATCGTATCGAAAAAATATCGGAAAGTACAGTATCGTATCGTATATCGTATCGAATTTTCGAGACAAAATAATTCTTGAAAGGAAAAAAAAACATCCACAGTTTGCTCTGCCGAAGAAATTTTAAAGCACTCAGTGAGAGACCGATTGGTTTGATTCGAGCAAACCAAAATTTGTATCTTTACGCAAATAAATGCAATTCTTGAATACAATCTTTTAAATGGACAAATAAATGTTCGTTTGAAATGAAAGATTTTATTTAGACAAATTTTCCTCGTACATTTTATGTATTGATCAAAAGGTGCATATATATCCCCCAACTTCTAATTTGAATAAAAAAATGTTGTACCTAAATCTACAATCATGTAAACTAATAGTACTACTCATCGTCTTTAACATAATTTTTATGTTGCTAAATGAACTTTGCTGTGTTGAAATGCATGGGCTTCTTGCAGTTTGTTAGATCAAATAAAAATTGTACTTTAAGGCTTGGACTGATATGTAATATGAGATCTTCTTTGATTCTCTAAAAAAATTTTAGAAAATTATATTTATACTTCGAACAGACTGATAATTTTTATATCCTCGTTCTCAGACCTTAGATTCTTATTCTAATTCGAATTACAGTGTTTAAAAACTTATAATAAATAAATAGTTATTCGAAATTTGTATTCTGTATTTCAAAACTATTTCCCTCCTCATATCAAAGAACTTACCCACTTTTGGAAATGAGATGCTGAGTAGCTAAAATCATTGCATTGTAAAATCTTATATAACAAAAATTATTACTAAAAAGAAATAATAAACTCAAAGATAATACAACTTAGAGGAAAGTCCAGCAGGAATTCGATCTGTCAGACCAAAAGTGAATTTCCTCTTGAAAATGGATTTCCAATCAAAAAGATGAATTTTCAACACAGAAAGATAATTTTCTACCAAAAAAGTCGAATTTTCAACAAAATATACGAATATTCAACCGAATAGTTAAATTCACCCAAAAAAACGCGAATTTTCAACAACATAGTTGAATTCTTAACAACATAGTTGAATTCTCAACCTAAAACGATTATTATCCAACCAAACAGTTGCATTTTTAACCAAAAACATGAAATTTCGATCAAAAGAGATGAATTTTAAAACCAAAAAGACGACTTCTCAAAAAAATAGTTGAATTATCAACCAAGAAAGATTTTTTAGTCAATAAAAAAGCAAAATTTAATCCAAAATGTTCAATTTTTGAGCCGGAAAGACGAACTTTCTACAACACAGTGGTATTTTCAACCCGAAAACATGAATATCCAACCGAGAAGATTAATTTTGTACCAAAAAAGGTGAACTTTCAACATTTTACATCAATTTCCAAACAATGAAATTAATTTTCGACTCAAAAAGACGAATTATCAATAAAATTCATAAATTTTCTACGAAATAGTTGAATATTCAACTAAAAAAGATAAATTTTCAACCAAAAACATGAAATTTCAACCAAAAAGAGAAGAATTTTAAAACCAAAAAAAAAAATTTCAGCGAAAGAGTTGAATTTTTAAGCTAGAAAGATTTTTTAGTCAATGAAGAAAAGAAATGTCTTCAAAAATGTTCAATTTTTAAGCCAAAAAGACGAATTTTCTACAAAACACTTGTGCTTTCACCCTGAAAATAAATAAATAGAAGATAGAATATAATAGAAGATTGATTCTGTGCCAAACAAGATAAATTTTTAATAAAATATATCAATTTCCAACCAGAAAGATTAATTTTCGACCCAAAAAGACGAATTATCAATAAAATGCATCAATGTTTTACCAAGTAGTTGAATTTTCGACTAAAAAGAGGTTAATTTTCAACCAAAAATGAAATGGCTAAATTTCAGTTCGAAAAATTAATTTTTAAAGAAAAAAATTAATTTTCTATAAAATAATTAAATTTTTAGCCAAAAAGATTAGTTTTTAATTAAATGATGAATTTTTAATCGTAAACGTAATACTTGGTGTCTCAACGAAAAAATCATTTTGAAACTAAAACGGTTGAATTCACCCAATAATATGAATTTTCAACAAAATACATAAATTATCAGTCAGTTGAAATTTCAACCGAGAAGATTACATTTCTACCAAAGAGACGAATTTTCAGCAAAATACATGAATTCTTAATTAAATGTTCTAATTTTTTTACTAATAAAGATAAATTTTCAACAAAAAAAACTAATTTTCATTAAAATATTTGAATTATCAACCACAGAAATGAATTTTCAACTAAAATGATGAATCTCCAACCAAAATAATAATAATAATAATAATTTATCCTTCAATGGAGAAGTTTAATTTTCGAGCAAAATAGATGAAATCTCAACAAAAAACATAATAGTTGATATTTCAGCAACAAAATTTTTTTATTTTCAAACTAAAACAGTTAATTTCATTCAAAGAAGACGAATTTTTAACAAAATACATAAATGTTCAACTAAATAGTTGAATTTTCAAACAAAAAGATTGTATTTCTACCAAAAGATGAATTATCAATTAAATAATCAGATTTTCTACTAAAAAATGTAAATTTGAAAAAAAACGCATTTTCAACAAAACAGTTAAATTTTTATTCAAAGAAATTAACTCTCAACTAACATAATGAATCATCAACCAAAATAATTAATTGTTAACAAAGTAGTTCAACTTTCAACCAAGTACTTGAATTTTTAACCAACAGAGATGAATATACAATGAAAAAAGTAATAGTTGATAATTCAACCGAAAACGATTTTAATTTTCAATAGAAAGCACTAAAATTCCATGAAAAAAGACGAATATTTAACCAAATAGTCGAATCCTTAACCAAAACAGAATAATTTTCTACCAAATGTTTGCATTTTTGTCCAAAAATAGTGGAATTTCTACCGAAATAGATGAATTTTCCAACCAGAATATATAGTGATATAATAACCAAAAATATAGAAGCAGACTTTTCAACGAAAAAGAATGAACTTTCAAATGAAAATATATTGATTTTCTTATTGGTTTCTATTAATTCAGTACACATTCAAGTTCAAAATAAGAGAAATGGCGAAAGAAGGGAACATGAGAAAGACTATGAAGCCGGCGGTAAGTACAAATAGCAAATTTTGATAATTTATAGACTTAGGAATAATAGTTCGAATCATCTTCGAAGTTTGTGTTTTTAATATTTTTAAAATATAATTTTAGGAATCTTGAAATTTTCTCATATGAAACTAATTTGATTCATGTTGTACATTCATTTATTTAACAGAATTTATATTTATGTTCGTTCCCTAAGTTTATAAAATTTTAGTAACATTTGGGGGGGAAGGGGTGGAGCAAATTTTACGGTATTATATGAACTGCTCTTTTTCTTAAATGGGCCTCCTGAAAGATTTTGCCGGGGGCCTCGACGTTTCTAGTTATGTCACTGTTTAATGCGTAGATTATTATTAGAAGATATTTTTCATGAGTAACCTCACAAAAGATACTTCGTTTTAAGTGCCACCCTTCTACTACAATAAAAAATCGCAATTTTATGTTGAAACAGCTCCACATATTCCACGTTTATTTTTAAATGATTTGCTAACTACCATTGACGAATTGCTTAAAAATCTGAAAGGAAATGTGCTTCAAGTTCTGAACGTTCCTATGAACAATTTTTTATATAAATTGCTTTCCAATCTAATAACAGTGGAAAAATGGTGATTCATGACATTTGAAGTAATTCAATTATAAAAGAAACTAATAATGCGTATTATTGTTTTTAATGGTACCAATATTTCTATAGAAGATAGAATTAGGAAAATATATTTCCATCTTTGGAAGTTTGTACATTCAGAACTTTACATTGAACGGAAAGATACTGGAGTCTCAGAAACCGTTATCGATACGAGAAAAGCCGAGATTTTCCGATACGATATCGAGAAAATCTCGTATCGAACGGCATCACTAGTTAAGGAACTCACAGAATTTCCATTGTATATTCAAAAAAATATATATACTTAAACTTTATACAACCAATAAGAATTTACCATCAGGTTGGAAATATTCTTCTCGCGAAATTGTTTACAGGCTTATCTAAAAAAAGTTTCATTGTTATTGACAAGTGCATACAATAATTATAAATCGACCTATAATTTTATAAACTCATTTTTGATTAGGATTATTCTATATTCAAGTGATCCACTTCTCGATCAAAATTAGTAAAATAATTGTAAAATATGTAAATAGACAAATTCGTAATTTAGAAATCACCCAAGTTATTTTAAATTTTAACAGGAAAAGGTCAGTTTTTAGTAAAAAATTTAGATTCGCTAAATTGACAAAAATAATTCCAATTTCTATTGCCGACTATTTAAGCACTCCTTCCTCAAATCACTAAATGAAATCCCATCGCAGCTAAGAGGATGCAGCCATAAAATTCTGCTCTCAGAACTCCCTCTAGAACTTTACTTTTTCTGTGAGCTTGAAAGTTTTCAGGTCGGGGAATCTTCGTCACGACTAAATTGCTACTTCCCAGGCTAATTAATTTTCACTTTAGAAACAGAAATTATTCTTATCTACAATTTCCTCACATAATAAACGTGATAAATAATCGTATTCTCATTCTTATATTTCCTTTTACAAGGAGAGTGCGCGTGACGAGGGTCATGGATCTTATTAAGGATGTACACTAGATACATTATCGTCAAAAGTTAGAAAATTTTACAGAGTGATGATATTGAGCTCTGTGTGATATTGAGGTTGATGTTTGAAGATGAATATTATGCAAAGAACACAAATATTATTAATGAAACTGAGTTTTAGTCGTATGAGTTAGTATTATTACTAAAATAAATCAATTTAGGATAGTCCAAAAAAAAATTTTGGCTGTTAATCCGTCTTAGCAAAACGAAAATTCTATCTTATTCGATAATAATATATCCATGCCACATATATAAGAAGGTTGAAAAATGGAAGTATTACATATTTGACTTCTATATCTACAATAATTTCAGGTTGAAATTGTTGAAAAACGATAATATTTTCAATGAGTAAGTGCGGCAACATCGCGTAATTACAGGTGTTTCGTTTTCGCAAGTTGGTAGCACTGAGCTCCCTAAAGCTGCCATCGTGATATTTTGAGGTTGTGGTTTTGTTTCGTCGGTTTCGTGGTTTGTTCTTATCAATTAATTGATAAGATGCCTAAATGTAGGGCTGCCAGCGTGGGCAGTTTCTCGCCATTTTGGCTATTTTCTGCTGACCATGACGGGAAAAAATGATGGTTTGGCTATGGCTGTTTTTTTGCGATTTTCCACAGTCTTGGCGATTTTTTGGCTATTTTTTCTAATCCTACAAAAAATTTTAAATTTTTTCTGGTTCGTGCCTAGTTCCAACAATGATAGTCAAAAAATCGACTAAAATATCGATTTATTCGAT
>JAUMHM010000016.1:15121606-15134934 GCA_032362435.1 Melikaiella ostensackeni
TGATGTCCAGCAAGTCTGGCTTATGAGACGGAACCAGACTTCAATGTCTTGGAGACAAAATGGAACGTCTTGGAGACGAAACCAAGACGAAATATTTTTACACGGGGAAGTAGCTCAGTCCCCCTGGCACAGTAGCCATCTTGTAAAAGTGGCACAGGACAATCCTAATCTGTATACTCATACAAAAATACATTCAAACAATATCAAATAGTTATTACGTGAAAAAGTGGCTCAGCTCTCCTGGCGCATAAGCCCTCTTGTAAAAGTGGTTCAGTATCATCCTGACCTGTCCACTCATGCAAAACTACATTCAAATGATGTAAAATAGGTATCGCGTGTGGAAGTGGCCCAGTCCTCGTGGTGCAGTAACCCTCTTGTTAATGTGTCTGAGTACCATATTAACGTATCTACTCATATAGAACCACATTCAAGTGATATTAAACAGCTATTATGTGTAGAAGTGGCTCAGTCCATCTGGCTCAGTAGCCATCTTGTGAAAGTGGCTCAATCCAATCTTAATCTGTATGCTCATGTAAAAACGCATTCAAGCAATGCTAAATAGTTATAACGTGTAAAAGCGGCTCAGTCTTCCTGGCGCAGAAGCCCTCTTGTAAAAGTGGCTCAATACCATCCTATTGTGTCTACTCACGCAAAAATACATTTAAATGATATTAAACAATTATTATGTAGCAAACTGGCTTAGTTCCACTGGCGCATTAGCCCTCTTCTAAAAGTGGCTCTGTAACCATCCTAACCTGGCTAATCATGTAGAACCACATTCAAATAATATTAATCAGCTATTCTGTATAATAGTGGCTCAGTCCCACTGATACAGTTACCCTTTCGTGAAAGTGGCTCAGTACCATTCTAGCCTGGCTACTCATGTAAAACTACATTCAAACTATATTAAAAGTTATTACGTGTAAAACTGGCTCAGTACCATCCTAACCTGTCTGCTCATGTAAAACCCAGCGCAGTAACCCTCCTGTAAAAGTGACTCCGTACCATAATAAGCTACGTACTCCTGTAGAACCACAATAAAATGATATTCAACAGCTATTATGTGTAAAAGTGGCTCAGTCCCCCTGGCACAGTAGCCCTCTTGTGAAAGGGATTCAGTACCATCCTAACCTATCTACTCATGTAGTTATACATTAAAATGATATTGAGCAGCTATTATGTGTAAAAATAGTGCAGTCCCCCTGGCTAAGTAGCTCTTTTGTGAAAGGGACTCAGTACCATCTTAACCTGGCTGCTCATGTAAAACCGCATTCAAACTGTATTGAAATAGTTACAAAAGTGGTTGAGTACCATCCTAACCTGTCTACTTATGTAAAACTAAATTCAAATGATATTAAATAGTTATTACATGTGAAAGTGGCTCACTCCTCCTGGCGCAGTGGCCCTTTCGTAAAAGTGGCTCAACACTATCCTAATCTGTCTACCTATGTAAAAATACATTCCAACGATATTAAATAGTTATTACGTGTAAAAGTGGCTCAATTCCCCTGGCGCAGTAGCCTTCTTGTAAAAGTGGCTCAGTACCATCCTAACCTGTCTTTTCATATATAACCACATCCAAACGATATAACCTATCTTCTCATGTGTAACCACGTCCAAACGATATATTAAACAGTTATTATGTGTCAATGTGGCTCAGTGCCCCCTGGCTCAGTAGCCCTCTTGTAAAAGTGGCTCAGTACCGCCCTAACCTGTCTACTCATGTAACATTCAAACGATATTAAACAGTTATTACGTGTGGAAGTGGTCGTAAACCTGAATAGTCTTGCGATACCTTCGTAATTTCCGGCCGACTCGTACTAAGTGATCGATGGAAAGCAGTCGGTCGAACTACGCCCTTGGAATGGGAATGGATTGCCAGTTTCAGAAGAATCGACGCCAGTAAGTACCTGCACTTTAACACTATTCCCTATTATACATCCTTCTATTTTCTTAAAGCTGATAGCTACTATACTCCCAATAATACATCATCTGACTAAATAAATTTATGTGTGGCCATCCTCTTTACGAGAAATCAAATCTCATCGTACCAGATAGAAGCTGCAATCGCTATGTGGAAAGATATAAAGAACTTTTTTATTAAGATCTACCTTATAGTGGGTCAATGTTATAAATCTCGGATTTCAATATTTTCTCAGTATGATAATGTCATCATAGATTCAGTTTCACAGTTCAGACAGTTCATGTAGGGGTATCGTTCTTGCTGCAACGATATTCAATTGATACGAAAATCCGTATTGATATCAAGAAACAAAAGACTGTTTTATTCTTAGATCATTCTGTTGCAGATGAAATTGATACCTTCAGATTAAGTGTGCATAAATGACTTGTCAATAAGTCAATCATTGCATCTCGAAGATGCGAACAAATACATCAGCGGTACAGTACTGTTGTATTCTCATTATCAACAAAGTTTTCGTCGTATCTAAATATGTCAAAAACTTAGTTTTTTAATTTTACGTCACTACAAACCTCCATCTATGAGAAAGCAATATATACTCTGTTGAAATAAAAAAAAAATTGAAATTTTTTCTAAAGTCAGGGCGAAGCGGTACACTAAGAGAGTAATAAATAGCTTTTACAACTTTCAAAGATTGGTAATTTGTAATATGAAAAGCTTCGGAATAATTCTCTAAATTTCAGCAACCCCTGTTATTTGAAATCACTTTATTTTTTTTTTTAACTTTTGAGGTCACATCGTTCTATTTTTTTCAAATTATATATTTGGTAAATAACCACTTTTTCATTAGAATGAATGCTATTATTACTTGGGATTTTGCACATTTTTTCGAATTTTCGCATTAAAAATATAAAGGAAATTTCTAGGGGGTGTTAGAACCCGTCAAAATTCTCCGATTGTGTTTCAAGTCAGTGACCATCTTTATCTCACAACCACACAAAGTGTGTGGGTGGGAGGTCAATATTTCAAAGGTTATATTAAATAAAACAGCCCTACAGACTTAATTGGTGAAATTAGCAATGTCAAGAGACTGTTAAATTAAGAATGTTCACTAATCATCTGGACTTCAAAAATAAGCTTTGCTAGAAGTCATTCACAAAAAATTTTGGAAGGTCAAAATTGTTTATTCAACAATAGTTGTTTAGAGTCTTATGTTTTTGCTTCCTTTTTAGGTGAGAGTTGCGAATCTTATTTAATCCTAATGATGTAGGGCTAATTCTATTTCTTGAAAGATTCTTTACAAATCTCTTTCGGAGGCTTTTATTTTTAATAATGTATTCAAGAGCAGTATTCTTCATAAAAATAACAATGGTATAATTCCCTAATAAATTTTCAAAAATAAAAACGTACAAAAGAGGTTTCTAAAGAATCCTTCAAGGAATAAAATGAGACCGACAATATTAGAATCAAACAAAAATTGCAACTTTTACCTCAAGAAGAAGCAAAAACATAAAACTCTAAATAAATATTATTGATAAAACAATTTTTACCTAAAATATCGTTTTCTGAAGTTCGCCTTCAGTTCTCATCCAAAATTAGTTACGATTAAGTATGAGAATATTTTCCTCAATTTTATAAATCTTTTTTAACATTGCTCATTTTTGAGTTTGAGATGACTAGTGAACATCTATACACTTTGTAAAATGAATTTAATACTGAACTCAAATAAGCATACAATAAATTATCTTTAATTTCCTCATGATATTCATATTTTTAACACAATAAAAGTAAGTCCTAAAAATTTTGATAATTGAAAAGATTAAGGAAAGTCTCGGTACTTCTGAATAACCATCTAAATTTTCGAAAAACTTTTTGTTATTTAAAAAGCTATTTTACAAAACGAAGCCACAGTGAAAAAAATGTGAAAAAGCTGCTTGAATGAGTGGATGATAATCCAGTCGAAATAAATTGAAAGGAAAATCATGGAAACAAACCAACCATTTATTCCAAAATTCTTTTTCGGTGTATGATGTTCTTAATTGAATTTTGAGTTTTTAATTGAATTATTTAATTTAAAAAACAATTTTCATATATTTTTTAATGGTGGAATTTGATAATTTTAAATTAACGACCGAGTGCTCGTGTTAACCCTGATCAAAACAAGTTCGCTAACAACCTACCTGGCATAAATGGGATAATCCACATAAAAACAGTATTTTTGATTGTTAAAGAAACTAACTTTTGTCTAACAATAAGACTGTTTCTCATCTTTCCACATAAGTTTTCACTAATGAATTCATGAAAAATTCTTTCATCAAGGCATGTACCAGAGTTTCATGTTACCAATTAAATGGTATTATATTTGTCGGCTTTATACTTTGAGAAATATCAATGATCTGCGGAAATTTTAGGAAATGGTTTAAGGTATATGAGGACACGTATGTATCGCCCATTTGAGTTTTCATTTTATTTAAATAATGCAAATTTATCATTTCTATTTTGTCTAGGGCACTAAAACCCTCTTCTCACTTGCATTTGAAGTATCAAATTTATAAAATTGCTCTATTTAAACAAAATAAAAATTCAAATGGGCCAGGCAGACATGCCCATATATATTTTAAACCTTCTCCAGAAATTTCAGCAAAATATTTTTCTTATTCAAATTATGAAGCCGCCGAATATAAATCATGGAATTGGTCATGTGACATTCTGGTAAATACCCTTAAGAAAAATAATTAAAAGTGACATTTTTATATTTTAATATTATGCTTTATATTATCGATTAGTGAAAAGAAGTGAACCAGAATTAAAAAATTTGGCATCAACTAAAGTGTATCAACGTTATATGTCACAATTAATTCAGTTTCCAACGATCAAATATTTTTTCTTTTCACCAGCTTTTTAACGTAAATAAAATTCCTTCCAGGGAAAGTAATAAAAGAAAGAAAATTCATTTTTGTAGAAATTGCATGCATGAGAAAATTACCAAATACTTCATCGTCTTTCACATAAAAATAAAACTTCAACTCAATGTTAGTGTGGACAAGAGGCTTCCTATCTTACTTCCGGTATGATTTATGTATGTATATATATATATATATATATATATTTATTTATTTATTTATTTATTCATTTAAATATTGAGAGCATGATAAACTAGTTTTAGCGATTATCATGAAACTAAAGTTTTAAAAGAATCGAGACGGCTTTATTCTGTTTCTCGAACAATGCAAAGCAACCGTTTTGTGAAGACTGGTATCAAGGATCCGACTTAAGATTTTCTCCCACGTAGATTTTCTTTCTCACTTCGGAAACAAAATATGAAATGAGAGTTAAGACAGGATTCTACAAAGGTCATTTCAACTGCAAGGATGAAGCACATTCAAGAGTACCTTCAAGTAGATTTAATTTAGGTAGAGCTTTACTGCAAGTATCTACATATATAACGTAGCAATAGATGTACACAATTAAGTTTTCAGTTTTAACTTTTCCTAAAAACATCTGGAGTCTTAATTTTATATAAAAATACGTGTAAAAGAAGCTCGTTCTTAAGAAAATGCATACTAAAAATGATTATCAAAACTACATTGACTTCCTCGAATGATTGATAATTGTGCCAATCCCTCTTAATATCGCCTAAGAAAATGTACAACTTCAATAAACCGATTCTTTTAACTTTCGGAAGGTCTTATTATTAAACTTTATTATAGAGGAAAAGTAGCCCAGTTTTTTCATGAAACTCTTAATTGGTAAACGCTTCCAGATTATGACTGAATAATCTGCTAATAAAGATTGCTTTGCATCCGAGTTAAAGTTTTTAATTAAAAAAGTATATACAAACTTTCTAATTTCATTCAAAATTAAGTGTATAGGTTCTACTGTGTAGTTTCTTGTGTAAAAAGAATTTCCCAGATGAAAATTTACGAGATGAGGTATTATTTTTTCCAATGTAGATTTCAGTGCTCATTTATCTTGAAACAAATGAAACTAGAGGCAAGATTCTCACATAGATGTTGAATAGGTGTTGGAGGATGTAAAGACGAGTCTATAAAGTTTGTTCCGCTTTCAACCGCACTGAGATTAATTCACTCATGGAACAATTGCGGTCAGTCGCAGGAGAATTATCTTACCTTGTTTATTCCAACTGCGTCTTAGTACACGCAAAGTCTTTCAACTCTGCTGAAAATCAATCCTGAGAATGCGGTTCCAAATCCAAAAATAAATTTTCGAAAATATGATTTTCGCCTAAAATGATAAACTCCAGGCTTCACAATTTTAAGTTTTCGTTCACAATTTCACATGCAGTTAAAAAAACATATTTATTTGAAATTGTTTTCCTACAACTTCAGCTAAAAAAATCACGTCCGCTTCACAGCGAATTTTTTATTAATCCCGTAGAGTTACACCTCACTTTCAACCACTAAAGTGAATAATCCTGTGTGCATTCTGTTTCTGCTACCTGTTCCCACAACACTTTTTTTTACCTAGCCACTTCAGTATATATTAGGCAGCTTCAACTTCACCATTGCACAATTTTTATTTTAAATGTTCTATCAATATTTATTATAAAATGTATGATAATATTTGTTATAATATTTATTATGATATCAGAAGAAAATTCTCTTCAGATTTATGTATTTATTTACTTTTATTATCTATTAAAAAATAAGGGAGTGAAATTGAGGAGAGAATGTTTTTCGGAAAAAAATTTCCGATTCACTTTTTTGTTTTGAAAAAGCATGCGAGCACATTCGGCGGCTACGGAACCATAGGGAGCGATCCTGTGTGCGTACGGCGCGACGTAGTACCAGCAAGAGACTAACCCTCGAGAGTCGCTCTGCACCCCTGGACGTCGCGCATGCCCCCTACCTTAAAGAACTCGCCCCCTCTGGACCGCGGGGACTTCATCTTTTTTGACAAGATCCTTTCTAGCCTTTCTGCTCATCCGATTCAAATCGTTTGTAAAGGCTGTAAACGGAAAACGAAAAAGGCTAGACGGAACGAGGGACCGAAATTCATTTATTTAAAAGTTGTACTACCGTTATCAGACCGCCATTTGAGGGATTGAAACGAGAGTTCCACCATGAAAAATAGTTCAAAATGATTCGGAGAGGAGAAAAAGGGCATATATGAATAGGTGTTGCCAGGTTCGATTGTGCTCTATTTTTCTGCTTGAAAAAATGGACTTCTGACAATCTGTTGCAAAATTCTTCATTTCTTAGTGGAGAAAAAATACTAAAATAGTAATTTGTTGAGTTTTTTTTTATTGATTACAGTCAGTAGGGTGCGTATTTTTTTTATTCTCTTGCAATCTGTTTCAATTTGGTGAAAAAAGAAGTGATTAAATATTTGTAAAATATCGAATTAGTAACAAAAAATAGTTTAGTATGCACCAAGGGGAAGAGGTAGGACTTTTGCGACGAGTGTATGTTTTCAGTACGAGCCGAAGACGAGTACTGAAAAAATACATGATTCGTTGAAAGTCCTCTCCTCCTTGGTGCATACGATATTTCTTATAACAAATGCATGATTTCAAACACGAATGAAACAAAGGCATGATTTCTGCTCATATGCAAGAATTTTGGAAACTTTATTTTCATTTTAATATGAATTTGTGAAATATAAAAAATGTTTGAAATTTATGGCAAATTTATCAATTATCGAAAAAATTTGAAAATCCTTTAAAATTTTAGAAATTTTTGAAATCTTTTCAATGTTGAGAAATTTACCGAAATGCGAAGTATACCAAAAATTTTGGTAATTTATAGTAATTTATAGTAAATTATGGTAATTTCTTGGTAATTTGTGGTAACTTATCGCTTCGGGCTGGTCCAATATGTCAAAAAATCTATCAACGCGATTAACTGATTGCTTGATAATTTTCATTATTCACCTCTGGCGTCACTTTCTACTCCTTTTTCTTTTCACTCTCTTGGGACATAAAAGTAGAACTTTAGTCCCGCTTCGTATGCATTAAAAAGGGCTGGAATCCTGCAAATGTTATGAAAAGTACTTTTTCTAACACATGCACGAAATGTTCGATTTTCGAGATATGTATAACGTGCGGGAACTGATCAATTCCGGAACCGTGGTAAAAAGCATTCATAAAAAGACTGTATCTAGCTGCTGCGCTTGCGCTCTTTGAGTAAGGTTACTTTTTCTAGCTGTTGCGCTTGCGTATTCCGATCCAAAATTACTTTCCAGGACTGCCGGAATCATAACCTCACTTAATTATGTGTTGACGCTTGATAATCTGATTGTGAGTAGTGAATCGTGATTATACCAACTCGTAGTGACAATTTACCATAAATTACTGATGCATTTCCATAAATTACCCATAAATTATCATAAATTACTGAAAATTCCAAAAAAATTCGAAAAAATTTCAAAACCTGAAATTTCAGAAATCTTTCGTGAATTTAGTAACTGACTGGAAATTTCCAACATTTAAAAAATTGCAAAATTTCCTTGTCATTTCTGATATTCGAAAATTTCAAACATTTCCAGAAATTGTCGGTGGTTTTTGGTAATCCCACCATAAATTTCCAAAATTTACGGCAAACTCACTATTTTTTTCTCAAATCAATAATTTCCTGCATTTTTAACAAAAACATCATGTACAACAGGTGCTGAAAGTAGGCAGGTTTACCCCTTTTGAAGTTTAGAGTACCTGCAATTGGCTCATCTTCGGGTGGTTCCGGGCTCGTTCACGGCTCGCCTCCAACTCGCCTTTGACTCGCCTATAACTCTCCTTTGACTCGCATCTGGCTCGTACAGCAAACTTCACACTCGTGTGAAACTGCCTACTTTCCACGCTTGTATCACAATATACTATTTCGCACGCTCTTTAACCACAGGCGCGATTTTAATTAATAACGATATTTTAACAGTCACCCTTTTTTCAAAAAATTCGAATGAAATATTTTAGAATACTTTTGCTATTATTGAAATACAGCAATTTTAAAAATATTATTTGTTTTTAATTTTCAAGCAAAAATCGGTTGTTCAGGAAATGTTTTTTGGTTGCTCAGAGTAGGATTCAATTAGGGTTGGCAGGGCTCTCAAACTATCATTAATTTTTCAATCAAGATCAATTGCTTACATAATTCACAGTCGATTAATAAATCGAATTTTGTTGAAAAAGTTATGAAAATTTTCAGGATACAAAATTTGTGACAAAGAAGAGGGCCCTATGACCGGTTCTAGTTTAAAAGATATTCGCGTTTTTCCGAGTTGGGGTCAAAATTTCTCATTTTCGAGTTTAAGTGGTAAATGATACTAGTACATGTAGATTTTTTACGTTTTACAAGAAATTTAACGTTGACGCGTTGTTATACTTTCACACTCAACATAATTTCAGCGGAGTTCAGGTAGACGATCAACTTCAAGAAAAGTTACTGTCGTAGAGGTCGTACAACCTTGAAATTTAGACGGATGGGGGAAGAACGCAAATTAATATCATACCCTGCTGGTTGTTGCCGAGGCCTCAAGCAAGCGGCAAAAAATCATTCCGGTTATGTAATGGCCACACCTTGTACTTATGTCCCGAAAACAACCGAAAATGGGTATATCTAATGTTCAAAGAGAAATTACAACACGTACGCTTATCACATTCGCCGACTTTAGCTGCGTTTTTTCCGAAAAGTAGTTTTTTAAAGGTCCAACTAAGAAAATGTCTCGGTGACTCGTTTTTGAACCTAAAAGGTTCGTCTTGAACTTAAAATGCCGGAAAATTATACGGCACTATGATCCTGTACGTAACTTAATGCCGACTTTAAGGGCCATGTTTCCATATTTCCAAATTATTTTCAACTCCATTTTTAAAGTTTGAAATACCGTATGAATTTTTTTCAATTTTAATACAATAGAGACGATTTATCTGGAAACATTTTTGGTTATCTAAATAGTTATATTGACAAAAAACACCAGTATGTTTTTTAACGTGTTATTTATCTTGACATATTTTTTTCTTTATTTGGAAACTTGAAAGACGAAAACGGATTGTATATTGAACAGTTGACTAAATAAAATACATTCAGTAAATGGAAATATAGGTACGTAAATATTGTGACCTTCAAAATAAATATTTTAATGTTAAATTTAGAATTCGCTTTACGTATAGAAGTTATCATTAGCCACATTTCGACAATAGAAAATTTATATTTATGATGCCTCTCAAATTTTTAGTTCTTTTTATCAACACTGAAAAGTATTGAAAATTCTTGACAAAGCTTTCTATTCGAAAACGTAAATAAAGACGATCATTCTTACTATTTTCATTATATTTTTATCGGTCATTAGCTTTACGATAAATGCAAAAAAATAAAGTCTGTTAAATTTTCAAGCTTTAAATTGATCTTTTATAAAAAAAAAATATGTTCTCATGAAACTCAAGTAAAATATGTGTATATTATATTATTAGCTATTTATGTTATGAAATATTTTAAAGTTTTGAAAAGTATGTTCCAAAAATTGTTTGTATTACCGGAAAATGAAATTTGAAAAATTATTTATTTATTTGAAAGTTTTTTTTAAAGAATTTTTTTATGTTACAGTTTTGTTTTATCATTTTAAATCTAATAATAACCATTCATGGGTAACAGAGAACGTAGTCAGGGAAATACTCAATTAATTTGTGATTTCTGTTCAAATTTCGAAGCTCCAAAATTCAGAGCATGTATCACTTTCACACTTATCACCTTTGAAATCATTGTAATGTAATAAATAGCTTTATTTCTGATTTAAAATCTGCCACGTTTTGCATAATTAAATAAAAGATATTCATAAATTTCAGTAAGATTTTCAAGAATAAAAAAAAATGGAATGATTCTAGTAATATAATTTAGTAAAAGTGTGAAAGTCAAAACAGAAGCAGCTACTGCTAATAATTTATTTGAAGATTCAACTAAGATCTCTTAAGTGCTAGGTTCCCATGTTTAAGACATCCGCATCCAATAGAAAACTCTTAGATCACATAAAATACACAAAAAGACAATGTCAGTCAGGGCGAGTGGAGTCGAGTCACGAATTGGCGCGAAATATCGGCGCGGCACTACTGCGCTTGCGTCATACGTACGAGTGCCCATAATATAGAGACCTTAGACAGTGTCCAACGGTTCGAAGACTCAACGTTATTTTATGCCAGCAGCGTCTCTAAAGGCGACGATTATTCAACATTATAGGACACATTCTATTTCGATTCTAGTCTTAACTATACACAGTAACACATTCCAACTAGGACTTACTACATAAGGTATCTTTAACAAAAGGAACTTTATTGAAACGAATCAAATTGAGATCTATATCACATTTGATATTATTAGTCTATTAAACATTCATTTATAGATATAGGAATGACCTAATCTAGTAACCATAACCTGACAGTTTGAAAAGGGTACCTGTACTAGAGCAATAGTTACCAGTACCATAATAATCTTCATGAAAATTCGTCTTTCAATTAATTGTTTTCAGATACCACGTTTCGAGAAAATCCAATAAGTTTCTGAAATACTTGTCCGCCATTTTGTTGTCTTGAAACTTTGACTCCAGATTCGAAATTGAAGAGCCAAAAAATCATACGAAGGCGTAATAAGAATTCATTTTTGTATATTTTAATTGTTTGCCAACTTTCAATCACGGGACCGGATCTCCTGGTCCACTGTGAACTGATGCGGTGCAAAACCACCCCTAAAATATCCATATTGTCGAGAATTAACTTTGCGCAAATCACCTTCTCAATTTCGAAGCTCTTATAAATTCATTATCGGGAAAAAAATTTAAGAATCTAAAAAATTTGTTGTCATAACAGTCGAATTGAAAAGGGTCCCTTCAGTAGAATCATTCATGTAGCCTCAAGAGTGGGTTCTGTTAGAAGCTTCGGTCAAAACGAAGCCAGTGAACGTGGTCGTTAGTCACGTGCTTTGAAACGAGTTTAATTCAAATTAACCAGTTAATAGTTAAGTTTGACCAGTGCACAACTTCGAACTGAAGAGTCCAGTCTCAGATCATGGTATATCTAAGTGGGTAGTTTGAAGAGGGGCAAAAGTAGTTATCTTGAACGTTCGAGGAGAGTTTCGTCAGTCTTACTAATGGCCAATTCAACTCCCGTAGCGTAAATGGAATGAGGATCTTGTGGTTACTTGGTCCTGTCTTTCCACCTTCGACTCTCGATACTAACTTATTCCAGAACCATCTGGATTTGGTAAACGAGGGCGTTTACTCTTGTTAAAGGGAACTTGGGGTGATTTGTACTAGTTGCCTCCCGGCGCGGCGCGGCGTGACTTGATGTCAAACCCTCACTGGCGATGCGTCTGTGGATCCATAAAAGGAGGAAGTGAGAAGGAAAAGAAAGGAAAAGATAGAAATACATTTGCAGGAGCAGAATGAATCTCTTCGCTAATAAAGCTCGTCCCCTTCGACTATGTATATGCCAGGATGAGATTGAAAAGCTTCCTCTTCGAACCTTTCACACCGTTTTTATCCAAGCAGGGACTAACGATCTCATGCTAATTATAGCGAGTACTCCCTTTAAAATATTTATTACAGCGACGAACTAATGAACGGTAATTGTTCTCACCCTAATGCGCTTCTGTTATCCCGGGGCAGAAACACCAGATTTTAGTTAAAAGTTCGTCCGAAATTAATGGAAGACGGGCCGGACGCTGAAAATTTAAAGAGATGGATTATATCACTTTTCATTTATGAAAACCAGTTAAGTGATTGAACTGTTCAGGCTAAAAGGTTCTGATCTTTTAAGTAATTAAAATATTGAAAACATCAAGGAAACGAAATTTATTTTAAAAAGATCTAGAAACAAGGTGACTTTTTTCGGATTGAAATATGAGAGCCTGAAACTGCTTCAAGTTATGAAATCTTTTGAATTTAATGTGAAAATTAATGAATATCAATTTTCGATAGAACGACTCCCTACGAATAAACTATATCCAGATGTTTCACAAAAATGTTCGAGTGACTGGAACCATTAAAAGAAATTTTTTTGTCCGCCGTACACCGAAAGTAAGCCTTGTCGGTGTCGTTTTGCGTGCGTAAAGTTCATTTTTCCTCAGTAGTGTGGTAAAATTGTAAGTGTGCGGAAAATCAACTTTCCGCACGCAAAACTTACATTTTTACCGCACCAGTGCGGAAAAATCAACTTTCCGCACGCCAACCGACATCAGCTCGGCTTACTTTCGGTACACAGCGAACAAAATAGTATATTTCGTATCAAGTGCGGAGAGGCGTATTTTAACGCAAGAGCGAGTCGCTTCGACCCGAGTCGTGACTCACTCGCGCGTTGAAATACGTTCCGCACGTGATACGAACGATATTTTTTGTCCGCTGTACACCGAAAGTAAGCCTTGTCGGTGTCGTTTTGCGTGTGGAAAGTTTATTTTTCCGCACTAGTGCG
>JAUMHM010000016.1:15150036-15160559 GCA_032362435.1 Melikaiella ostensackeni
TCGGTAAAAGTACATGGAAAAATTTCCAGAGGTACCGGCTCAGGGATCGAACCCCGGACCTCTATCTAGTAGGAAGTTTAATTATTATTATTATTATTATTATTATTATTATTATTATTATGTCGCCACATTTACGTTTACTATTTCAAGACAATAATAGGCCTGCCAATTCAGAAAAATGTTTATCCTCTTAAATATCAATTCATTTTTTTATATCGAACAAACAAAATTAATGAATAATAATTACCCTTGACACAAATAAATAAAATTTCAATACTCATGTAATTCGCGGAATTTCTCCACACGTAGGTAGTGTTTTTGGTTGGATCTGAATTTGTTTCAAATTGGAAATTTCTCAAATTTAAAGATTGTAAGCTTAACTATGGAGCGCTCATAACTTGAACAATTTCAAGTGCCCTTAATTGAACATTTTTTTTCAAACATGGCGATTCAAATTTTCACAATTCTGAATTTAAGTCTTTTACAATGTATGTAATTTGATATTAAAGATCTTGACAATTTCCTCAAATTAGAACCTTTTCAAACCAAGACCTTCGAAGAAAAATGAACAATAATTGTGAATGATCACAAAAAAAACTTCAAGAGGCAACTGATGGCTTATAAATATTTGAAGTTTTGAATTTGAAAACCTAAAACCCTTTTTTTACAATAATTTTCTGTTCAGAATCGCGATAACATCCCTCGTAAAAATTTTGGAAAGGAAATTTCGAATAGGCGTGTGTACGATTTTCTTACAGATTCTTTCCGAGATCTGCATCCGAAACTTCACGTTTCTAGCAGGAATTTTGACGAATTTTGACCGAAAAATTTAAGTTAGTGTGAATAGTTCATAAATCAATGATAAATGAAATTAAGAGCATTTTTGCTCTAATCTTCCTATTAATTATTTACCAGGAATTTTCACAAAAAAATTGAATGCAGATCTCGGAAAGAAATAGAAGCGATTGGACAGCTTCCGACAGAACTTTTTATGCGAAATTTCTACCAGAGATGCAAAATTTTGAAAAAATATGGGAAAGGAGGAATGTGAATGCAGCTCATGTCTCTCTCTCTCTTTCAATTAAAGAAAGCAGCAAACAAGCGAAAAAATTAAATCCAGTTTACTAATTTTACTCTTCTTGCAAAACAATACAATCAGTTTAAAAAAATGAATGTATCTATACAATTTGATAGCTCTATGCGTTTGTTTCTAGAATTTTTCGGTAAGCCTGCTGTGAATAGAAAGCTTAATAGAAGCATTGAATTGGTACTATGTGATGATTTTTAATTTAGATTGAATATTTCAAGGTATTTCAAATGCTTGTAGAGAATTGCAAAATCCGGATATTCCGAATCCAATAACCCTCGACACATTTCACGGTTAACCCAGTTGAAATCAGAGTTCCACCAAGACCCGAAAAATATTCTGCTCGTACTTTTTTATTTTTCGGTGTGACTGTCGACGGTTTCTGAAGAAAACGAGACAAGATGAAGAAGGATAAAAAAAGCTCTGTACCTCGTGTTTCTTCCGCTTGTCGATATTATATATTCTTCGGTAGGAAATGATATCCTTGGTGAGGATCGCTCGGAATTCGGGAAGCGTGAGGAGGAGGGGATTATCTCTTCGAATTCCAAAGATTTATACGCTGCGCGCTTGCGTAAATGTCTCCGTATCTGTAAGTGCATCTACTTCCATGAAAAAATTATATATATCCGTATATCAAATGCTATCGTCCGACTTTTCCCCAATTTAGAAAAGGATTTCCGGGATTCGGTAGTTCGGGAATAAAGCGAACTAATCCACTGAATATTCCAAGATCCGAATTCTCTTCAAGTAACCTGCCTGTGATTCGAAATGAGACAAAAAGACTATCAGTGTGACCGATGTAAAAGAAAAAAAGAAAATTCTTTCTGCCAATTAGCTTGTTTGTTATCTTTTATATCATCTAGCACGTAGGTTGCGCTTTTTATAGCATACCACCCGAGGATATCGCACGCAGGCGATTCAATTTGCGTCCTTACGAAACGTGTTCTCACGACGATTAATGTCGATTGGATCTCGACATTCAACAAAATCAGATAAATAGTCAGGATTCGGAGCGATCTTCATTTGACGTTCCGAAGTCGTCAAAATGGCTGACCTTAGCCGCAAACAAAACTCCAATTCTGCTGTTGCTTTGCAACGTATCAGAAACGCCACGCTGTTGGGTCAAAATAAGAAATTAGAATACTAACAGCGTGAACACTGCTTGATGCTTTTATATCAAGTAACATTTTTTTCAGGTTAGATAAATGAAAAACACGTTACAATTTTTGAGACACAATCGAAGCTCTGTCTAAGTTCAGTTTCTTTTCGAACTTCTGCTTCCCGATCGGCTTTGTTGTCCGTGAATTTTTCCCACGGGACCTCAAACTTGTCGGCGCGACAAAACGTGGTGTCGACCTTGTGACCTGATACGATCGTGCCTTTATAAATGCTTAGCCCTAGGACAAATTACAACCCTTGTTACAGAAAAACTGGTGTATTCAGTGAAATCAATCGTGAGTGCATGACTGCATGAATACGGCGGACATCCGCAGGTAACAAGATGGCTTCAGCCTAATCTTCTTCTTTGAAAAATTTAGAGGTGTCACGTGACCTTGCCACATGTTGCTATATCCTGCTATATTCAAAATTTCTTTTAATTTATCAATTTAACCCACTCTTATTCATCCTAAATGTTCGTATTCGATATGTAGTTTCGTAGATGGCGAGAAAAGATTCTGCACCGACCTTAAGCCTCGTAAGGCAATAGCAACCAAAAAAGAGGGTCGTACTTATCATAAAAATTTATAACCCTAACTCAAAAGAAAATTGCAACCATATGTTCATGTTCAGTTTTGAACTCTGTAGGAACTATATAGAAGTAGATCCTTGTTTCATTAGGATCTTGGCCGTCAGAGGTGGTTTGGAAAAGAACACCTCTGATAGAAATTGCGGATAGAAAGTTCCTTTCGAAGCTATCCAATTGTTTCCATTTCTTTCCGAACCTTTCCGAGATCTGCATCCGATTCTTCCCGAAAATTTCTAATGAATAATCGATATAAATTTTAAAGCAAGAATGTAGTCAATTTCATTTATAATTGATCTATGAACTATTTGCACTAACTTGAATGTTTCGGTCAAAATCAGTCGAAATTTTTGATAGAAACGAAAAGCTTCGGATGCAGATCTCGGAAAGAATCTGAAAGAAAATCGTACACAAACCTATCCGAAATTTTTTTTTCCGAAATTTTTCCCAGGGACTCATAGCCTTTTTTTTGTTTAACTCCCTTAGGACACTTTAGCTTATCAAAGTCCGACTTGTTCCGACGCTATTTTCATCTAAATATAAAATTTCATCCACGTCTTAGTGGTGTGGGATTTAGCAGTGTACCTAGCTCTCTCTCATGAATCATGATTCTTCTCGATACCTTAGTTGAAAGCTGAGACCACTTTTTCCCGTAATAATAATTGGAGAGACCACCAATTAAAATATTTGAAAATTTTTAAGGTTGGGCAATAGTAGTCTATTTAAGATATTAGCAAACTCAGAAAAAAAAGACTTTCATGATGCACCCTATTCTCCAAATCCTTCTAGGAGTTTCTGGTTCACCACGGACACAAACCCTTCAAAAATACGAGAAAACCATTAATGTTTTCCGATGCCGGTAAATGTCTCTAACAGGAATCTTTAACCTATTTTGCCTTTAAATAAAATCGTACCCGAATTTAAATGAAATTCGATTGACAATCAACTGGACTGAAAAAATGTCCAATTAGAATCATTTTTTAAAAAATTTTCATCATAAAAGGTGATCGTTTCTAGATACGATATTTTACCTATATGAAGCATGAAGAATTGTGACAATAGTGCCATTGGCAAGCAAACGCATGCTTGGTTCTCTTTCAGAATAAACTCCATATCGCAACTGGTGCACCTGGACGATTTTAGCTTAAGTGGATATAGCAATATTCTCAAAAATGTTCTGTCTGCACTTTTGCCTGAACATAATATCCAAGGCGTACTGAGGTCGCTCGTTTTGATGACAAGGTAGCGTACACAGAGATATCCTCATATATGCACATCCAACATCGTCAAATATATAATGCTTCACTCTTCAGATATAGAGCACTACCTAAATTACGAATGCTGCTTTTCTATGTTATCAACTTGCTGAATATAAAATGTCGTGTACGAGAGAGTATGAAAAATAGCGTTCATTTTTTTCTTTCATGTACGAGTTGTGGTAAGAAATCACTTCCACACTAAATCTCAAGATGATAAATATTCAACAAACAGTGAATTGAATAGTCTTGAAATTAAAAAATGATTAACAACTGCGTAGAAAGATGTGAATCCACTTTTGGATCAAAATTTGACACCTTGGGATTTAGTGTGATCAATACCAGAAAACGGAACACAATCATTCCTCGCCATCTAGAGATTCTAGATTTTGAAATAAATGAAAGTCTTAAATCATTGCAAAATTCAAAGAACTCTTAATTGTAGCAGAAAAAGTTTACAACTATTACTGTTATCATTTTGATTGGCTAAAATTTTACTGAAACCTTTCCTTAGATCTGTTGGTTTAGCGAAAAGGTCTTTCTTTTGCATCTTGATTCTTCTCGATATCTTTATTCAAAACTGAGATAATATTTGTTTGTATTAATAATAGTGCTAACCACAATTTCTAATATTTTTTGATTTTAAAGTTGGAGTACATTTACGAAGAGATAAGTAATCTACTTGAATGTCTGCCAATTTTTTCGACCGTCTTCTAGACTTTGGGAGGAGCTGAAAGTTGAGCTTCCAAATATAAGCATGATCAATAGTGATTTATTTCACATTCGTTGCTCTTATGAACTCAGGGTGGTCTTTTTTTACAGCTGATTGTTCCCAGGTGTCAAGACCTGTTGCCCCGATATTAATAAAAATATGTAAAATTACCATTTAACTATAGTTACCATTTTTCTAGTTATTTCAACTGCTAAATTAGTTAACATAATTTTAAACACTGGTAAAAATAACTAGCCTTCCAGTTAAAATAACTAATCTGAAGAAAGTGTCTACTCAAGTTATACAGAATTCTAGTTATGTTTTATGAACCACCTCGCTCTACATATAGTTTAAACTACTTTGTTCATCTATACCAGAGCTTCCTTTGAAAGTGATGGACTTATGTGTTTTTAATAATTCCGTAATATAATATTGCCCTTTGATATTACAGTAGTCACATCATTAAAAATGCATTTTACATCTTCTATGAAATGGTTTTATCGCTAGAACAGAGCCTGTCATAAAAAAAAAAACATTTTTTCCTTTGGTAACACAATTCTCTTTGACATAGTAGATCTATACTTGTAGGAAGCTTTCACATCTTTTATAATTTTCTGTACTCGTAATTAAGAATTTACACGATACTCTAGCACAAAATTGTGTATTGTCGACTGAAAAATGTATTGAAGTAATATTGGAAGATGAAAATTTCTTATTAATATGCTTTTGAACATTATTTAAACAATTGAAAATTGAGTTTTGAAAATCCAATTTTATTCGAAATTAAAATCAAAGTTAACCTAGAGTAAGCTCCAATGTTATTGTTCCAAAATAAGAGAAATCATCAAATATGTTCTGCCGATTATTCATCCAGGAACTCATTCAAATTTATTCGAAAATGTAATTTGCACCATGCACAAAACGTACGTGAATTTGCTTGCTAAAATAACATTGAATCGTATTCTCGCATTTGATTAATAAGGATTATAGACGAATGAGAATGTAAATCACGAGTAAACCGAAAGGTACAACAAAAATGGAAAATGTGGAAAATGCTGCGAGATTTTCCATTAAATTGACAATATTCCGCATACAGCCATTTCTTGTAACATGGGGATTGTAAATTTCATTTTAATCTACCCTTTTCCCGTGTTTTTCACAATATTTTTAAATATATGACAAAAAGCTGAAACCATTGCAGAATGTAGAAAACATCCGACTCCCGAAATGAAAGAAACAAAAGAAACAATTTTACTCTCTTAGTGAGAAAGAGGATTAATTAAAAAATGCGAGATAATTTGAATAGAATCGTAACTGTTTTCGTTTGACAAAAATGGTTGAAACAAAGGGAGAGAAAGACAAAGGCACACTTGAGAAACAAGTTATTATATATCTGTTCACTTTTTATTGCATCAGGTTAATTGCCACAGTTTTGGTTTCGCTTACATTTCCCCGCAAGTATAAATATTTATACATCCATACATTGCCCTCATGTTCGCATATGCTGGAGTGCATGTTCTATTCAACTGACTGCTACTTTCAAACCTCGTTACCGGTCGTCATGATGCTTTCATTTATGCGATAACATATCTGTATAAATACAACACAGTTTGTGATTTTGTGCTTTAATAATACCAACATATATCTGGAAGAAAGGGCTTTTCCAAAACTATGTCAGCTTGAAATATGCAATTAAATTGTTTTATCTAGTCCGATCTTAATTACAATCTTGGAACTTGATCAAAAGGTACCAAAGTTAAACACGAACTGTAAGCAGACTAAGTAACGATGGTCCAAATTTAGGGTTTGGGAGGTAATTATCAAGATCTATTATGCAATAGTACAAGACAAGTTGGCTAACAGTTAGAGGAAATTTCTCATTTTGGGCAGTAAAATCATTCACTTTTTGAAACTAAATAATTGTGTATTTCAGTATTTGAAGACAAACGATCCTAACACAATGTTCAAGTTTCAATCGTTTGAGTTTTTGACTCTTGTTAATTCGACTATTTTTTATTAAAAGCATTTAATATTTAAAATTTAATAATGTCAAAAGTCAACAACATTAAACAATTTCTGATCGAGAAGGCTCTGTGATAGTCATTCATAAGCGCTGAATAGATTTTCAGCAAACTCATATTTAATACCAAGGAAAGCAGCAAAAAAGAGTTATAATTTTCTCGCTCTGACTAGAAAGCTTGTTAGAATGAAAGTAATAATGAAATCTTTTAAAATCTCTAACCATGCTTTACCTCCCCGACCTAAATCTACACGCCGGTAAAGCATTCCGTCAAATAAAGGATGTTATTTTTCAAACGTCTAATGAACATTTTTTCATACAGCGATAAGAAAATTACTTTTTCAATTGCTCTCAATCAATATTTAAACCAAGACAAGGAAGCGATTTGGCTTCTTCTCAAATAAAAGAACCACAAATCAATTATTTCAATCAACATTGAAAAAAGCAGTACATACATTTTATTCTCCAATTTAGAGCAGAATTTAAATAGAAAATTACCTTCTTGGTAGAATTAAGCGTGTTGCAGTAAAAAAGTTTAATTGCTAAGTCGAAAATAGATGATCACGAAGTTAAAGAGGTGAGAAAACTTTTTCACACTGATGTAACTGAAACGATCTTTTTTCGGGATTGTTGCTCGACCGAAATGAAAGTTTCGCAGTTGCCCTCATACCAGTCCATTAGTATGTTAATTCGATTGGAGTGCGGTTAGTGCGGCGTTCCCGAGTTGAACACATTAATATCCTCCTACCTCGATGCAACGCTCTCTTCCCTTTCCTCCTTTCTCATCTAAAAAAACCTGTTCTCTCTTCCACTCTCCGTTTTTTGTACGAATTTTATTCCTTCTTTTCACTACAAATTTAATACGACATTTATGTCGTGAAATTCTGTATTCTGCTCATATCGTGCTAATACGTCATCGTTACTTCAATGTGAATTGTGTTATAAAAAGGGAATTTTTTCTGCAAATCTGATGTAAATTTTTGTACACTTAATTTTTCTCACGAATAAAAAAATGGTTGAACTTTAAAAAAAGCATAGCGGTTTAAAAGTAATTATTAAGCCTAACGTATTAAGAGAGCCTTTCTTCATGGAGGTATCTCTTCTTCTGGAGTCATAATTTTATTTCATAAGTTCTGGAAAACATGTAAAATTATGGCTGCGTCTAGTAGTCTCAAAAAATTGGGGGTCGATAAAAAAAAAGTAATACCATATTAGATATTTTTCACAATTACAAGCTCAAAAATGGTTATAAAGAGGTGTTCAACCTATTATTTCTTAAACAACATGTTTTTTGAACGTAGATCTTTCAAGATATGAAAAACTTAATTAATTAGAATTCTGTAAGGAGAAAGAAACTGAGACTAAAAAAATTGTTCATGCTTTTTTTATAAAGCAAGAAAATAAAAATCTTCATTATAAAACCTTCACTCCAGAAGTAGTGTTTGCAACCTATAGTTTATAGCGACAGGCTAATATATTTTACAAACCATCTTAAATGGAATTCAAGGGCTAATTAAATTTAAAAGATACTTACTAAGAAGATTTTAATTCAGGATAAATTAAATCAGAGCTTGGTATAATAGGATCACAATAGGTCGATTTATTTCTTGTCTTCAAAGTTCCTGAGTAGTAAAGTAATCCATCCAGTCTGTAACCTTACCGAAGACACGTCCCGTGAGAATTCTCGTTTGGTAGATTGTCGAGAAGTTCCATTATGAGTTACTTTACTCTAACTATCTGAGTCTCAAGTACCGTTTCAAGTTAGGTTGTTAACCACTACCTATCTTGTTTGAAACCATATACTTGATAGACAGATAATTGTATAATTGTATATACTATTAGATAATATATATCATATATATGTTACATATTGATTGGTCTGATGTCCGCTCCGGACCCGGCAAACTATGCTTAACTGGTTCTAATGGACATTTTGCCACTTAGTGCAGCGAAGTGCACGCAAATCTACTTAACACAAAATCTATTTATCAAGCCTTGCAGCAATGCACCCATCAAACCACTATCAAACTTACAAACTATAACTACGTCGACAAGGATTGTTAGTTACCAATCAATCAATTTTATTGATTATTCAGAGACAATTCTCACTGGCTTATTGATTATTACAATTTTCTCTTTTTGTGCTCATCTCGATTAAACATAACGAGAAAATATATTCTATCTGACCTAGAAAAATTCTGTTAAAAATCTCATGACTTCTGAACTTTTTGGCTAATAGAGCTTTTTTAACATTAATTTATGTGACCGAAATATTTGAAAACGCAGAGACGTGGAAAGCTAACAAAATTAGCATCCACTGAAATTTGTATAATAAATATGTAATTTATGTTGACAGATAAGCGTAGTTAAAAATAATGCAGGAATATGCCGAGAGAGAAAACGAAATCCGTCATTTCAACTGATTTATGCACTGAAATGATTAACAAACATACATACGGATTGAGAAGTTAGCGACTAATTCAGGTTATAAAATCAAATTGCTTGAATAATTGCTAGTTGTATTAAAATCATGAGATTTGTTACTTTTCAGAAGAAATCGCCTGCAAAAAAATCTGTTTCCTAAAAAACTCAAAGTGGTTCCAATAGAAAATATTGGAGAGAGAAACGAGAGCGAAAGAAGGATGGAGCTTTGATCTATGCCCTGTGATATCTAACTCATGACATACATATGACATCTCTTCAGTTTTTTCTTATCCAAATATTAATCTAACTCCCTAATTGAAGCCGCCATTCCTTCCTTATTCTCCGTCAACAACACTATATCATGCGCATATACCAGTGTGTATATTTTTTTTTCATTTTTCAACCATTCTTGATGGTTGCTCGCCGCCCAAGTCCAAGTTTAGATGGGTGGGTGGATTCTAGTCATATTACGTTATTGGTATTTTCAAAGAATGGAAGGCTACTGATGGTTAAAAGTCCTATGTTGTACACAGGATCGAAACTGTAGGTGCAATTTAAGCGACATTCTGGTGTCATCAGTGACGATAATGCATTTACGTATATACACTCGTAGACACGACCCTAGTACTCTAATAGCATATAAACTACTAACGGCTGCGTTGATGTATGCAGCAACACATACGTGGAATTAGCTGAAATCCGTAGGCGTGCTTCAGCATACTAGCTCTACATAATTGCTGCCTTACGACGCTCGTATGTCGCTCTACCGCGAAGGACTCAAGCTCATTCTGTAATTCCGGGAAAATGATTGTCTCAGAATTATAGACTGCAAGCTATATGAAATTGCGAATAGATGTGCGAAGGGATGTGAAACTCTTAACTAGGAATGAGAACTTCGTCGAAAGGTTTTTTTAATTAAAAATATCTAACTGAAGTATCAGACGTATATTCGACGATTTTTTTATTACGAATTTATAATGCCCTAATGTGAAAAAAGTTAAAAAAGTATTTTTATAATTTTTAATGCGCTTCAAGAGACAATCAAGAGGAAAAACATCCAAAAGAAACAATCCTGTTGAAGAAAGTAACTGTTCTTGAAAAAGTAAAAACGCGTGACATTTTTGACTTAACGGGGGTCTTCTACCTTGTGGTTTCGTTTTTTACACTATTTTTTGAATATTAGTTATAGGAAAACTAAAAACTTGATCGAGATGCGGTTTTTTGCATTCAACTTGTTTATTTAAATACATTGAACACTCATTATACTGGAAATTTACTAT
>JAUMHM010000016.1:15160659-15183971 GCA_032362435.1 Melikaiella ostensackeni
TGTTAATCTGAGATTTCAAAGCCATAAAATCTTGCAAATTATTATGCCTTGCAATATGTTGTTCACAATTCATCAAAAAATAAATATCAGTCATAAATTTTGAAGTTGAGTTATTTTATGGTGCTCTTATGGGTCCCCAAGGAACATCTCTTAAATTGAATTTTCAGGAAAATTGTGATTTCCCTATATTACTGCGTTACCAACTTGGCGCAGAGAATTGAACGTATCAGCTGACGTACATCAACTTAAAAAATGGATACCTTGGAATATGTATCGAAAATTCAAGCAAATAATTTTATTCGTTATGGGTATGAAAAATAAATTGTACAAAATATTGCATCATTACATCTGATTCTCCAATCCTTGAGTACTGTTAGATAAGAATCGTTATCACTTACTCAATCTCTGTTTGATGTTCTTCAAGAGGCTGAACAAAAACCACGAGAAGATATTTTTTAAATTTTCCAAAACTCTAAATTATATTTGAAGCAGAATCACAACTGGAACAGTCGTTTTCAAATTTTGTTCGCAGACGATTTATTTGCGCAAAATAATGTAGCTTGGTTGCGGCCATTCATTATCACTTAAATTTCATCTTTCAATAGTTCGTTAATAGTTACATAATGATAGTTTGCTCATCTAAATGAACTATGTAAATTTAATCATATGAAGAATCGAACACTCAAACTTCAATTACTTTTAATCTAGACTGTATTTATCTATTCAAAACCATTTTTATAGTCTAATTTACACTATAATAGATACCACGATACAAAAGTTCCGTTTTCATTCACTAAAATTAGATATTTTTGTAGGACATAAAAGTAAAAAGTTCTAAACATACTCTTAGGGTGTTGGCAGCCAGCACCTTCACTATAGCAAATTTGAGAAATTATAAAAATCAACCACGCAAGAATTTTGACTTTTTTGAGCTTTCCAAAACTTAAAAAATTAATTTTTACAAAAACACCCCTACCACCTAAAAACATCTCTAAAAATAGAATATGCACTAGGCTTAAATATAAGCGCAGAACGTGAAATAATTTTGAAAATATGATAAAAATTTTTATTATAATGCATTTTCTCTTATTTAAACAAATTCTAATTTGAAATACACGAATCTAATTGCCTAGAAACACCGAAAATATTTGGTCTACGTTCACCGACTTTCGGTGAACTTAGCCGCCCTTTTCAGTTTCCCTGGCCTCACCGAAAATAGTTGTTTTACGCTCATCGAATTTCAGTGAACCTATAAACGGCCTAAACAAAAACTATATTTCAAACAAACATTTTTTTTACTACAGGTTCAACAAGTTGGCAAGTCAATAGACTTGTTACAAAACTCATAAAAAATTGTTTTTAATAATATAAACTCTGTAAATAATTTTCTACAGATATATTTATCCTTCCCTGAAATTCCCAGCAACTATGTCCACCGCAATTCTTTACGTATAATAAAGATGTATAAGACAACTAAAGGCTCCGATTGATTTTTCTCGACTCTTTATACTGATATTAAATTTTTTTTTGATTTATAAGATTTTCAAGATAAGTAAAATTAAAATTTGAGATTTCTCATAAGATTTTCAAGCTAATTAAAATTAAAATTGAAAATAAAACAACCCTATATCATTTGAGCATAAATGTAAACATTAGGGTGGCCCTTATTCATACGTAGTGGAAAAAAAATTTCAGAATTTTTTTGCTCTCACCCCCACAGTTTTGTCCGAATACCTAAAAAAATGATCTCCGAATTTTTTGATCTCCAGTTTTTTGTTAATCTGAGATTTCAAAGCCATAAAATCTTGCAAATTATTATGCCTTGCAATATGTTGTTCACAATTCATCAAAGAATAAATATCAGTCATAAATTTTAGAGTATAGTTATTTTATGGTACTCTTATGGGTCCCCAAGGAATATCTCAGAAGCCAAACACGAATTTGATCTAATATTGAGGTTCATTAACGCTTTTTGAAATTGTTTTTTCCATAAATCATCACGAGTCAGTAATCTGACAATAACCAGTAATTTTTTAAGCAATTTGAAATTGTTTAAATAATTTTCATTTGTTTAAACATCCGATTTATTCATTTGAGTCGAGAATGTAGTGGATTTATTAGACAAATGTCAGTTTTTGTGAGTAGGTACTAATTTGTATTTAATACTACTCTTAATTGTTTAAAGAAACTTACATTGTTTAAACGAACTAAAATTATTTAAACAATTTCATATATTTTAAATATTAAATTTACACCATTTTCCTGCAGATGTGAATATTCGTAGGTACTTATTTGTTTTTGAACGATACTTCATAGTGTTTAAACGAAAAAAAATTATTTAAACAGTTTCAATTCGTTCAAACATTATAGAGTATTGTTCAGAAACTAATTAGTACCAACAAATATTCACATCTGCAGAAAAATGGCGAAAATTTAATATTAAGAAAATATGAAATTGCTTAAGCAATTTAAGTTTGTTTAAACAATTAAAGTTCCTTTAAACAATTGAAAGTAGTATTAAAAACGAATTAGTGCTCACAAAAATTGACAATTGTCTAGAATTTCCTTTGCATTCTCGGTTCATATGAATGAACCAAATATTTAAACAAATAAAAATTGTTTCAACAATTTCAATTTGCTTAAACATTCTTGAGTATTGTTCATAAACAAATTAGTACTTTCAAATATCCACATCTGCAGAAGAATGGCGAAAATTAAATATTTAAAAAATATGAAATTGCTTAAACAATTTGAGTTTGTTTAAACAATTCAAGGTTCTTTAAACAATGGAAAGTAGTATTAAAAACAAATTAGTGCTCACAAAGATTGACATTTGTCAAGAAAATCCTTTGCTTTCTCGACTCTTATGAATAAATCGAATATTTAAATAAATAAAAATTGTTCAAACAATTTCAATTTATTGAAACATTCTAGAGTATTGTTTAGAAGCAAATTAGTACCTACAAATATTCAAATCTGCGGGAAATTAAATATTTAGAAAATATGAAATTACTTAAACAATTTGAGTTTGTTTAAACAATTTAAGTTTCTTTAAACAATTAAAAGCAGTATTAAAAACGAATTGGTACTCACACAAATTGACATTTATCTAGAAAATCCTTTACATTCTCGACTCATATGAATAAATCAAACATTTAAACAAATAAAAATTGTTGAAACAATTTCAATTTGTTTAAACATTATAGAGTATTGTACAGAAACAAATTAGTACCTACAAATATTTACATCTGCAGAAGAATGGCGAAAATTAAATATCTAAAGAGTATGAAATTGTTTAAGCAATTTAATTTTTTTTTAAACAATTGAAGTTCCTTTAAACAATTAAGAGTAGTATTAAGAACAAATTAGTGCTCACAAAAATTGAAATTTGTCTAGAAAATCCATGACATTCTCGAATCATGAGAATAAATCAGATGATCAAACGAATAAAAATTGTTTAAACAATTTCAAATTGCTTGAAAAATTACTGGTTATTGTCAGATTACCGACTTGTGATGATTTATAGAAAAAACAATTTCAAAAAGCGTTAATAAACCTCAATATTATTTGAAATCTTAGATTAACAAAAAACTGCTTTTTCCCCATAAGAAACATGTGTTAAACTTTATGGTGTTTGAGGCACGGGTTAATGTTAACCGATTTGTTTAAAATTTGGAGATCATTTTTTTTGGTTATAGAACAAAACTGGGGGTTGCGAGTAAAGAAATTCTAAAAGTGAAAAATAAGGGCCACTCTATTGGACATGTGGACCTGTCTTGGGAGAGATGGAAGTTTTTTGATAATAACCTTGAGTTAACAGCGTTTTTCGAAAGCATTGAGTAGAAATACAGGCCAGAATGTTAAATTCATTGCCGTCTATTCATAGAAATAAGAGAGCTTATGTACATATCGCTCGAACATTGCAGGCCTGCTGCTTGAAAGGCTGTGTATGTATTTTTTGGTTTCTCAATTTAAGCTAAAGAGCCTTTGGAGAGCCTATACATTTTCAATCCAAGTTCAAGGCCTGGATCTGCAGTCTACCGTAAGAAAAATCTCCTTCGCTTTCGGGAGAAATTGTTCAGAAAATTAATTTTTTATTATATCGCATTTGTAAATCATGAGGTACCCTTTAATGAATTCAGTTTCTTATCACTTATTCCGCTCTAGATTCTAGCTCATAATTCATAAGTGAAATCATTTAATAATTTCGAAATAGTAATATTTGTGGCATTCAAGATTTATTTTTGACAGTTTGTAGGTATAATAGGATTAATATTTGAACAGGCTCTTTTTATATATTCTAAAAATATATTCAGGAAGATATTTTAATGGTCCATAATATTTCTTACAACATATCTAACTTTCTACAATGCGCAAAATAAGAAAAAACGCTCAATTTGTCAAAATTTTTCAAAAAACGATAAAAAATGTTGTTAGTATTACACTCAAACCCCGATATAAGCCCAGTTTCGGGAGTTGCTTCGCACTGGCATTGGGCCTGAACCGGATCCCTCGAAACGTAAACAGTCAGGGACGTGTGAACCATTTCCTCATATTACGCAATCTCCGATTTCACGCTTGGTTGAACACCGTCTCTCGCCCCGACCGCTGAGAAACTGCCGGGGCCAGCAGTCGGCCAGCAGTTCTAGGAAGGCGTAAACCGGACGGGCCTTTATGGGGGTTCGAGTGTATATAAGTAAGCCAAACAAAGGTATTATTTTTGCGATAATTTGTTTAATGGGTAAACTAACATATTCAGACAATGAGAGTAACAGAGAACCAAAAAAAAGTGACTGGTCTCACTGGATTTTCAGGTTTATGAATCTAAGGCAAACCGTAGAGTTTCGGAGCAACTGCAATGTAGCTTTTTATACATCTAACTATGTCTTTATTGATATTACCACTTTTTAGAGGTTTACCAATCATTGAATTAAGATCATTTCTGATACGACCAGTTGGATCTTTTTTAAGTTTTTTATGAGTGATTTGGTCCTATAAAAAATGTAGCATTTATCTAGATAGTCGTTTTCGTTCATGTTCACCGTAGTGTTACCGTTGTCGGTGCTTGTGATAATATCTTGATTGTCTGCTATGAATTGTCTTGTTTTATTTCCAAGAATATCAACTGATAATTTCATATTCTTGTTTCAGTTATTATACAAATATAACAAAAGTTGAGAAAAAATTGAAAAAATATTTTAAGAAAATTTTTTAAAATATTTTAAAGAATATGATTGTGTCACAACTCCGACTAATTCTCATCTGATTATCCTAACCAGTCAGATTCTTTGGATTATGTGGAATTTCTACATTTTTTTTTACTTTGTTTTGTTCCCTTTTTCGGAAGCAGACAGACGACATGAAAGCAAGCTGATTCCGGGACAACTATTCTTTGAATCTCGTCATCCATATTTTCCTTTCACCCACCAGAAATATTCGTGTATCTGCGACAGCCTCTCATTCTTTTGTCTCTCTAATTTCTCCATGCTTCACATTATTCTTCATTTCATCTTCACTTTATTCACTGCTTTTCTTTGTTCGACATTGCATACTCATAAATTTCAGTCATCTTTTGTTACTTTCTACGGCTACGTCTAATGTAATTTCACAAGGTCTTCAGAATTATTTAATTAACTGTTAAATCCAATCGCCTTTCCTTTGAATGAAATATCTTCGGAGCTAAGAGGAAAGCAGACTATAAACTTTTTTACACTCCAGCGAGAACTTTGTCGCGAACCCTAAGGCAAAATATTTAAGTGACTGCTTTTAAGAATTGTGAGAACTTCACAAATTCAGGTTTTCTGTATATGAAATTAAAAATTGTCAAGAATCTCTTAGAGAAAAGAATATTTTAGACTTTTCCAAGTAAGAAAGATCCATTTTTCGTGGATCCATGTGAGCAACTAGAAATACGTGACTAAAAGCAATAACACAAGGCGCAACCACTGTCTAAGGAAAAATCATTTCCAAACAGTTTAGAGTAGATTGCCTTAATAAACCTCGGCTTTCCCATGGACAGTAAAGAGGAACCAATAATTTCTTAGTTTCTTTCTTTTTTATTTAGTTTTCTCTCTTTCCCTGCCATTCCTTTAAAGCTGTGCTGCAAGTGTGTCTCCAGTCTTACAATGTAATCTATTGGGCGTGGCGAAATAGTTTTCGATTTCTTGGCTTTAGAGCACGAAAATTTACGATGTTCCGAGCTAACTTCTTTTCCGATCGTCTCGTTCGTACGGTACAATGAGATAGCGAGAAGTTAAACTAGCATTACATATATCTACGAAATACAAACCACTATCAATCAATTACATTCAGATACAATCTACCTCAGTTATTCTATAGACTATAAATATGTTAATATAGTCTGAAACATGTTTCTCTCGTTCAAAATCTAACAATTTCACTTTATGAATATTTAAAATTAAAGTATTTCAAATTGTGTAGTGAAAAGTTTTACCTGGAGGGGAGAGGTCGTTAATTACTCGGATTTCTAATATAGGGGCTAGATGGCAGGATTGCAAGATTGCATAAGATTGCGAAAGACTACATGGATTATAGGAAATTTATTATAGAAGATAATTATTCCACGTGGGAAGATTCCCCGAAAAGTACTCCATGGAAATTTTACGGAAATTCCAGTTGGGAATTCTGCTGAGTTTCCGTGGCAATTCCAGTATCTTTCCGGCTGCAAAACCCAGCCTGTAATGGAGCCCGGAGATTCCAAGAAAACGCTATACTATGTTTACCTCTGCCCGGTCGATTTCTCAGTGGTTACTGGGACAACCCGTCATTGTAGAACATTCCCCAAGTGCACCAGGTGTAAAAAATACATTTCCTTCGAGGAAGTTGACTTTTAAATAAGAATTGGTGGCACCCTTAAGGTTACTGGGACGACCCGTCATTGTACAACATCTTCCGTGTGCACCAGGTGTACAAAATACATCTTTTTCGACGAAGTCAAGTTCTAAGTAATAACACAGCCACACAAAAAAAGTTTGGTACTTTTGACGAGACACATGTATTCCTATGTGCAACTTGTAAGCCAGCATTGCCTTTTTATGGATTTTGAGCTGTAGAACACAGTTTTGAAGTCAAATCTGCATAGAAGGGAACAAATCTGTCAGATTATTTCGAAAGCATACTGTATGGAAACAATCTTCTCTTAGAGAAGTCTTTCTCGTCACATTTATCGTAAGTAAGCTTACTGCGTTTCTTCTGAACGATGAGTTCTGAGCCTCTTGTTCTATGATTCAGTCATGAATCTTCGGACTAGAGTGTCCATACATTTGCATCCATTGAATTCACTAAAATATTTAGTGTAATTACCTGTTACTGCGCCAGATACTGGAGGTGATGACAGCTGCTCTGAAAAGAGATGTGTAGAATGATTTACTTTCCAGCCCAGTCGGTAACGAAGCCCGCGAAGGCGCGCTGTCCTGCAGGCGGACGTTAGGGTGTGAGAATGAAGCTATAGTGCGTCTGGCGATGAGTCGACATTGTCCTTATCAAAGCCGAAGAGCCCTCATACTTAACCCTGGGAAGGTATGAGGGTTATCACCCCCAGGACAGTGAACTGCCTGCGATCGGGCCAGGACCCTTTAATGCTTGCGGATTGAAATAACCATGGCTTCCAAAACAAAAAACTTGAGAAAAACGCATAGTTGGGAAAATAATCAGAATCAGTTTTGTTACATTTGTACGAAATATGAAATCCCAAAATATCGGAAGAACATTACTGGGAAAATTCAGGACATGTATGCAAAACACTTCAACATTGAGTTTCCAGAACGAGAGGAAAGCTGGGCTCCTCATATTATATGCTCCGCTTGCAATTTAATGTTGTACGAATGCGAAGAAAGTAAAAACAATGCAAGCTTGAAGTTTATTGTAAAGAAAACGATTGTAGGACAATCAGCATTGAAATAAATAATACAAAGATATTAACGAAATTAATGTAGAAGATAGAACAACTACAAAGGAATGATTTATTCTGGGCTTATTATAATTATTATAATTATTATAATCTTCTTATAATCTTAATATAATCTAATCTTATTATAGTCTTATTTAAAAGTACTATACAGAACGATAGCGATTCTGCACAAATAAACTTTACATAGAAAAAATCTGTGAACTCCCTTGCTACTTTTAAAATCGCTTCAAATTTCATTGAAATTCATGAAAATCATTTGGGGTCTCTTGAAATCTCTTGATACTTCTGGAAATATTCTTAAATCCATTGAAATTTTTGAAATCTGTTACAATTCTTCGAAAGCCCTTGCAATATTACAACCCCCTTTGTATTCCTTCGAAATCTTTGAAATAGTTAGAAATCTGTAAATTATATTTATTCCCTGTGGACGATTATGTAACTTTTTAGCTTTTATCCACACGTCCACTTTTTTGAAATTCACGTTGGTTTTTTTTGTTTAAATTTAAGTTACAATTAATATGTCCAAAAAATACAATCGACGTGTATTTTGAAAAAGTGGATCTGAAAGTGAGAGCGAAAAGTTATATAATCCCTCTTGCCTCCTCTAAAGGGGCTAGAAATCTCTTCAGATTTGTGGATACATAATTCTTCGAAATCCCTTGTAATTTTTTGAATGTCTTGACATTATTTGAAACATTTCAGAATAACTCGAAAACTTTAAAACCCTTTGAAACTTTTTAAATCATCTCTTGAAATTTTTGAAATCCATTCAAATTAAACTCATTAGTGGTCTCGAAAAAGGCCGTTGAAATCCATATAAATCTTTGAAATCCCTTGAATTCCTTGGCGATTCCATAAATTTTTTTTAATCTTCTGAAATTCCTTAAAAAACCTTAAAATCCCTAGAAAATTCTGAAATCGCTGAAAATGCCTTAACATTTCATTCTCTACAATTTAATGATTTAGAAATCCCTAAAAATCTCTTTGATCTGAATTAAAATGAAGGTATTAATTAAATTTCTCTAAGGAAAATCGCTCAAATCTCTAAAAATCTTAAGAATCCCTTGAAATCTTTGGAACCGCTAAGAATCCCTTAAAATCTTCGGAAATCCTACAAATTTTTTGAAACTCCTTTCATTTTTTCAAATCGCTTGAAATCCTTTGGAATTCCTCAAAATTATTTGAGATCTTCGGAAATCAGAAAAAAACCATTAAAGTATAAATCATTTGATATCCCACAAATATGAATTGAATGAAACTTATATATTGAAGTTCTTTGAGAAACGGCTGAAACCCCTAGGAACCTTTAAATCCCTTGGAATCCTTGGGGATTAGCATTTTGAAATCTCTCGAAGGCCTTTGGAATTTCTTAAAATTTCTTGAATTCTCTGGAAATCGGGAAAATTCATTAAAGTCAGTATTTATCATATCAAATCCCTTGAATATGAAGTAATAAAACTTATTCATTTGAATTCTCGAAAAAAACCTGAAATCCTTAGATACCTTAAAAACCCCTTGAAATCCTTGGAGAATAAATAAAATCCTGTTAATCTTGCGAAGTTTCTTGAAATACATTTAGACCCCAAAAAATCTCTGAAATCGCTAGGAATCTCTTGAAATTTAATTTAATTTTGATTATTCTCCAAAGTTCTCGAGAATTCTCTTAAAATTCACTGGAATCACATAAAATGGCTTGACATCCTTGGAAATCGGAAAAACTCATTCAAGTCTGAGTCATTTGAAATCCCTTGAAATCCTCGGAGATTTGATAAAGTCCTTCAAATTTTGTGAAGTTTCTTGAAATACATTAGAATCCCAAGAAATCTTTGGAATCGCTAGGAATCACTTGAAATATATTTTATTTCAATTATTTTCTAACGTTCTCTAGAAATCTCTTGAAATCTCTGGAAATCCTACAAAATTCTTTGAAATCCCTTGAAACTTTTGAAATCTTTCGAAACCCTTCGGAATCGATTAAAATCCCTTGAAATTTATGGAAATTTTGGAGAAACCCTTAAATCTTGTGAAGCTCTTTGAAATACATTAGAATCCCAAGAAATCTTAAGAATCGCCAAGAATCTTTTGAGATTTAATTTAATTTCAATTATTTTCTCAAGTTCTCTAGAAATCTCTTCAAATCGTTCGAAATGCTACAAAATTCAAGATCCCTTTCAATTTCCGAAATCTCTTGACACTCTTTGGAAACCCCTAAAATCCCCGGAAATATTTGGAATATTTGAAATCATCCAAAGTCCTTTGAAATGCTTTGAATTCTTACGAAACTTCGTGGAAATCCGTGAAAATATTTTTTAATCTCTTCAAAAGCAATGGCATCCTTCAAAATTAGTTAAAATGTTTGCAAATCCAATAGTATCCTTTTGAAAGCTTCAAAATTCATGTAAGTCCCTCGAAATATACTGAAATCCATTGAAATCCCTCAAAATCGCCTGATGTGTTTGGAAATCTTTAAAATCATTTCAAGTATCGTTATTTTCTATGGAGTCAGATAAAATCATTTAATTAATTTGAAGTGCCTTAAAGAAATAAATGAATCATTCGTCTATAGTTTCTCTATTTCTTGCATCAATTTTTCCAATATTTAAAAATTATTCATTTCTATACTGATTTTCTCATAATGATTTTCTATAATGACTTTTCTAAAATCGCCAAAAAATTTGAAGGAATTCATTATAGGAAAATCACTATAGGCCTATACTGAATTTTCTATAATATTATTTAATAAAGGAGCATTATAAGGGATTGTAAGAGATTGCATCGGATTGCGAAGGATTGCATCAGCTTGCACACGATTGCATAAGATTGCAGAGAGAGTGTAGACCAGATTGCAGCTGTAATTAACCCATCGGTCTTACCACTTGAAATTTTCAAATTAGATATAAATTGAACATCATTGATGAAGTTTGAAATAAAATATTTTTAATTGAAGTGATTTAGAATTGGTAAAAAACAATAATTTATCATTGGTGTGTTCGGCATTGACAAGTTCTAAGTACAAATGTATCAGGGTATTGCTTAAACAACTTAGCCAAAGCTAGAAGCCACATTTAGTCATATTTATTTTTGCGGAACTGTCTCCTCCAGAAATACACAAAATCAAAAAATGAGCCAATGTTTCGAGCCCACCACTTCACCTGTAGAAAATGATTGTCATTTTAAATAGTGCTCAACACTTTTAGGCATGCTTAAAATTACAATTGTAACAACCTGAAGATTTTAAAATTGAAAAATTCAAATTTAAAAGAATACAAAGTCGTTGAAAAATGTTTATTTTGAATTGAAAGCACAGAAAGTGAAAAAGAAAATCAAAATTAAGGATATTTTAATATTAATAATCGAATCGAGGACATCCCTTGAAAATTTCAGGTTCTCTTCCTGTGACAAAAAAGCTAGTTATTTGCTTCCTTGAAAATCGTGGTCGAAATGGAAGTATAAATTCTCAAGCCTTAAGACTGTTTAATTGAGTAATTACCCAATTATGCTTTCTGGTCGTAAGTCAGCTCTACCAGTCCGGTGGTAATCCCTCCGGAATAATCAACCCAATTAGGTTGATTCAAAACGTTGCCTAACGTGGCAGGAATTTTATGTCGAATTTCAGAGACAGTGAAAATGTCTGGCTCATCTTATATTCGCACATAAATTCAGTAATTTCATTTTTTGTCAGCGAAATTCAGGGTTCTGCAGATTCTGAATGTCAATAACTTGGAGCTTTATGTTTCTAGATTGAACACAGATAACTCAACAAGATTACTACCGAAACGGTGTTATTGGAGAACGATTCAGCAAGTTCGTTAAGTTGGTTTCTCCTCCTCAGATCATGAATAACCGAGACAAAGTTAACAGCTAAGTGGTTCATTACTTCCCCTGTTGCATTGAAAATTAGAAGTGACACACTCAATTAATTTTATGTAAGAGACTGTAAGCTTACCCACGGTGGTTTTAATTTCGATGTCTGGGTCTTTTAGAAATTTTGTAATTTTGTCTAGTGTATTTCCATGCTTGAATGATTCACACAAGCTCGAAAAATTTTTTATCGAAAAGTGAAAAAAAAAGAATTCTATTAAATACCAAATCCAAAACTTTAAAATTTGCTCTGATTTTAATTTCGACTCTTGGGTCTTGTCAATTTTTTCTTGGTGTATTTCTATGCTAAAAAGCCTACACATGCTCACAAAAATCTTTAAACCGCATGTTATGAAAATAATTTCATTGCAAACAAAAATCAGAAATTTAAAAACTCTGTGTATTTCCAGTTTCGATTTCTGGATCTTGACAATTTTTTCTCCAGTGCATTTTTGTGACTGGGATGTTTTCAAGCAATAAACTACTTTTTTAAGTAGTAGCGATTTTGAATTTCACATTTTTTTGTTTTCAACCCACCCTTATTTATGTTTATCCCTTGAATCCACTCATATAATCTATCTGAAAGAATGTCTTCTTTATTTTGTATTTAAGTTTTCCACATCAATAAAAAATGTAACAATTTTAGTTATCAATACGGTGCACGGTGGGCTTGTATTAAGTTCAACTCAGAAGGGCTTGCAGCTCTCGTATCCTGAAATCATTTCAGTGCTGCCTCACGATTATTGAGAGGCAAAAAAAATTGCTGGAAGGATTGTCGAATAAGCTTAAGTTTTCATTTTGATATTCAGATTATTATGTATATTTTCGTAAAAATAACTGCAAAGCGGTGTTTTCGTAGCTTAAACTCTGTAGCTTGGGATCGAAAAAAGTGCCTGAACGTTAAACATCTTTGGACAGCCGGGACCCATTAAAATTTTGGGAAAATTTGTGAAAAATTGCAGTTTCTATCAGTTTTTAAAATATTTCTAAACTATAGAGCACGCTACTTCAAATTTGTCTTACCAAAATTAAAGTACATCAAATTCCCCGTAGAACTAAAGAAAGAAGAATAATTTATTTCATATAGTCTATGACATACAGCCTTCGGAAGTTATATTCATCTGAAAAATTTGTTAAAAAAATATATATTTTTAGTTTTTGTTAAATAGCATATTTCCTGTGCACTGTGAACAAAATTTGTCAAAGTATGATACCAACTTTTAAAACAAAACTCATTTTTATGGATAAATTTCAGAAGTTGTTAAGGTTTCACAGATTTGGATGTTCTTTCATACACTTTTATCATCATGGAAACAACTTTCAACACAAGTTTCAGTAGAAACTCGAAAATCGAAAAACAAACTTTTTACGAGCTTTAATAAAAGTGACTATTTTTCAACTTGCTATAACTTCAGATTAATGAGAGGTATAACATTAAAATTTTTTTATCTTTAATTGAAATCAAGTCTGCTTCAATTCATATCCTAATTTGGAAAAATTTTTGCAGATCGGGTAAAGAAACAACAAAGTTGTTTCGAAATCGAATCCGACCAAACAAGAAGACCCAAAGGTGCTCCTTGAAGGATAGGACAGTTTGTTGCTGACAGGCCCATGCAAAGCATTCTCAATTCCGAAAACCTCAGTGCTAGTAGTTCCTTTGCTAATCTTCTCAGCATATTCCCAAAATAATTTCTTATTTCCTTCAAAAGCATTTCGCATTTTTTTTATCTTCTTTCGCTTTGGTATTATCCTTGCTTTCTTTGACAAGTATATTGGCTTTTCTGTTTTTGTCCCCATTGTCATTTTCTAATTTAGTCCTTTCCTTATCGCTAAGACCATTAATATTCAAAATTCTCGAGTATGCTTGCTCTTTCTCGTTGATAGTCATGCGGATTCCATTATTCCACCAAGCATCTTCAGCCCTTCTTTCTACAGTCTTAGTACCGCAAAATTCAAATGCGCTCTTGAAGATACTATTCCGTAGTATTATCCAAGCACCCTCTACATTATTATTGCCTAATTCCGTCTTCCAATCTCCGTTATGATGACTTAGGCTCATTTTTGAAGACTAAGATGTAGTGATTCATTCCGCACGCAGAATGTCTCATGAGCCTTGTATCCCTTACAAGTCCTCTCAGTCTCTCATCTGCTACAACAAAGTCAATCCTACTGTGACTATCACCTCTCCACCAACTGTACATGTGGATCATTTTATGTCTGAACCAAATATTTGTGATGAACAAGCCTTTTCCTAAGCATAGGTAAGCTAATCAATTTATCCCCGTTACCGTTCATTTTTGGATCTTCGAAGTGACCCAGTACCCTGTCGGTACCTTTGCGTAGCACACTAACCCAGACATTCATATCTCCGAGTAAAATTATTCTTTCGCTGGGATCGCAAGTACCTATAACATCATTTAACGAGTCCCAAAAGGTATTTTTTACATCCCTACTGTCATTATGAACTCAAGCGTAGCACACTATTATAAACAGACTTCCGATCCCCACTTCCATCCTAACCCACAGTAATCTAGGAGATACACATTCATACTTTTTGACATGCTGTTTTGCTGTCTCATTCATAATCAAACAGTCTCCTTGGGTACCATATGATACATTATCTAATCTTGTGCAAAGTTCGAGTCCGTTCTATCTTTCTTACCCCACATTCCTTCTCCTTTGTTTTCGGTACATAAAAAATATCTAGTTTTCTCACGCGCATTGTATCCTGCGATTCCATTTCCTTAAGATTATTTACACCTCTAGCATTCTGAACACCCAATCTCCATTTATCGCCTGAAACTTATCCGAGGGCATGCCTTCCGTCAACAGAAGTGTCAATCCCGAGGCTATATTATTATTTGTATTATTCATTGACAAAAGTATACACCGAACTACAACTTGATGCGAGAAATTTATTCCACAAGTATAAAATCATGTCCAAGCTGAGCAGCTAAGTCGTCGTAAATATAGAGTGGTCCATTCATAACGTCAGTCCCACCAAACTTCGGTCATTCAACGGAAAGTATGAAAACCAAGCCAGAACCAAAGGAGTTACGATCGGCTTGTGTTGTGCACTGAAGAGGGCACTAATCTCCTGCAGTTTGGCCTCTAAGAGAGAAAAAGACCACGCATTTCTCCAGTAATGTGATAAGAATTCTCAACCGTGAATAAAAACCTTTGGCAAACTCATTTTTTGATAAGTACCATGTGAATATTTTAATAAGTTAATGTTACGTTACCCTTACAGTCATGTTTGCTTTATCATCACTTCAATCATATTTCAGCAGTAATTTTTAGGACATAGTTCTTATGAGTAATGTCTGATGTCGTTCCTTCTTGTGATATAGTTTTTTTTAAATCGATATTAACAGCGTTTTTGAGCATGTAATTTAAACTTCTAGAGTCTTGTCAAGATTTTAGCATACTTTGTTGAAATTTCTACATATTTTCATCATTGGAGAACGATAGAGAACTGAGTTTAATACCGTTTTCGAATATACTGCTATCTTAATTCCACAAGTCGTATCTGCACTTTGGATGAGTCACCTATAACTTCACCAAACTTCAGAAAAAAATGCATGAACGGCTTTCTTGCCGTTTAGATTTATGAACAAACATTTTGCAGTATGATGTATGAAATAAACATTCATAAACATAAACGACAAGGCAGGTGTTCATGAATTTTTTATTAAAATTTTACAATGTTACAGGTGACTCATCCAACATCCAGATACGACTGTTAGACAATAAAATCTTTTACAAAGGTCGATGTAGTTGCATCTTCTAGGAATAGCATCCATGCTTTTCACAAGCGAGTAACTTTCAATCTTTTTTCGGTTTTCGAAGAGCATTGTCTCTTCCAGGGCTCCACACTATTGACAAAAAATTTTTAGGAAAATTTTTTTCAAACAGAATTTTTGTTGTGGAAAATCCGGTATTTTTTCAGAATGATGGAGTTGATGACACCGAATCCATTTCAAATCAGACAGGCAATGCAAATTCAAATCACAGAATCTTTCGCCTCTCAAATATGTTGTTTTTGAGGGAAAGGAGACGACATGTATTTTTACCGTTTTGAGAAAAAAATCATTTTCGCAAAATTATGAGTATTGGAAATTTTGAGCTTAAAAAAAGAAACATAAATTTCTTCTTCAAACATTTATAACTTTTGACCTGATGAAGATATTTAGGTTCTATTTCCTTACTGTTGTGAGTCTGATAGTCGTCTTAGAAAATTCATCTGAAAATTAAGAAAATGATTGAAATAACGTAAATGGCGGCCGTTTATCTGGAAATATTAAAACTCAATTTTCTCAAAAACGACACCATTTTTTTGCCCAAATTTTATTGCTGAATTGGGACTCGAGCCAAACTATTTTCTAGGCAAGAGAATTTCGTTTCGAAATATTTAATTTTTATATTTTTTGTACCAACAACGACATATTCGACTAGTTTAATAGAAAAAATTCACTTATTTCAAAAAGTCCTACAAAGAATACTTGTTTCTGTTTATGATATCTTCCATCGCTTGCGAGCAAAATTAGAATATTCAATTTAACGAAAAAAAGCTGGCGATCACAAAAATGATTTGACCTGCATAAAACTTACAAAATGTCTTGTTTATACATAAACACGAATTTGAAAAAATTACTGTATACAATAAAAAATGGGCTTTTCCATAAAATCAACTATTCATGTTTTTAAAATTTAGCTAGGAAGAACATGCCGAATTCAATGGAGAACCTCACTTTGTATATTTCATCCAGTATGTTTTGAAAATCATTTTTGTGGCTACGCGAATCTTTGCCGAACAAGATTCCAAGAAATTTTTTAACTAGTCTCAAATGGCCGTATGTATTAACCACTTTGACTTCAAGTGAGGATTGTGAAAAATACATGCCTACTGCTACTAGGTACACAGGATTTTGATGAATGCTTTCCTCAAACACTAAATTCAAATTCATAAAAATATCTCAGCCGGATCTGAAGCAATCGAAAAGCTGCAGGCTGTTATGTGTGATAATGAGGTCTTTTTTGACCTTTTTGAAGCAAAATTCTCACATATAACAATGTGTAGTTTTTCGACTGTTTCAGATTCAGCTGAAATATTTTCAGGAGTTATAAGTTAGGCTTTGAGGAAACTATCCATCGAAATCCGAAGCTCCTAGAGGGCGTGCAGAAATATGACAGCTAAATATACAGACTCGTCCCACTGTGCGCCGTCTTGTTAATTTCGAACATTTTCTTAATTTTCTCGTGGAGTTTGAAAGACGACAATAAACCGCACAAGATTCATTAAAGAGAACTTGAATATCTCAATTAGGTCAGACGTTATATAGATTCAAAACAAGAAAATTTTTTTTTCAAACAGGCCTAAAATTTTAAATAGTTATAACTTCGCAAAAATGATTTTTCACTAAAAACGGTGGAATTCGTGTCACCTTATTTTCTTTGAAAGACAACATACTCAACAGACGAATGATTCTGTGACATAAAGCTGCATTACTTACCTGATTTAAAATGCATTTGGTCATGACTTTTTTCTTCTTTATAATTACAAGGGGTTTCCTATATTTTAGAAATCCAGAAGGAAATTTGAAAGAACTAAGGAATTAAAAAATTATCAAAACAGCTCATAACGCTTTGAACCAAATTCAAAGTACGAACGAATCGAGACTTACCGGGCAGCTACTATCGTCGGTATAAAGAAAATTGTATTTTAATTACATTTTTTTTTCAATTAGAAATACTAATGTTCGCCCATGCATCCTCTTCATCTTCTTCAGCTGCGTTTTGTACTGACAACTACTCAGGGGCTGTTGGGAGGCGACAGGGGTCGATGTAGACGATTTGGCAATTTATGTCCTACACCTAACCTATCACCTTCTTGTGGCGTTATTTCCACCTGAATAGCAGGTCTCCTATAATTTTGTTTAATCTGTTGGCCAGCAAGATCAAATATTGGCTGAACATAATTGTTATGGTCGCGCCATCCTACCAGAAAACTACCTTGTCCTACAAAAGATATACCAATTTGGGCTTCGATGAGAATATTCGCTATATTTTCTGCTGTACCCTGAACTGTTTGGGAGTGAGTAAATTCGGAGAAGGGAGCTGAAACATCGAGAAAAAGTTTTTCATGTAGATAAATCATGCAGTTATTAAATATAGGTATTAGATAGGACGTGTGTCAATAAGGGAAACCTATTCACTCCGTTCAACCACAATGGTTCACAACGTTCAACACGAGAATGCAAAATGACTATTTTTACACTCTCATCCTTATAGTCTATTGGATTTATGTGAAGATTGTCTTTGCGTATTTAATCGAATTTCGACGTTTTCCCCACGTGGAAGGATTCCCCGGAAAGTACTCGACGAAAATTCTACGGGAATTCCAGCTGGAAATTCCGCTGACTTTCCGTGGAAATTCTACTAACTTTCCGGCTGCATATTCTAGCCTGTAAAGGACCCAGAAAATTCCAAGAAAACGCTGTACTATTTTTACTCTATGACACTTAAGTCTGCGCAGTGGAGTTATGTCGGACTACCAGATGCGCAGTAGAATTATGTCATACTTGCAGATGCGCAATAGAATAATGCTGCATTTCCGAATGCCCAGCAGACTCTTACAGGGTTTATGGTTAGGCACTACGATTGCATGGCATTTAAAGCAGCGCACTAAAGTTGGATCGTTCTTCCAGATGCATACGATATAACACTACAGCGCATCTATAACTGCAGTATAACCTTACTGCGCAGCCTTAATTGTCATACACATTTAACTCGCAGTAATAATGACCACATAACTAATGCGCTACAATTAAAGCTACAGAAGTCCACTACGCAGTCATGATTACGACATAAGTATAACGCGCAACCTTGAATACCACGTTAGTATACTGCGCAGCTGAATAGATAGCATTATTCTCCTGCAAGTATGACATCACTTGACTGCACAGCCTTGAGTGTTATACAATTGTACTGCGCAACTATAAGGCCCACAAAACTGTACTGCGCAGACGTAAATGCAGCATAACTCTAGTATGCTTGAGAAGTACGACTCAACTCTACTGCATAGCCTTATGTGTTATATAATTGTACTGCGCAGCCATAAAGCCCACAGAAGTGTCCTGAGCAGTCGAAAATGCGTCATAACTCTAATGCGCATCCGGAAGTACGACATAACTCTACTGCGCAACCTTTGGTATCATAGAGTTGAACTGCGCAATTATAAACACTATACAAGTCTACCGCGCGGCCAAAAATTTGGCGTTACTCTAATGCGCATCCAGAAGTACGACATAACTCTACTGCTCATCTTTTAGTGTCATAGAGTTTAACTGCGCAACCATGAAGTCACAGAAGTGTCCTATGTAGATGTAAATGCGGCATAACTCTAGTGCGCATCTGGAAGTACGGCATAACTTCACTGCGCAGACTTAAGTGTCATAAAGTTGAACTGCACAACCATAAGCACTATAGAGGTCTACTGCGCAGCTAGGAATGCAGCATAACTCTAGTGAGCATCCGGAAGTACGACATAACTCCACAGTGCAGACTTAACCTTCCGGTGGGCGCGCCTTTGAAAGTCACACAAGCGGGCGCGTAGCAGCACTGAGTGCTGCCTCCAGAAAATCGGCTTTCCTGCTCATGAAGTAGTCCTGCTTTCGAGGTAAATGTTTTTTTTGAAAGAAGGAACTTGCAACATTCCAATACAGCCAATTCCACAATGAAAGGAACCCTCAATTGGAAAGAAGATCAAAAATCAAACTCATGATCAAATAAAACTAGAATTTGTCAGTCAAAATATTACTCAAACTGTAAACATATCAAAATCAAAATATTGCCTGAGAGTAGTAACTATTGAATAGGAAAATACCCGTCAGAACATAATTTGTAGGAATGTAACTGTTCTCTCATGGAAATAGAGATATAAAACATTAGAATGAAAGACTTTGACAATGACGTTCTATGCACAATCTTCACAAGTTGCGATATGTCTTGAGTGTTTCTTGCAAACAAATTTGTTGCAGTCATTACATCTGACAGTTGTACGATTGCACTTTTTCCCCCACAGAGATGACATGGTCCAGGACTTTCTTCTGTTTCTGAAGCAGCCAATGGTTGGGGTTCCTTGCGGTATTTGACAAGAAACAGTCGGATGTCTCTTGGAAGAGTGCTAATCTGAGTTCTTATTTTTAGACGAGCCTCTAAAGTTCGAACGCTAAATGACTGAGGAATTCATGACGGTGTTTAGTGGATTCGTGGTAATTATGGAAAAACACCGCTTGTGAGTTGATGCTAGCTCAGTCCAAAAAACTGAAAAAAATCCTTAGCGTTCATCTCCTTGTTTGCTCTGCAGTTGACGTGGCAGCGCTGAGTGCTGACACGCGCCCACCGGAAAGTTAAGTGTCATAGAGTTGAACTGCGGAATCATTAACATTATAGAAGTCTATTGCTCAGCCGTAAATGCGACATAACTCTAGTTCACATCCAGAAGTACGAGATAACGTTACTGCGCAGACTTAAGTGTCAAAGACTTTAACTGCGCAGTCATGAACACTATAGAAGTCTACTGCGCAGGCGGAAATGCGGCATAACTCTAGTGCACATCCGGAAGTACGACATAACTTCACAGTGCAGACTTAAGTGTCATAGAGTTGAACTGCGCAACCATAAGCACTAGAGAAGTCTACTCCGCAGCCGTAAATGTCACATAACTATGTGCGCATCCGGAAGTACGACATAACTTCATAGTGCAGATTCAAGTGTCATAGAGTTGAACTGCGCAACCATAAGCACTATAGAAGTCTACTGCGCAGCCGTAAATGCGACATAACTCGAGTGCGCATCCGAAATTACGACGTAACTCTACTGCACAGCTTTAAGTGTTATAGAGTTGAACAGCTCAACTTCTTCGAGGAAGATGTATTTTTTACATCTGGTGCACACGGAGGGTATTGTACAATGAGGGGTCATCCCAGTAACCCCGAACGAACGACTAATTCCTATTGAAAAGTCAACTTCCTCAAGGAAAATGTATTTGTTACACCTAGTGCAAACGGAATATGTTCGGACGACGGTCGAAACCTGCGGGAGTCGACCGAGGCCAGAGGTAAAAATAGTATAGCTTCTTCTCGGAATTTCCTGGGTCCATGACAGGCTGGAATATGCAGCCGGAAAGTTAGTGGAATTTTCACGAAGAGTCAACGGAATTTCCAGCTGGAATTCCTGTAGAATTTCCGTGGAGTACTTTCCGGGGAATCCTTCCACGTGGTTCAGACTCACTTATTGAGAAAAAATGTATTTTACATCAGTGTCTGTCTTACTGTCTCATTCGAGTGCTAACCGCTTCGAGCATGCGTAACGTCCGAGACTGGACGAGTCGAGGATTACCGTGCAGCTACTGTCACCGGTACAAAGGAAATTGTATTTTAGTTATAAATTCTTCTTAAAATTAGAATGATAATTGATATCCGCCACCGCGTCCGCGTCGTATCTGCGTCTTCCACTTCCGCCTACTTAGCCTACATTAGTTTACACATATAACAAATCACCTTGCCAGAAGGACATCTGCTCATGGGTTATGCGATGTCGTGCAATCTGCATGCCTGCAAGATTAAATATTGGAAGAAAATGAATTGGATTGTTGAACCATCCCAAGATGTAATCACCTCGTGCATAAAAAGATATAGGAAGTTGGGGACGGATCAGAATATCCCTCACAGTTCGCTCTCTACCCGTGAATATGTGGGCGCGTTGCCAGACGCCACGAGGGCAAACTGAAACATCGAGTCAAAGTTTTTAATGTGAATGAATATTGTAGTAATTAAGTATGCATACCATATAAGAAGTACACGGAGGGTTATTAGTAAGGGAAACTCCTTTACCCTGTTCAACACAAGAACAGAAGTCCTCGTAAGTCATAAAATACTGATCTGCCCCATTTTTCTCAAGAAATTTAAAATAAATCAAAATTTAAAACAAGTATTTTCATAACCCAAAAAAATCTCTTTTCAAGATCTACAGTTTTATAGGATGGTTTCTTCTCAAATCTCAATACTTTCGAAGCTCGGCAATGGGAGATGGAAGGAGTTGAAAGTTTTAAATAATATATCAAACAGGCTCTGAAACCCTTTTTAGTAGGCGCATGTCGCCTACTTTTAGTAATTTCTAATTCATATTGTAATTGATAACAGGGTTATGATGCACTCTCTAATAACGAATTCTGGTTCTGAAGCCATGTTTCCAATTCCAGTATGAATGAAAATAATGAAAATGCATTATTCAAACAAAATACAAACTTCAATGAGCCAGTCCGAAACAACGCGACGTGAGCTGATAATCTGATATATTTTCTGTCGTTTCCTAAAATTTAAGCGAGATATCTTTTTCAGTTTGAAAATAGGAAAGCGAGAAAAAAAATACATGAGAAACACAGTAATTTATGACGTCATAGAATATCATTTGCGATACGCTTCGTTCGCAAGTTTGAGCACGCCTAGGGCGCGCATCTGTCGGATCTCACGCTTCACGCACGATAATGTATTAGTCGCACTACGCGCTCAGATATTTTCGGTCCTCGCAGTTCGTGCTCGACTTAGTTCACAGTTAAATTTCATCATATGCAAAAGCTTACTTGCAAATATGATAAAACTGCCGGAACATCTTATTTTGAAGATAATATTAAATTCATTTTGAATTTAGATTAAGAAGAAAATTAATTTACTTGAGACTCTATCGGCCTTACGTTCCACATTCTCATTACAAGACTCATGCTCGATTTTTGATATGCATTTATATAGTTCTCTAATAAATTATGTAAGAATAATTGCCAAAAATTATACCATTTTAGACAATGAGATCAAGGAATGTCTTTGTCATGAATATCATAGTCCAAGAGCTCATGAAAAAAAAATCCGGCTGATTTTATATCGGCTGAAAAAATTGTAAAATATTGTCCCAAATGTGTATAATATGAAATCGAGTGACTGCCAGCTCGAATCGGCTGCGTTCGTTAATTAAAAAAATTTTAATTGCGTTTTTCGAAATGAAAATCCGACCAATTGCGTTTTGCATGGAAATTCGTTTATACATAGTAAAAACATTGCTAAATATGACTTCGAGTGACTGCCACTCGAAATCGGTTGCAAAGCCCTGACTGCCAATCAGAAATCAATAATTTTTTTTTTGAAAATTCGACTCATCGCAAATCGTGCGAAGAAAATATGATGTGATTAAAGGTATCAAAAAATGATTCCCAAGTGACTGCCTTGTCAAGGCCGTTGCTTTTCTCTGACTGCCAGCCCCCAGAGTCAGCGTTGCATCGTCCGGCCATGGGTACCGCTGATGTGTCGGCATGCTTTGCTTCGATATTTTATCTTGTGTATATGTATATATATATTTTATCTTGTATATATATATATATATATATATATATATATATATATATATATGTCTTACATCATATGAACCAAGCAAAAAATCTAATGTTTGCAGTAAAGAATCACAACAT
>JAUMHM010000016.1:15184071-15199315 GCA_032362435.1 Melikaiella ostensackeni
ACTTCAGTTCTCTTGAGAACTGTTCACTAAAAATTATCACACCAAATGCGTTTATTTAAGTCAATAACATGTCATAGGTTACGTTGTTTGTTTATCTCACTCATCACTTCATTACAGCACTTTTTCTAAAACATTACCACATAAAACGTCTTCAATATATTGTTTGTTTGAAAATTACTATATTCGTCACTTCACTAATCACTTTTCACTTGAACACAATCACGGAAAATCTTTGACCATTTATTGTGATTACGATAATGTCTCGGGTTATTTTAATGTTCCTTGTTTACGAATGCAAATTTGGCGTTCGTTCGTTGACAGCTGACATTAGCGCCTCTGTTGGAAGGAAAAATAAACGGAAAAATCCCCTTTCTTCACCCTACCGCCCATGATTGGCTAACGATAAATGAATTCCAGCTTAGCGGGCGAAATCGCAAATGCCCTTGGCTGAAATTTTGAAGCGTCAACCATCATTGGTTGCCCACGAAATCACGCTCCTAGGCGCTGATGATTATAGAAAAGACATGGTCTCGTTTCTTCGTCTTGTAAGCCCGCCAAAGAAAATTCGACCGAATTTGTCTGATCTGAATAGGTTGGTTCTTAATCAACCTGCATGATTACTGTAGTTTCCGAAATGAATTTTTCGAAGAAAAGTATAGGACACCCATGAGCTCTCTCTCCGTTTTCCGAGGCAATTACAGATCTAAATATGCAAAAACTGGAACAAGATGTATTCAAAAAGCTTACTTTTGATTAATACATATTTTTCTACAAGTACGTCGATTCACGAATTGGTTCCGTGAGGAGACTCATTTAAACAGATACGTAAATTCTAATTCTAATATTTCTGGAAGAGATAAAATTTCAGTTATTTACAGGCTTACTGATAAATCTATTAAACTATCTGATTCAAAATTTAGAGATAATAATATTTTAAAAGTTATAGAAATTTCAAAACAGAATGGTTATTTCATTAGATTTATTGAAAGATTCATTGAGAAAAGGGTTGGGAAGATCAACAATGTTAATGCACAAATTCAATTTAATAACTCACAAGCTTTTGATTATAGCAATGTCGTTATTTTGCTATATGTTAATGAACTTTCTAGATTTCTCATTAATATTTTTAAATATTCAATATCGAAATAGTTTTTACATATCAAAAAAGAAATTTTCAGTTGCTTTTCTGATAACGAAGATATCACTCCTTTCGATTTGAAAACACATCTGATTTACAGCGTTCCACGTGAATGTGGTTTGGTTTATATCGGACGGAAAAAAGGTACATTAAAACTAGAATCAAAGAACACAAAAAACGTCTGCAAAAAAGGTGCGAAAGGCACTTAATTGGTTATTCACTCGCATCTTAATGATCATAAGTTTTTATTTTCAAGAACGAAGATTTCAAGTCATGAAAAAAACTATAGAAGAAGACATTTTAGAGAGATGTTTTTCATTGTAAAGAATACCAATTCTGTAAACAAGATATGTGTCGTTGAACTCCTTAGAAATACCTACAATAGTCTTAGTTTATCAACTAACAATTTAAAAAATACTATTCGTCTTAGCGTTTCTTGAAAATTCGCGCCAAGCGTCCATCTTGCCTTAGAGGTTAATATATTGTCCCACGTGACTTCACATTCCCTCTCCAGGATAAGCGCATAACCAAACTAATATCTTTGGTGTATCGTAGTATGTTGGCCCACAATTAATGTTTGTATAAATTTTACAATGTTAACGCGAAACCTGGAGAAGAATATATTCTCAAAGAATAATTTTTTAAGTATCAAACTACTTATCATGTATGAGAAATGTAGATTTTTATGTTAACCTACGATGTAAGCGTCTAATCGATAAGTTTTCAGGTTATGTTTTATATTTTCCAATGTTTTATATATATATATATATATTTTAAACTTTTACTATATGAACAATGTTGTTGTATTTTCTTCAGCTAATGAAGGAGATGATAATGTTTTAACCTGAAGAGGCTCCACGTCGTGGAGCGAAAGCTCATATAAATAAATTTCAAAGGATCAGTAGATCAACAACTAAACAACACTAGATAAATTTTTTTTCTTCACCTCCGTAAGTTTTAAGAGAGGATAAAGTTTTTGTATATTAAAATTCTTTCAAGAAAAGAGCCATTGAGACGAATATAAAACGGAAAACATCTTTCACCAACATTAATAATGCGAATAAAGTTGTTGTAAATATTGTCTCAAATTTACCATTTTGACATTTCCAGTGAATGAACTTTCCATGCAATGCACGAATAAAAGTCAGAATACACCGAGTAATGTAACCAGGTGCCGAGAATAAGAGTTGGGAGTATAACAGATGAGAGGCATTTATTTTGTGAAAAAATTGAGGCAGAATATAACACTTTGATACCGTTTCAGTCACATCAAAATTATTCATATCTCACCCCAGTATCAGGCAATTAATTACTCCGCCGCTTCACTTTCACTCCTGCCTTGGGACTATTCATGAAAATAATAATAATAGAGAATCTAGGCGTGATGATGATTTATATCAACTCTACAGAATTACCGAAATTACAACAAAAAATTATCTATCACTTATTATCTTACTCAAACTTCCAGTAATTATTATGAACTATGATTATTATTGATCTTCTAACAATTCAATTTATCGTACAAACTAGAGCGTCAGTTTAATTACTAAAGCGAAATGTGGATTCAATAATTTTTTGAATGCGGATAAATTAATTAGCGATTATTGACGGATTCGTGTTCAGGCACATGGAACAGTGTTAATCAGGATTGGTTAATTTATTGTCCATTAGTGGCAGTAGTACGAATAATTGTGTAATTTTTGCTGAAAATCAGGATTGCTCGGCAATTCAGGATAGAATAAAGTGGGAGAGGAAACTAGTTACTGAACTATTTTAGATAGAATGTGAGGTCTTATCAAAAAAAAAAAAAAGAAAACTTTCTTTTACAAGATTTCACTCTTACAGAAGAACATACAAAGGCTAAAAATATGGACCCCTGATTTTTATTTTTATATTATGTGTGAAGAATGTTGATGTAGATTAAAAATAACAAGGGAAAAAGTGTTTTGTACATGATGACTACAAGGGAGGGTCGGAAATAAAAAATTCTAGAACTTAAAATTTATACAATGCGAAAAAGTTGCATATTAGAATATAAAAAAGTCTAATTAATTTGGAATCGATAGATATGCAGCTTGGTTACCCACGCTCGAAAAAAATGTTTCAAAAATTTATTGTTTTCAGAGTTTTCAAATTTTCTTAAGTTTCAATTTTTTATTTCATACCTGGAGGTCAAAAAAGTCTTGCCAATTTTTCGCGGATATTAATCAACAATTTTCTAAGAGATAATGCCTATTTAGTTTATCCCTGTTTTCGAAAAAATTTCTTAACACCAGTGTAAATAGGAGAAGAGTTTTTTCATGTATTTGAAAACTTCACAGTGCCAAAAGTGCAATAGGCAAAAAATCGCTAGGACCTATAAATCGAATTCAGAAAAAAAGCGAATTTCAAGAATTATTTATTTTCATATTCAATGAAGTTATCTTTATAACATGTGGGTCACAAATTTTTCTGAGCATGTGTGGGCCCTTTTAGCATAGAAATATGAGTCCCAAAATTGGACAAGACCCAGAAATCGAAATCAGAATTTAAGTAAATTTTGAAAATTTGGGATTTTGTATTTAATAAAATGTTTTTCTAAAATATTTCCATACTTTCATTATATAAAAAAATCGGATTTCCAAAAATTCGCTGTATTTACAATTCCGATTCCTGGGGCTTGGCGTTTTTTTCTCAGTACATTTTTGTGACTGGAATGTTTTCAAGTACCCGAAAATTGGGCTCGCGTAGCCAAGCTGCATGTCTAACAATTCCAAATTAATTATGCTTTTTTAAGATCCCAATATGCTTCTTTTTCGCGTTGTAATGATTTTGAATTCCAGAATTTTTAATCTTCGACTCACTCTTATGGCCACAGAAACCTAAAATCATTCGGAAACTTTGTTAAAATTTGAATCCTTCCAGAAAGCACTTCAATTGTTCTACTTCCACACACCAATAGGTACACGCTCGACAAAATCACGGAAACTGTTCATTCCGCGGCATGTCGCACAATGCAAGTATAAAAGCTTCATGCTGGATAAACGAATCTGCTAATTGCTCCAAAAGCAATTATTGTTCGCATGAAAACTCTCCAAATTTCGGTCTGAATGAAATGTAATCAAACACAAATTACACTGAAATAAGCGGAAAAAAGAGGAGTTGAAAAATGAATCGTAACATTTGTGTATTTCGTAACATATTCATACCGCGAGTTAGCTACAAAATTAAAACATCGTTATGAAGTCCCTAATCCAAATCCAGATAAAATTTCACATCAATGGTAAAAAAAACCGAGAAAGTTGTGAATAACAGTTCTTAGAAGTTGCCGAAATTTGCAAATGTTCACTATTTTATAGTTGTTTTTACTGCTGAATTTTCTCAATTTCATGTAACTAAATTTGAAATACTCAAGCTTCGAATGTCTACGATTATTTTTCATAGTAGATATCAGAAAAGAACGGAGTACAATTTGGAAAGCTGCAATTTTGATTGTACAATTTTGAGAGTTTCATTCGCAAATTATAATTTGGAATGATTAGTGGAAATTGATTCGAAGTGAGCATGTACAGCTCATTCGGTATACATTAAAATTTCAAATTATGTCCCCTCATTAAATTAGTGAACTACAATGGCTTTTAATTCATGAGAATAAATTTATTATTTAACTGAAACATGCACATGAGTATTTTCTTCCTTACTTATCGCTTAACAAAATGAAACTATTTTATTAATCATTACTTGATATAAAAGTTGTGTAGTTGCACTCATAGAAAAACTTGCCTTGGAACAAAAGCATCGTTCTCTTGTCTGCTCTGTTTCTAACAACATAAATATCTTTTCACATAAACATAATTATTACTAATTATGTAGCTGTCAGATTAAATGAAGTTTGACGCGTAAGGATAATGTTTGTTGTAGAGAGATTCTTTTTAAGATAAATAAAAATCCTCTTAACCTTAAATTTGAGAAGAAATTTTATTTGTGTCAATAAACATCCCTTTGGCACGAAAAGACATTTGCCTGAGTGTCCATAACTCTTCCTTCAAATATATCTTGACCCAGATTATATTACAATTCGGAAGTAAATAAAATACTATATTTCAGTATCAAATTGCAGTATCAAATTTTAACCACCACGCTATTAAATCAAACTAATCATTCGAATTTCTATCCTGATTGAAATTTCTGTATCTATTCTCTAATTAATTTATGCATCACAATCGTTCATCCTCCGAAATTCAAGAAAACGTATTTGGAAAGTGGAGACAAATGGATATCCATTTGAATGCTAACTGCTGCTCGAGTCTCCTTTGTGTTTTACCATTACTGAAATTCGAAGGAGGATAGGTAAAAGTAGAACGAACGAAGTGTTGAGAACGAGGGTTGAGTGTATAGATCGAAGCAAAAAAGAAGAGAGAGAAAAAGGAATGACGTAGAAATACTAAGACAGGGTTGAACCATCGCTTCGAGATGTAGATAGGTGCTCGATCGGAATCTATTTACCGAATACTTAGACAAACTCGAATTATCCGTCAAGTTCAAATTGACCAGAGATCTAGTATCCCTGAATTTCAGTTTGAAAGAAGCATCCACTCTCCTGCACTCCAACTCCTATTTCAATAAAAATTGCAAGTCAATGGGTTTGAATTTACATTCACTCGTAATGATTGAAATGAAATAATATTCTGGGTCAGATATATTTTTAGTTTGCACATATATTTACATAAAAGTCTTAGCCCGATATTCACTAATATATAATGGGAATATCTACAAGTACCGAAATTTCGGTACACGTAGCCACGGCCTGATTTTTAATAATTTTGAATTACACAGCTCCACAACAAAAATGTCAACCCGAGAAACTAGAATAGACTTAGCCTACGTCTTTGACTTTGTTGCTTGAACGAGTGATGAAATGCTGCTACTCCGACAGATTCTGTGAACGATAACAACTGCCCTGAGAGGGGATGTGTAGAATGATTCATATCACTATCTGTTGGAGTAACGAAGCCAGTAGGAGCGTACTGCCTTGCGGTAGGGCATTAGGTTGTGAGAATGAAGCTGTAGTGTGTCCAACGACGAGTTGACTTTGCCCTTGTCAAAATCGGAAAGCCCTCATACTTAGCCCTGGGGAAGTATGAGGGTTATCACCCTCGGGACGGCAGACTCACCTGCGATCGGACCAGGATCCCTAATGTGTGGGTCTATCATATACTCATGGCATTTATGAATAAAACCAAAAAATCCTCAACTCAACAATATAAAGGTACTAAATCACAAGTTGATCTTGGAGCTATCACCTCAGAACATCATTGTAAAAGAGACCTTGATTTATTCTGCCACGTATTCAATGAATTCTATCCACTAGAAACTCTTCGGAAAATTTCTGAGCAGATCAGAACTATTTACGAAGATTGTTATAATCTCACAATTGCTGATCAGGATGAAGAATGGGTGCCACATAAAATATGCGATTCTTGTAGATTACAATTGACTCGTTGGTATAAAAGTGAAAATATTGAAGATCTGAAATTAAGAAGTCCAACTTTATGGGCAGAACCCATTTGTGAAGAGGATTGCTATTTCTGAAAAAACAATGTAACTGGATTCAGCAAAGAAAAAATGAAAGAAGCATTGATTACGTCGATGATCCGACAGTAATGAGACCCATCAAGATGTGCAGTACAGATGAGCAAGGTATCGAAGGAATCGGATATATTTCTTCTCGGGAAAGTTTAGAGATCCAAGAAGACGCTAGCGAAGGAAAATGCTCCAGTGAATCTGACATTGACGATGAATATGTAGAAAAGAAAAAAAAGAAACCACAACTTTTTTCAAAAGAGGAATTGAACGATCAAATCAGAGATTTAGGACTATCCAAAGAAAGAAGTGAATTCTTGGTTTCCATACTCAAAAAGAAAAACTTGGTGGAAAAAAATGTAAAAGCAACTGACTATAGGAATAGAGAGAGAAAAAGATTTCAGGAAATATTTCACAAAAGAAAAAGAGCCTTCATAAGTTTACTGTCACGATATAAATAGATTGATGGATGAATTAAAACCAGGGGTTTACAGAGCCATCAAAAGGCGACTATTCATAGATTCCTGTAAGAGAAGTTTAAAAGCTGTTGAGCTTCACAATACAAATGTTTTTGCTCCCATACCGGTAGCACATTCAACTACGTTGAAAGAGAATAACGAAAATATCAAGTTGTTATTAGATAAATTCGAATCATTCAACCGGATAGCAGTTTCCCATAATTTTTATTCATCCTAATAACCAATTCACCTAATTTTTCTTTTTCCGAATTACTTTCTGTGCTCATTTTTATTTTTCCGAATTACCATTTATTTTAGTTTATATATTTTCGAATTACTATTTGGCATAATCTTTATGATGCAGAATCACTTTTGAACATAATTTTTATTTTTCCGCCCTACCATTTGTCATAATTAATCTTATTATATCTTATCTTATCTCATCTCATCTTGACTTAATTTTATCTTTCCGAACCATCACTTGTCATTATTTTTATATATCGAATTACCATTTCACATAATTTTTATTTGTCCGAAACACTATGTGACATAATTTTCATTCTTCTGAATCACCACATAATCTGAAATTCTTTAAACGAGACGCCATTTGTCATAATCCCCATGTCATCGAAACTGCATGTAGATTGAATTTCATTCTTCCGGAATGACGTCCGGCATTCTTATTGGATGATTCGATTTTCGCGGCATTATTCAGCCAATCAAAATGCCATGCGCCGTGTTTGAACAAATGAAATTTATGTCTCATGCAGTTTCGATGACATGGAGATTATTACAGATGGCGTTTAAATGAATTTTAGGTTATGTGCTTATTCGCAAGAATAAAAATTGTATCACATTGTTTTTCGGAAAAATAAAACTTATGTTTAATAGTAATTCGGTATTATACAAAATTATGTCAAATTGTAATTCGGCAAAATATAAATTATGTCAAATAGTAATTCGAGAATATAAGCATTATGAAAAATGATAATTTGGAAAAATAAAAATTATGACAAACAGTAGTTGGAAATTATAAAAATTATGTTAAATAATAATTCGGTGTTATAAAAATTATGTCAAATCATAATTCTGTGAATTTTCTCGAATGATAATTCGGAAATATGAGGATTATGACAAACGGTAATACGAAAAAATGAAAATCAGCACAAAAAGTAACTGGAAAAAACGGTTCTTACGACTATGTCTGTCTGTCGGTCTGTATATCTTCCTGTCTGTCGATCTGTAGTCTGAGGGCACGATAACTTTCTTTTTAAACTCTTTGTCTAAAAAAAACAGATCAAGATTGTTAGTCTGCCTTCTATCGCCAATATTTATAGTTTAAGTCATAAAAAAAGAAAACTAGGGAAATTAAAATTTCAACATTTCCACAAAAGCATGCTAGATAATCTAAATTCCATACAGGATAATTTTAGTATTCGCCCTAATTCTATCTACACCTATGACACGTATGTCTCACTATCTTTCTATTCTTTATTCGCAATAAAAGGTATTTCTCAATCTCCGGCCTCATTCTTCTAGATAATATATATTTTTATATTTGGTAAAAATCGCGCAAAGATATCTCTATTTCTATACTCTTTGTCAGAGTGCTCGAATTCTACGGAATTCAATCTAAGTCCTAATTTCTTTCTTCATTTCTCCTTTAGATTCTCTGAAACTAGTTGAGTTTTTCGCAGCTGAATTAAGAAAAAAAAATTATTTTATTTCTCTCAAGATACAAAAATTCTCGAAGTTTTTATCAATTCAAGTATTTCTAGAATGCAAAATATCTTGATACGTTACTTACTAGGTTTTGAGAGTAAACTTTCTAGCCCGTTCGTCTCCGCTGTCAGGAATCTACTAAAATACATCTAAGTCAGAGTGACAAGATACAAAATCTCAGACTTGGGATTTTATTTTACCGTAACGCAAGCAAAAATTCTTGAAGATGGCAGAGAAGGTCGCGTCCTTAAAATCTCGTGACTCGAACAGAAGGCCTTTACGCTTACCGTACTCGTACTCGGAGTCGAGAGTAAACTCTCTAGCCTGTCCGCCTGTACGGTAAGCTGGGGTAGATAGAAACTCGTTTGTAGGAGTAGACTTCTTGGCCTGCCTCAAGATCACCCTAGATCCTTTTCGTTCGCCAGCAAGCACCCAATGCCGGTTTCAGGACCAGTATCCAGGCTTATCGATTTTTCGAAGTCGCGTATCCCCTCTCACTATGTTTGCGTGGGTGAGAGTTACCGCGACTGCGCGTTTTATGAACGCCTGGTACTAAGGCCCGTTCGCACTTCTGTAAAGACGGTTGCACAGTACAGGGGCAATGCATAGATAGCATAGAAGTCTAACGGAAAACTCGAAAGTGATGCATTGCCAGTTCCTTCTATCCATTTTAAAAGACTTTCTTTTGCTTCAACAAGAGAAGGAAAAAGAGTGAAAGAACTTGCATAACATTGGCAGATGAGCAACTCATTGCACAATAAATATTATTATAAATAATAGCTTAAGAATGCGTGTCAGTAAATTACAATAACCCACACATGTGTACGGCGCTTATCATTGACAACGTGTACGTGTTGACGCCAATTGACGGCTTCAGCGGAGATTCACTGATACTTCGTACCCAAAACTTTGTCCCTCGAAAATATATTGAGGCTTGAGGGGCCTGCTGATTAGAATGTATTCGTTCAATCTGAAAATGTTCCAACAAAAATGAATTCACAATTACCATATTACAGTTTTCAATGGTTTGACCTTTAATTCAAAAAGGTCACCAAGTGAAAAATTGGAGTTGTTGCACAGACGTGAATTTTCTCTATTTCTTCGACACTCTATAATGTCAAAAGAATAAACAATTTATTGTCCAAGAGTACACTACTATGAATTCCCTTGAAGACCTCGAAGAAAGGGAGGCCATGTTTGACTTTCTAGAGAAAAAGAAGTAACTCAGAAGCGCGTCAAAGGTGGCTTTACGCTTCCTGTGTCTTAATGACTCTCGTCTTTGGCTAGTACGATGAGCCTTGGAGACGGAAGCGGAAGTGGAGCCTCAGGGGCAAGAAAGAGCGGCTGGCATCTCCGGGATCGGAGAGCAGAGATTATGCATTTATGCAACACAGTAGATTAAACAGAGTGCTCTGTTCCCTCTTTCTTGTCTTGCTTCTCTATCTTTGGCAGGATAGAGAACTTAACTTGCACCACTTGGTTCGCCTCTCTTTTCTCACATTATCGTTCCCTCCTCGCAGCACTAACGCCCAACAGTCACCTGAGGTTAGAGCAGTAAAACCGATCACAAGATCAGAATCTAATCTATAATACAGAATCCTTACTCTTATCTTTTCAGCACAACGACTCTATTTGAATTATATTATCTCTGACCTATTTATTCAAGAAATTATGGCAATTTCCTTTTACCATTTATGCAGTGATATTATCAGACGATATTGTAGATTTTACACTCCTGGAACTAGAATATCGTCTGATAATTTCACTGAATGAATGGAATAATCGAATTAGGATAATGCAAAACAACACAGACCTGTAAAAAAAAACTTTTTGTCGGATCCAGAGACCTCACTAGGTGTTTTAAAAGTCTATTTCGTACTAAAACCAAAGCCGTTGTCCAAAATGGTAAAGAGTCATTTACTGGAATTTTTGGTGTACACCAGATTGCAGGATCGCAAGATTGCATAAGATTGCAAAGGATTGCATGAGATTACAAAATATTTCATGATACTGCAAAAAATTCCATGAATTATAGGGAATTCATCATAGAAAATAATTATATAAAAAACGATTATAGCACTGTGAAAACTAGACATCTTCTTTTTTACGGTATCATTTTTTGGGTGTTCTGTTTTTAAATAGGATAACTTCATTCTGCTATTTTTAATGTAAAAGAAATGAAGCTGGGATCCCACTAGCGGTCTCATTTTAGTACCACTAGAAACTGTTTTGTTCTGAGTCTTATTTTAATACCTGAAATTAGCTCTGTTTCCATAAATTACCAAGGGGCCTTCACAATTGTCAAAACTCTCCATAATTCTTCAAAAGTTTTCACAACTTTCCCAACCATTCTCATAACTTTTCGAAAGTTTCCGCAAATTTCCATTAAGTCTCGCTAATTTTTTTTTTTAGATAAGTGATCTGTCTCGCGACAAGGTATGTTAGCGACTGCTTTGAAAAGGACTCTCGATGTGAAATTTAAAACTCCGGCAGGGCTAATCGACGAAACTTTTAAAAATTTCCTGCGTTAGTTTGGAAAACCTGTTTTCTTTTGGAACTAAGGCCTTCAAAAATGCATGTCCTACACAAGATAATGTTAACCTAATTACAAACAGGACGCGCAGAAAACGACACCGTGAAAAAAGAGATATCTATTTTTTACTGTGAGAGCAAGAACCTCGAATGACGCTTTCAGACGTTGATTCAGTCGATGTTACTGTGGAATCTTCTTCTGTCATAAGAAAAAACACTGTACATTTTTAAGAAAGTGATGATTCAAACGTTTCTGTGAAATTTGTATCACTGTCAAGAAGATCCACTTCATTGTTTCCCTAAAAACTCGAAACTTTAAATGAAATATCCGAAAATACGCGAATAATCGAAACCAGGTTTCGATTCTCAAGTGATCTTTTTCATACAAAGATTAATGTATTTTTGATAAAAACCATAACTTTTCCACCAATTATAATCAAAAATGATTCTTGAAAAATGTCGATTCTTCTGAATGGAATATTTCTTCGGAAGAATTAAGGAAAACGATTAATTATTTCTAATTTGTACTTACACATTAGCTTCAGTTTCATTGACTGTTGTTAACTCAAGCTCCTTCTTTGGAATACCTGAATTACTTACGTCAGATAGAGTCTTTCGTTGTTAAAAACCTACGTCCTTACGTTTTGGGTCAAGAACCTTCCATTTATTACTGATTCCAGTGAAACAATGAGACAAACTATTTTTACAAAATTATAAACAATTCGTGCAGAAATTGGCGTCATTTCTCTACAGAATTATCGTAATTTATCTTGAAAATACAATAAACATTAAGGCTCGTTTTTGATGACTTGTTTGGACGGCAACATAGATATGTATATCCCAAAATAGAAAAATTTTCATTTCTCTCTCACCGAGTGAAACAAAACTACCGGAAACGTTCCTGTTAGTCCTAGAATGTTGCAAATCTTCGATAAGTGGGAGTTTTATAAATATTATGTCTGTCATGACTAACCTCAAACTTTCAATAGAAAGTACAACAACTGCCACTCGACAGATATGAATAAAGATGTGTAAAAATTAATTTTGAATCCTTAAAGGTGGATCGTTTAGCTCTAAAGTTGATAATCAGAATGATATACAACGATTTGATATTCCGAGGTCTGCTGCGATAGAGATAATGCAAACCAGAAAAAATCTCGAAATCTTCACACTTATCTCTTTCCATAATTCATTTATTTCTTCGAATTGATAGCGATAGAACTCTTCAGGTTCGAAAGAATCACACCTCGTTTCCAAATCCAGCTGTAAAATTTTGCTAACTCCATCTTGAAAAACACTGTTTTATACATCAACTCGACATTGTTAGAGAAAAATGCTGAATTCAGTACACTTTTCGTTTCCTACATTCTGAAGAATCGGTATTTTAATATCGATCGTATTCAAATCACATATTCAAGCGAGTGAAATTCAAACATCAGACATCTTAAATTCAATGACATGAAAAAACGTGAACGACGTATGGTGCGTTTTGTCGAGAACTTTTTCCCGTTAAACTTTTTTACACGCAGAATTGTTCCAACGTCATTTAAAAAGAACGGCATGCGGACAAATAAAACCTCCTCGTTAAAACCTACCCTGGATTTAAAGGGTCCTCGCCAACAGCGTTGAATTTCAGGGTGTGAAAAGAAAAATCGAGAGAGATAAATGTGGGTGTTAGGCTTTCCGCAAAATCGATGAGAAATGTCTCGTAATTCTTCTAGAGCATTCTCATCAAGTACGAGGAAAAAATCGTTGTGACGCAAGACTGGTGATAAAATGAAAACGTAGTTCATGACAAGAAAGTGAGATAAAAGGACGTATCAGAATCAGAAACGCGAAGGAAAACTGATCCGCAATGTCTTTTGAAGAGCATGGCTTGTTCAACAAAAATAGCGACAGAAAATGTGTAGGCGTTGAAGTTGGGGAGGATTTCCTTGTATGATATTATGTCAAAAAGAATATCTTTAGTACTTTTTCCAGACCCTTTCATTTGTTATAGAAATTTTGTGAGCGTGGGCCAAACATTTGCGATTTGATAATGGCACTTTATTTTTTTTAACTTTTAATATTCACAAAATAGAAAAACAATTATACGAGTATATTTAGATACAGAATTCAAAATAATATCAATTCGAAATATAAAAGACTTCTCTGTCACTCGAATTAAGAGCATCTCACATTTTTGAGGAAATTCACTAGTTTGGGTGATGTGTCTTGGCAGAAAGTGCTTTTTCCACTTTGTGTGACACAAAGCAAACATAGAAACTGTGCGGTCAGGCAAGAAAAAGTAGTAAAAATTTATTTGGTCGGATATATACGTTCTGAAGAAAATAATTAGGATGACCCTAATAAATAATAACATAATAACATAAGTAACATAATAAATATTGATGTTATGAACTTTAATCTGAGAATTTTTTCCTAATAAATAAATTTGTTTGTATTATTCCCTACTCGCAATGAAAGTCGATAGAATTATTGCAAAGAGAAATATAATAGAAAGTTATAGTAACTACTAAATATGAACCAAAAGGAATTACATTATATCAAAAAAGGAATAGAATCAAAAGGAATAGAAAATGATTGTCTTCTTGGAAGGCGGGAGAAAATATGAAATGGTGAAATGGAACAGGGATTTTAAAAAGTTAAAAGTTTAATGAAAATGGATAAAAATCGTTCATCAATCTGATAGGAATAGAAGCAGATAGATTGTCATAAAATTGAATTTAAGTGTTTTGAACAACTTCATTTTGCATCATTTTGAATATCTTAGTACCAAATCGTGAACGAAATATGATAAGTAACAGACTTGTGTTTGGTTGCTCGAATCAACGAGTTGCGAATCAACAGTTTTCCTCAAATTGTGAGTATTATTTCTAAACGGTACGAAAATTTCAATTTATTTTGTAATATCATTCTCGAAAGTTAGGATGTCCTCTACATGCAATACAGTTTTGAATTGATCAATTTTTTAAATAATTTATCAAATTCAGAGGAATATATTCATTGTATAATTTATATTCTAGCTTATTTCCAAAGTAATACTGTAAACCACTTGAGAAAAGGATATTTTGGTTTCGCTGCAGGAAGAAGCTGCAATTCTTATTCAATCCTATTGATTCAGGCCTGATTTCATCCCTTGAAACATTTTTCCTAAATTATGATTGATTTTTTTGATTAGAATTTAAATGATTTCAGAAATCATTCCACAAAAGTAAAAACTTCATGATTCCTGAATAAATTTCTTCAAAATGAAAACCAATTAAACACCGCTGAGCATAATCTTGCCAAGAAAAAAATCAGCTTTCTATCTACAAAGGAGGAGAAGCGTACTGTCTTACCAATTTTGCGATAGATTCGAATATTCCTATGTAATAATTTGTTTTCTAAGGATACTCTTAAGTGTTTAAACTTCGTAAAAGTTATAATTGATTCATATTCTTCTACAAATTCAGAGCAAGCCACTAAAATGTGGAATCATTTGTAACATATCGTCGTGTGTAAATCGTAGGTTAAGGAAAAGGTTTTTTTCCCCATATTAATTCAACGGAAAACTTCATGGTCTTTGGGGCGCGGGTTCATATTAACCGACTCGACTCAAATTTGAGATAATTTTTTGGGTATTAGAACAAAAGATAAAGGCGTTGGGGCAAAGAAATTCAAATTGTTAAAAATAAGGGCCACCCTAGACTGTACAATGCACATCCTTCATCAACAAACTCATCATTTTTATGTTAACAAACTTGCATACAAAATCTCAAATCTGTTTGTTTTAATATGAAATTTTATTACGGAGAAGGTGGGGAAGTGAAACATGGTAATGCTTTCCCAC
>JAUMHM010000016.1:15208541-15241304 GCA_032362435.1 Melikaiella ostensackeni
ACGAAGTCGAAAGCAAGCCAAGCCGCTGTCCTAGCGTTTGGCACAGCCTTTCCACGTACGGGGAGAGCCGCTCACCCAAAATTCTTTCCGTGTAGGGTCCCAAATTTCTCGAAACTCCAACAAAATTTTCCAAAATTGAAATTTTTTTGTAGTTCCAGAGATTGAGTAACATATAAACGTGCCTTCGTACCTCTTAACTAATTTTTAAAAATTTCAACTACATATCTCAATTCGTGAGGACGTACGTTGTTGCGAGAAAAATGTCGGTAAAGTAGGAATCGATTAAGTATAACATGTCCTTAATTTGAATTAATTACACAAAACAGGGTTTGAAGATTTTTAGACTTTCAATTCGTTATAGATAACAAAAAGTGGAATTAATTTGTATAATGTAATGTCTTATCTTAGATAAGATACCTCAAGATAGGGATGCTCGATTCTTCGAGTAGAATCGATCCTTGAATCGAATAAAAGAGAATTCATTCACGTAAAAATCAAAAGAAAAGAATCGATTCTGCAAGAATCGACCTTAAAAAATCAAAACTTTTTAAATAGCTGTATTTTTCTTGTGATTATTTGTTTATAATTAATTATATGTTTTGCAATTCTAAGTTTAGTCGCCTTTTTCAAATAAAAGCACAAGAATCTATTCGTAAAAATATTTTTTTCTCTTAGAGTTTTTATAATATTGATTTACTGATAATACTGATATCTCCTACATTTACACCTGAAAAATAAAAATTTTAAATCAGAACGGAATTTAAATAATAAAAGAAATCAGTTTTGAGACTTTTTATAGTTTTAGAGTAATTATTAAATTAATTACCTGTAATTGCCATTCTGATTTTGAAAAAGAGTGTAAGAACAATAATTGTTGCGAATACTTAGGTGAAAGTCGGCTTCGATAATCTGTCATAATGTTCCCTGCGCCTGAGAAAAGTCGTTCAGAAGGCACAGAGCTTGCGACGATAGAAAGGTATTTTATTGCTATAACACTAAGTGTCGGGTGGACGAATTTACATTCTTTTAATCAATACTGGAGTACATCAGCTTTCCGGTCCAGTTGAGGTTGACTTAAGTAGTGCTTCAAGTCTGTTGGAAGCTTCTCTTCATTTTTCTGAACAAATCTGTTAGTTTTATCTTTTAAAAGCTGATCGTGGAGAGACCATAGATCATCCGATAAATTTGACTGCTGTACTTCCACACAACTTTCTGAAGGTGCATCGTTGTCATTATTGATTTGAATTGATTCTCTCATCCATTTGGCAATATGACTAATTGCAGTTGCACTTGCCAAAGGCGTGAAGTGCATTTCTTCAAATCGATCCAAAATCGTGGAAACTGCTATTATGTAATTATTTTCTACGTGCTGGAATCTACTTAAAACAGATTTCCTCAAACGGTCAACCAAATCAAGTGCGGTAGATGTTTTTAAGGTGTTTTGAATGATATCGATTCTATTTTTCATACAACTGATCAGAGGAATTACTTTGCTTGCTGTTACAAATTTTTCGGCACAGACTTCCCTCGTAGCTTTCTCAAGAGGACAAAGAACCTTGACAATTTCGTTTTGCCAGTTTCAGTTCCAATGCGGTTAACTTATTACGTGACTCCGGAATACTCAAGAGAACTAAAGTAATCTGAATAGGAGCGATCAATAGGAGCGAAAGCGGAGATGTTATCGACACATATGTAGAAAAATTTAAGACCATACGGAATTGCATTTAGAATTTTGTTTTCTAGGTTTCCCATAACCAGGTTTGTCGGAGTAAGGAAGATGTTATTCTAGCAATGCCTTCACTTTTAGACGGTATGTATGACGGTTAACGGTTCACCGTGTGACGGTTGATATGGTTTAGACACAATCGGTATTTATGGAGGACCTAGCATTAATTTAAGAATGCTTTTTGTACTAGATTCGGGGTGATAATTATCAAAAACGACTGGAGGGACAAATAATCCTGCGCAGGCAGGGCACGGAAGTATCTAGTGTAGTCTGCTTGACGTATATGATGGTATTATATGAGTTATACCCACGTCGGATTTCACTAGAAGAACAATTAGTTAGCGCCTATATAAATTTGCGCCGCCAAATCGGATGCCCCGATTGTATTTCAGGAGGTGTGCGGGGGGGGGGTGCAACTGTAGCTAGTACTAGCACGGTTGATCCTCTCGGGCTAGGAGATATAGCACTGAGTGGGGAAGTACTACAGGAGGGTCATTGCGTGAATTTGCGCGACTCTAGGATAGTTCAGGACGGACAAAGGGCGATTAAAGATGGCGTCAGAACAATTGAACAGGTTTTTGAGGTTGCAAAAGAAATACTGTCGTTTGGGGAGATTGAGACCGAAGAAAAGGCCGCAAGAATGTTCGTGAAGATCAGGGTTGGCTCGAAAATGATTGACGCCCTAATCGTTGAAGGGTCTTCATGCTCATTTTGGATAGAACCTCTGGAGAGGCAATTGATGACAAACAATAGTAGAAGTTGAAGCACGTATGATGAGAGTGTTTAATGTGGGTGCTTCTCATATTCTAGGACGGGTATTCTTTTCAGTAGAATTGGACGTTGTTAAGCATGAAGAAGTTTTGCGCGTTACAAAAGCCTCATCTCCACATTTTATTCTAGGGCGGGATTTCATGCTCAAATTTGGTCTCATTCAGACTGGGCTCAGAAGCGCGTGATGTTTAGGTAAGCCACATGGAGAGAAGTATATTGTCCATTACGGTACGGGAAAGACTGTATCTATGAGCGAGGACGAGGTCAGACAGCAGGAGACTTGCTGTGGATTAGTAGAATTTTCTGAGACGAAAAAGAACGACTTCAACGACGCGGATCCGCTACCCTGCTTTGAAGATACCATGCATAAATTAAGTATCATCAAGTTCCTTTGAAGGTAAATGATCGGGCGGTAATTCCATTCTCTGTTCCGAGTCGTGGTCTGTTCCAGTACAAACGAATGTATTTTGAGTTGAATGGGGCACCCGTCACCTTCTCACAATTGATTGATGAACTAATCGGCCCAGAAATGCGTCCTCGCTGCTGTGCATATCTTGAGGAAATGATCATTGTGTCAGAAGCTTTTGAGGAGCATTTAGACTGGTAACGGAAGGTGCTGAATAATATCTATGGTGTCGGACTGACCATTGCCCCGAGAAAAGCGTGTTTTACCAATCGGAGGTACGGTATTTGGGATATCGCGTAAATGAGCAAAGTTTGCAACCTAATGCGGAAAGGATGGCACCCGTCCTGAACCATCCTGCGCCACGTTATATTAGACAGCTTAGAAGTTTTTTAGGTAAGTCTAGCTGGTTCCGGCACTTTATAGAAGATTTTACTACACGTTGAGAACCCGTCACTTCCTATTGCGAAAAGTAACTCCTGGATTTGGACGGAGGAACAAGACGTAGCGCTCGAGGCGATTAAGAAGGCACTTTTTTCGACACCAACACTGGCGTGTCCTGACTTTGAAATCTCTTTTGTACGGGTTAACACAAGTTTTGATACTTTTTTGACACAAGTTAAGGCGGGGAGGAACGCGTAATCACCTTCGCAAGTCATACGTCATTGGACGTTATTGGATCATAAGAGTTCACAATGGCTGCATAATCTACACAATCCGACCAGTCGTTTGGCACGTTGTTCGTTCAAGATGTTAGAATACCCGTTTGAGATTGTCCATCATAAAGCTGCTTTACACCATATACCTGATAAACTATTTCGTATGTACGAAGACGAGGAGGTAGCCGAAGCCTTTACGGCGGAAGTAATCTATGATCCGTGATATCATGGTTGTAGGGTTATATAAGGGAAATTATATGCGTTTAGGCCAAGTCCTCTTATGAGTAAAATCATCCAAGATACACAAGCGTGGAAAGCAGCAGTGCCAATTGAGAAGCGGCAAAAGGTTTTGACCGGATTTCATGATGAACCTCAGACAGGACATCTTGTCGTAGAGAAGACATACGCTAGAGCGGCGGTGTCCTACTACTGGCCTGGCGTTTCCAGGGATTTTTATCAAATTATATGCGGGGATAGGATATTTGTCAGCGTACAAAGGTCTGGCAACAGGATCGCACTAGTTTGATGGGCAAAATGGTGGTAGATAAACCCTGGGCATTAGTGTCCATTCACTGCATGGAAACTTATACTCACAGCAAAACAGAAAACTGGTATGTCATCGTGTTTCATGACTACCCTACTGAGTGGATAGAGTGTAAAGCCCTACGAGGAGCCAATGCCAAAAATTTGGTCGCAGCTTTGGAACACTCAGTCGTTTCGAGGAGGGGTAAGCCAGAGGTGATTCATTTCGATAATGGGACGGAATTTGTCTACATAATCATAAATGAATTGACTACATATTTATGGCATCCGTCACTCCACTAGCCCAGTATACCTCATCTAGGCGCACCCGATCGAGCGTATGCATCGTGTATTGTAGTTCATGGTTCGATCTTTCATGCATATGAATCAACAAAAATGGAATACACGTCTCCTCGAATTCATTTACTCCTTCAACACAGCGGTGAACTCTACAATACAAGTAAATCCGGCCTTTTTGAATGATGGAAGGGAATTACGACGAGAATGATGCTTCCCAGGAGAGGAGGAGAGTCCCGAAGGAGTTCCCGAACCAGATAAAGAGAGGTAAGTAGAGCGCATGGGGCGGCTAAAAGAATTATAAGATTTAGTCACACTCCATTTAGACGGAGCCCACGAAAAACAAACGTGTTATTATAATCAGTCACGCCGTGAATCTAAGTATCAAGCAGGAGATGAGGCCTTGAAGCGTTTGACGGTGTTGCCGTCAAAAGAAAAGAAATAAGTAGCGAAATTGAATAAACGTTTTGATTCTCCTTTCCGTATCATGGGAGTCCGTTCGACCCTGGTATACGAATGAACCAATGATAATGGAAGGACACTCAGCGCTTTTCATACCAAAGACCTGAAACCATATCATGCACGAGATGAGCATATTCCCTTTTTTTAGTCAAATACGCGCAGCAAAAAAGAGACTTATACTCGTATGTTTGTAAAGTTTTGTTTTCATGTTGTGTACGTACCACTATAACATTGGACAGGATTGACGTATCGGAATGTTACGTAGAAAATTAATTTCTCAAACTGAAATGAATATCTCAGTCAATTATTAACTGATTTGCATTGAACCATTCAAAATCAATAAAATACCAGTAAAAAAATAAATTGTATACATGAAGCGACATAAATCGTATATTATTTCTGAAAATAATTGCGATGAAGTTCCAAAAAGCGCATACATCCGATATTTTTGGAATCTCGTATATTGATGTATTTTGAGGTGCTGATTACCAATATTGTCATGAAAATACCCGCAAAAGTCATTTTCAGGATCAACACTCGAAAAAAACTACGTGTTTTAAATAAAAATGTAAAAAGAGGCATTCTCGGGCACAAGGGGGTAGCATCTTTGTTAAAGGGGTTATACTGGAAAAAAGGTAGGGTTGAGTGGGATTACAACCCTATCCCCTTTCAAGCAGCCCTTTTTTCATTATGCCCTTTTTATATACCCCGTTTCCAGTAGCTATTATTGAAAGATTTGCATAAAACATCGTTTATTGATTTTGACAGTCAAAATTTGAAAAAAATCATTTTTTTAATAATGTGAAGTTTCTTCTTGTTTTTTTTTCGACGTATATTCATATATTTTAATATGCTGATTATGAATATTGCCATGGCAATAATTGCAAATGTCATTGTCAAGGTCAAACGTTATAAAATACTTTTCATCATTGTGGACCGAAGCACAACCCTACGACATCCATCCCTGCATCATATTCGACGCGATTTCCAGTATTAAAAAAAAAACCATCTGTTTATAGGTAGCCATACCGCAACTCGGCAAGATCTACATCTCAACTATGTTCGACTTCATCTCCAGTATTGAAAAAAAAATCATCCGTTTATAGTTGGCCATATCCCAGCTCGGAAAAATTCACCTCTCAATTACATTCGACCCCATTTGCAGTATTTAAAAAAACTACCCATTTATAGTTGGCTATACCCCAACTTGTCGAAATCTACCTCTCAATTATATTTGACCCTATTTTTAGTATTTTGCAAAAGTACTTGTTTCTTACTTACTTTTGTTCTTTCTTTGACTTAAGTAGATATTAACTTATTTTATCACAGGATTACATTATTCAATCCAATGAATTGGATGATGGCCATTTTGGGCCCTTTTTGCACATTTTTGTTCTCTACCTCAGAGTGACTAGCATATTCGCCTTTTTTATTTAAAATTTTTTCAAATTAATAATATGAAATCCAAATGTCTTTCGACACCGGAAGCAGTTTGGCGGGCCCAGGATCAAGAACATGGACCTGGGAATGGAAAGAGAGAGGGCTCGGATGCCGTCACTTCTCGTATTAATGGACGGATGGTCGATGGACCTGACTTCGGAGCCCTTAATTGATCCACGGGACGTACAATTCGCGTTAGCAGTCCTGACGAGAGGGATCATCAGGTGGAGGGCACAGCTCTCGATCCACGTAACCCAGCGCGTGCTTAGGAAGCTGGTGAGGGGAGTTAAGATTCCGAATACGGGACCCGTGACAAGCCCGGCTCCTTGGTCCCGCGGGGTCATTGAACTCGAACATCTAGGTAGCTTCGACGCACTTCAGGTTTTGTTCAGCCGGAAGCGGTCGGCACCAAGCAATGGAAAGGAGAAAGAGCTTTCAGGGCGGTCTATCCGGAGCGACAGGAAGGAGGCAGGGGAGATGAGAGAAATTCCAAGGCGGTCCAACCAGTCCACAGGAGTGGCCTTTGATGCAGTCACCATAAGGGGTACTGAAGGACTTTTCGGAGGAAGAAGCCAAGGACATCGTCGGAGCAAGTCTGAGGTGATTTGGACCAAAATCGGGATGACGCGGACAGGTGGAGCTTCAATATGTTAGGCAGCATTGCTTCAATTGCCACACCACAGGTTATGACTGGGAAGACCGCCCTCGAAATATTAATGCACGCTATGTGGGAGTGAGGGCGCCCATAGGCGTGACTGCGGTAACAGCCCAAGGGCCACCCGTCCTCCAACACCACCTCACCTACGTATCTTGTCACAACTGCGGGAAGAAGGAACACATGTGGCATTGGTGCTCGGAAAGGCTTGTTGAACGGTTGAACGATGGTTAGTCTTATGATTTCCTTAGTTTTTTAATTTGCCGACACATTTCGATAGTCTCATAGTTTGCCACTCATTTTGATTTTATTATTCTTTGAACCTTTATAATTCAAACATGAGAATTTGATCTTTCCCTTTAAAGCGGATACAATTTTTTTTCTGACGAAAATGGTACGGGGATAAATCACCTACCGCCGGAGTGAGCCTCGTCCTAATCCAGAAGGGGATCCCTCCGAATTTCCTCTGAGAGAGAGGAGTTATAATGTTGCAGGTTTAACCTGTAAATTACATTTCTTGTGTCCTGTTCATTATTATTTGTAAACAGCTCGTCCTCTCTTAGGGGAGACCTTTCATAAAGATCGATGCTCTACCAAGATTCAGTTAACTCTAAGTTCCGTTTTTCTGATTATATAGAATCACATTCTCATGTGTAAGCTCGGCACTGTAGTTTAGTGGTTAGCACGCTTGCCCCTAAACTTCAGCGCTGGCAGGACAAGAGTTAGAGTCTCGGTGGATCCGTAGACTGGCTTCGCAAGAAGTAAGGTTTTGACGGAGCTCTAGCCATTTAAAAGTGACTGTCCGAAAATTGCATTATCAGGTATGATTCGCTCCGGCGCCAGATCGAATTGAAGTCCACTATAGTATACACGGGTTGTACTACTGTTTTCCTTGTGTACAACAAAAATATTGCAGGTAAATACTAGTACAGATATTTCGAAAGACAGGCGCAGCCGCTGGGGTTGCAGCATCAGTCTCGTCTTTTCTTGGTGGAATCCAGACAGAGCGTGTATTCGATGGAAATATAGAGCACGTCGCATTAGGTGTACCTGATTGAGTAAAAGTATGTTTAAAAAAAAATTAAAACTAATTGTTAGACGTTGCGAAATCAGCAGAAACTACCTATGAAATGAGACAGGTGTACTAGTGATGCGGAAAATTTCAGAATGTGAATACATTCCCATAGGTAATTCACATAGACAAAGAGAAAAATTCAGATCATATGGAATTGCTTTCAGAATTTTGTTTTCTAGGTTTTTCATAACCAGGTCTGCCGCTCCTATTGAGAAAATTTCAGATTTGCAAAATAGATTTAACAGTTACCATTAAAAACTCAAATTAGCTATAGAAAGGGAAAACGATACAAGTATTTGTTTTCTGGATGTTCTATTGACCAGGGAAGACCAAAAAACTGTTGTAGATTGGTACAGAGAGGCAACTTGGTCGGGTCAATACTTCTATTTTGATTCTTACACTTTCTTCAAATATAAAATTAGTGTGAGTACTTTTTTACTTAATCAAGCATTAATTTTAGCTGATTCAAAATTTTAGGGAAAGAATTTACTATTAGTTAAAGATACACTCATGGAAAATGGTAACCCTATTAAATTCATTGATAAATTTATTGAAAAAAGAATTGATAATGTTTCTAATCTTGTTCACACAATCTTGTTCTTCTTCAGCACAAGTTGAGCATACTAGGAAGGAAACCTTAATAGTTCTACCCTACATTGAACATTTGAACTTGTCTGTGTTAACGGTTTTGGAAAATGCCAAATTACAGCTTATTTTCGTTTCGGAGAAAGCTGGCTTCAAGTGTTTATAATAAAGAAAGATCAAAAATCTCATTCGGTTTATGGTCTTTATTGTCAAGGCTGTAAAGGGGTTGATATCAGACAGACAAATAGAGATGCTGATTCTAGAATAAGAGAACAACGGAATGATTGTCAACATGATGACGAATTGACCGCAATTTTGATTCTGAACGTTTCAGAATTTCAGATATTAAAAGTAATCTTAAACATAGATTACACAGCTCCACAAAAAAAAGTTGTCACACCCAGAAACCATAATAGGCTTACCCTACGTTTTTGAGGTCGCTGAACCCGAATCTGAATCCGGTTTGGCTCCATCACGTCACATTTCATCCCTAACCTCAAAGAACATGAAAAATCGCTGATTTCAGGTGAAACATGATTCCCGTATATGAAATGTGGTCATATGCTATGTTTTCGAGGTCGCTGAGTACGAATCCGAAATCGTTGTGGTTCTATGACGTCACACTTGGTCCCTAAACTAAAAAATGAAAACGTGGCAAATTGGTAATTTTATGTTAAACATGCATTTCTTCAATGCAAAGTGGTCGTATCCTATGTTTTCGAAGTCGCTGAGTACGAATCCGGAATCTTTGTGGATTTATGACGTCACACTAAGTCTCTCACCTCAGAAAAAAACGTGGGGAATTGGTAATTTCATGTAAAACATGTATTTCTTCAATGCAAAGAGGTCGCATCCTATGTTTTCTAGGTTCCTGAGTCCAAGTTCACAGCAAGTTCTCTCTTTAACGTCCAACAAAAGTCTGCCATCATGTTTATATCCCACCTCCCTTGGTAGTGACGTTCCCTCTTTTTAATATCTTGATGGAATCTTTCTCCATGCTCTTCACTGTAATCACCCAAATTCACTGGAAAATAGTCAATATGGGAATTTAATACATGTAACTTCAAGCTCCTATTAGATCCCATTTTACCGAAGTTCTGTATCATATTCCTCACAATTCATTTGTAATTATCACTCTTGTGGTTCTCTGAAAAGTTTTCACAACTTTCTTGAGGCTAACCCAAGCTGCCTTTTGCACTTTGTTCATAGTTGTGACGAAATTCTGATCCCTACACTATTCCCGGATTTGAAGTCCATCAAATATTCCCGCTTTCAGTTTTGCATTCGATAGTTCTGGGAATTGTCTTTAAAGATATATAACAATCTAGCGAGCGATCGTATCGATTTCCTGCTCTCCGGAGTTTTGCAGTTTCGCGAGTATTTCTTTCTTCTTTTCGAATAAAAATTTGCAAGTTGTGACTTTGTGTGTGCCTGGTGTGCCTGAGCAAACTGTTTCTTGTTCGAAGCGGATAGTTTCTTGCTTTTGTTGGGAACTATTAATAACGTCATCAACGTAATCATAACGTAACCATTCAGAGCAATGGGTGCGTGTCCGGAGTGCAAGGAAGGGATTTCCAGTGGAGGACCTGAGGTGCTTGTGTGCTTTAAGTGTGGTGTTTTGACCCACCTGGCCTGTGCGAATTTCAACATTCCGAAAAAAAACTTTGCTGAACTTAAAAAGCGTCAAACAGATTTCTTCTGCATAAAATGCAAAAGGCAAAGCGTCAGCGACACCTCTGCGGTAGTTAATGGTAGTTCTTCTAGGAAACCTGCAATTAATATTCGCAACGCCACCGGTACGTCTTTCCCTAACGCTCCTGCCCTCTCAGCAGCAATTGCTACCACCAACCAGCCTGATCTCGCTGCTATGATCAGAAATGCTGTTATTGAAGGACAAAAGGAAGCGCTTGCGCAGTCACAAAGTGTATCCTCTTGAGCATGCGCTTAACGTAAACGAGCAGGCGGTCCTTCAAACTACTTTGGAAATTCATAATTTCCCTCTGAAACCCAATGAAGATCTATTTACTCCCATGGACTCGACAGCTACGGCTCTTGTCGTTTCCTTTCTGAGGGAAGATGTAGTCAAAATATACAGAATTATTAAAGCACCTGCACTCACGAAATCCTCCAACCCCCCTATCATTGTTGTTAAACTCGGCAATCAGCAACTGCGAGACAAATTCATTGGGAGACGGAAGGCTCTTAAAGACTTCTCTACTGATAACCTCGGTTGGTTGAGCAAAGATAAACATCCTGTTCATCTACGCGAGGCCCTGTCATCTTTGAACAGGAAAATCTGCGCCATTGCCCTGAGTCTCAGAGGAGACAAAATAATGAAGTATCTGTGGGTTGCGGGCGGAAAATTTTTTTGCCGCAAGGTAGATGGGTCTCCACGAATTTACCTGGCTAATCTGCAGACCCTCGAGGGACTTAGATATCAAGCGCTGCTTCATAGTATCATCTTTCATGTGCACGACGGTAAATATAATATAACCTGTCATTTAGGCCGATTTTCAACTCATCAAGTGTACATAATGATTTTTTCTATTAAAAAATCTCACTTCATAACTCAAAAGTTTCTCAGTTATTTCAACTTTGCTATTGTGATGGATTATGTTCTACAAGAACACCTGTTAAGTCAAAATAATCTTGACTATAGGGTCAGGTATACTTCTCCTGTACATTTTATGGTACCTTTTTCTATATATAATTATCATATTTGGTATCACGCACCTTACACCTGCATTCTAAACATTATTGTTGCTAAAGAGTGGTCTGCATTATGGAACTGAAAGGTTTTCACGTTAGTTAAAATTTATTGCGAGGCAATTTTTTTGCAGTTTGCCCTCTATATGGTATTATATTCTTCTTGTAAGAATTGATGGCCTCCCTTAATATATGTCATGTCAATGCTCAATCCCTGCTTGCTCATTTTGATGAGTTCGCAGATTATTTTGGTCAGAAATTCTTTCATATTATAGATGTTTCTGAAACTTGGCTGAAGCCTCAATTTGATACTTCAACTATTAGCCTTAATAATTACTCACTTTTCAGAAAAGATAGAAACGCGCGTAGAGGTGGTGGTGTCTGTGTATATATTCATGATGATTTAAAGGGGAAGATCTTGCATTCTAGTACTGACACCTCTGTACCGGCTACTGAATTTTTATTCCTTGACATCTATGTCTGTCGTGAGCGTTTACTTTTCGGGGTTGTATACAAACCACCTAATGCTGGTTTCGGTAATGAATTTGAGAAAGAACTTTTTGATTACACACTTAATTATAACAATGTTATAATTACAGGGGATTTTAATACTAATCTAAATATTCGCTTCAACCAATCTAAATACTTTTTGTCTCTAGTCAATTTGGCTGGTCTATGTATAGTACCGCATGGGTCTACGCATTACTCCGGCTTGTCAAGTACATGGATTGACCTTATGGCTGTGGAAGATCTCTCTAAATTATAAAATTATTCCCAATACCCAGTTCCCTTTCTGTCTAACCATGACCTTATTAAAATACAATACAATTTAAATTCTAGTATAACTATCGCCCCGAGTTCACAAAAATTCAGAATCCTAAGTAAAGTTGATGAGGATCAACTGTTCACTCTGCTCTCTAAAGCTGATTGGATACGTGTATTTTCGGAAAGGAATTTAAATTTAAAGGTAGAAAAACTTGATAATATATTAATTTCAGCATTTGATATAGTAGTCTCGGAACATGATTTACAAGCGAGGAAAAAAACTTGTCCATGGACATCAGAGGAGATTAAGAGTCTCAGGAGGGAGAGAGACAGAAAGCATTGTCAAGCTAGGAGGAGTAATGACCGGGAACGATGGAGGGAATTCCGCATCCTTAGGAATTTGGTTCAAACCAAGATTAGGGACTCTAAAAATGTACATAACTATAATTCAATTATTAACAGGAATAAGGATGAAAATATTTGGGAGGTCCTTCGGCGGCTTGGAATTATTTCCTCGCAAGGTCAAACCTTTGATCAAAATTACCCGATAAATGACTTTATGGAATGTTTCTTGATTGAGCCTTTACCTATTAATACTACTCTCTTATCCAGTGAAATACCTCCCTATGATGATGCTAACTTTTACTTCTTTTATATTGGGACAAACTCTCTACTTCCAGTAATTCCTAAGATAACCTCTGGGGCTATCGGAATTGATGGAATTTCCATTAAGATAGTTAAACTCTCGCTCCGGGTAATACTCCCTGTTTTACTTCATAGATACAATTGTTCGCTACAGCTTGGAATTTTTCCTGATATTTGGAAACAAGCCCTAATCCGCCCCATTCCTAAGATCACTAATCCTTCGGCTCTGACAGATTTTCGCCCTATCTCGATTCTTAGTGCGTTAGCCAAGCCTTTCGAGAAGATATTAGACCACCAGCTTACTGAGTATTTGGATAAGCATAGCCTACTTGATCCTTTCCAGTCTGAATTCCGGAGGAGGCATAGTACCATCACTGCCTCCCTCAAATTTACTTCTGATTTAAAAGCTTCAGTGGATAAAAATGCAGTAATGATTGTTATATTTTTCGATCACTCTGAAGCGATCAAGTTGGTAAATCACGAACTCTTAATCCAAAAATTAAAAACCCTAAAAATCTCTAAAAGTGACATCAATTGGTTTAAATCTTACTTAAGCAATCGCGCACAATGTGTAGCTAACAGTGATGGTCTTCGCTCTAATTCGAATGAGGTGATAAGTGGGATTCTTCAGGGCCCAATACTTGGCCCTGAAATGGTTAATATGTTTACCTGCGATATTTCCGCTGTTCTACGCTACTGTAGATACCACTTTTATGCTGATGATAGTAAAATCTATCTTTCAGGGCCACTTGGTAGTCTTAGAGACCTACTTCAAATGGTCCAGTAAGATTGAAATAACGTTTACAACTGGGTAGTTTCTAATGGTCTGCAACTGAATCTACAGAAAACATATGCTATGCTAGTTGGATCCTCTACTTATAATCCCTCTAAAGTCTTGGACTCCTTTCCACCCTTGTACTTAAAAGGCCTTGCTATTAATTTCTCTGATTCTGTCAATGATCTTGGTTTGATATACAACAGGACTCTTTCTTGGAAAGAGCATGTTGAACTTATTTCACGGAAAATGTTTAGGACCCTACACCCACTTTGTCGGAGTAGGGACTCTTTGCCTACAACTACGCGAATGCATCTTGTAAACGCTTTGATTCTCCCTTATTTTGATTATGGGTGTTTGGTATATGATGGAATCTCTGATAACCTTAATTGCAAACTTGAACGTACCCTTAATGCCTGCATCCGTTTCATTTATAGCTTGTCCAAGTTTAATCATATTTCCGAATATAGGGGAAGAGCTGGATTTATGACAGTTGCCAAAAGGAGACAGTATTTCATGGGTAATCTATTATACGTGATCTTTAAGAATGAAAAACCTTTATATTTATTAGAATTGTTCTCACGTACTGATATGAAACTTCCAGGTCGGTATGGACTGCGTGATAGAGGTCGTATCTCAGCTATACCTGCTCACAGAACATGCTTAATGCAAAAATCTTTTGTAATTAGAGGGATTTGGCTCTGGAATAAGCTGCCGAATAGTATTCGTAATACATCTACAATATTTACATTTGAAAGCATGTTCTCTGAATTCCTAAAAGCTTTGGATACACCTTTATTTGATATAACACTATGGTCCTGCTCACATTTTTGCTTTTTCTATGTTTGTGACTACTTATATCTTGAGGTTAAGTTTACCTGGAGTGCCTTCTTAATATGGTTTATATTTATATTTACGAAACTTGATTCAAAACATATTTACATGAACTTACCTGTTCAATTGCAACCTATTTATGTCGTTAAATGTACATATGTATGTATATGTATATATGTATTCTGTGTATGATATGTATACTCTATTCAGCTCTCAAAGGTGCTTTTTAGCCCTGTGAGCTTTTTTTCAATAAATTAAATGAAATTTGTTTTGGGAGTTTATTACCGGAACGTAATGTAATTTTGCAATGCATGTTCCTTACACCAAATTATGAGAAAAATGAAACTTTTCTGCATATATGTTTCGCATTATATTTTTATTGAAAATTGAAGGTCGCTGGTCCTAGCGTTTGATCATACATAAATTAAGAATTAAGTATGACATACAGGTGAACAATATCCAGAAATGCAATCTAAAGATGAAAATTCAGTACATGATAAATACTTTTTAAGTTAGGTATGTAACTTGCTTATCTTCTGAATGATTTTTCCACCAACCCAGATTCTTCTTAAAATCAGTATATCAGGCAAATCCTATTTAACAATTTTTTTTCATTCAAGTTACTTCAATAATACTTCATCAAATGTTTAAACTATATTTGAAGAAAGACATATTTGGAAATTACAATACTTGTATTGTAACTTCGCAATGAATGTATTGTAATTTTACTTCAAAATACGGTGCTTGCAATCTCACATTATAATTTGTATTGTAAAGTATTGTAAAATCACGAACATTTTTACCAGTGTAGAAAGGGCGATGAATGTGACCGAACTCGCGCTTGAGGTCAAAAGAATTCCAAAGACTTCATGATGAATTCTAAAGTATTGGAGATTATTTCCAAGGAGTTAAAAATTCATTTCAAGAAGACTGTGCCAGAACAGAAAATGAAAGGATGCTCTTTGTAACAGATAGATGTTATGTTTCATCTCTATATATGTATTCCCCTCCTCCCAAGAAAACTTAGGAAGCACAACGAGTGTGACCGAACTTGCGCATGAATTCTAAAGAATTTCAAAGAATTTATGGTGAATTATGGAACAATCAAGATGAAATCCAACAAGTTCAAAAATTCATTTCCGGAAAACTATGCCAGAACAAAAAATTGAAGGGTGAACTTTGTAACAGATGGACGTTATGTTTCATCTCTATATATGTATTCCCCTCCTCACAGGAAACTTGGATCAAATGATCGATAAGCTTCATATCTGTATGTATATCCAAAGCTTTTCGGTACTTAAAAAATAATATAAAATAGTAATATTATTTAAATTTTTTGGAAAAATCTTCTGATATTAACTACGCAAAAAATCGCTTGACATGTAGAAACAACATCGCAGGGAATTCTACTTCCTTCTATCAATAACGAAGTGAATATTTTTAAAACTACCGAACGATGTTTTCCAAATTCTGAATGAAAAAATATTATACTTACATATGCTATAATTTTTCTACTCGAAATATCATCATGATGAAGAAATTGTAAAATGAGTTTATCTCAAGTGAATTGGTCTGTTTCCTTATTTGAATTTTTTAATTGTAAAAGGAATTTAACATGGTTCAAGTATGAAGTTCACGGGCCAATGAAATTCTACAATTTCCAATGAAGCGATTTTGCAATCGTTTGTAGTTTAATGAAATTTTCACGTAATTTAGCTAAAGTGAATAAGGTAAGTCCTAGAAAGACAGATAATTGTCAAAAGATTAATGCTAAAAGTATACATGTGTCTGACTACAACTGAATTGTTCTACTTGTGAACCGACCGTGTTCTTTCTTTAACTACTTAAGCCCGAGTGGAAAAATTATATCTTGATAAAACATATTTCTTAAATCAATCAATAATTTTGAAAAATGGTCAAACCAGTATTATTAATAGTTTCCAGAATATCCATTGTCTTGAATGAATTGGCTATTATTATGTGGTGAATCTTTTCCATAAATAGTTTCTTGAGATGATAGATATTCAATATTCTGTCCTATATGAATACAAAATCTATGCTTTAAGTATAACTCTTTGACAGAATACGTATTGCAATCTGCTCAACTGATGTAAAGCTGGATAATCCAACATTTTCTACGAGAACAATTTTAATATCTATTTTCGAAACTTCTGTTTCTTCATGAAAATGCGATATAACATTAAGTGCATCCTTTTTCCAGACATCTTTTCGCATTTTATTCATTTTTAAGATAAAAATGAATACAATTAGTTAGGATCATATAAAATGAATGAATACATGTACAGTAGCATAGAAAAAAATGGAATAAAATCAAATTTAAGACGAAAATTTGTGAATTAAAACAGCTTTGAAAAAAGGAATAAAAAATGAATGAAAGGGACCTTCAAAGGGGACTGGAATAAATAATCATAAATTTGGACAGAAACTAGATAGGCTGTTTATTGAAACGAGACATGTACAATAATCCTCAAGTACTTACAATTGTACAAAATAGATAAGCAGAGATAAATTTTTCACTTATGTGCTGGATGCAGTATGATACCTCAGATGTACGAGGTGTGGCTATTAAATAACCGGACTGCTTTTTTCCGCTTGTTCGGAGCCTCAGCAACAAGAAATGGGGTCTGATACTGATCTGTGTTACTTTTTTCCCCCAACCTTAGAATTTCAGGGTTGTACGACCCTTAGCATGACAGTCACCTTTATTCGAAATTGACCGTCTACCTGAGCACCGCCGAAATTATGTTGAGTGTGAAAGAAGAACAACGCACCAGAACATAAACTTGTAATTTGTTAGAGGAAGTTTATGGTGATGAGTGTCTACCTCGTACTCAAGTCTTCGATTGGTTTGAAAAATTTAAGGAGAGGAGAAAAATAATTCAAAATGACTCGCGTCCCTGCCGTCCTCGCACATCGAAAACCGACGGTAACATCGAAAAGGTGAGTGAAATCATTAGAACAGATCGACGCCTGACCATTCGAGCAATCGTTGACTTAGTGAACATCGACAAAGAAACTGTTAGACAAATTTTCAATAAAAACTTTCACGAGCACGGAAAAAGAGATCTGAAATGTGGATAATTTCGTGAATGAAAATTGTTAGATCATCAGTCTGGTTATTGAATAGTCACACCTCGTAAATGGAGCAGATTAGAAGCTCAAACAAAGAAAAAGAAACATAGATTCGGACCATTATGTAATAGAACTTTTTATATTTTTTCCAGCAATCCATTTTTCTTCCAAATTTAAAATTTTTAAATAGAGGGAATCGACGACAGAGAAACGTAAAGATATATAAAGCTACTGATTCGAACCACGCGACGGCGTAGGATATAAATCCACTACAATTTCCTGATACATCATAACGAATGCTCATACGAATGCGACTATCGCTGCTATCATCATTATTAGTTCCCCTCTTGCCACTTCCATGACAGGAACAATGAGGACGAAACGTACGTCACTGTCGAGTGCTTCCATTCAAAATATTTCTATACACAGGATAATATTTAGGGTTTAGAAACCCTCTTTGATTTAAAAAAAATTCGAGGCATGAGTTGTTTCTACGCGCTTCATAGCATTCAGTTTTTCACTTATTCTCTTTATATGTACATTATCATAATTACCAAACTTGAAATGCCTCTTCTCTCCATTCTTGTGAATGCATATTATCTGGTCGAAAAACAAAACAATGGAACTATAATACGTATCTAGATATGTGAAACTTCAATTTCTATATTAAGAGAGCAACTAAAAGCAGAGAAGATGAACGATACCGTTATCCGATATTATTATATTTACGTCCGGAAAAATACGCAAAGTTAAATGCAGCTTTGCGGTTCGATAATTTCAGAAGCATTCGAGTACAAACTGGAGCGAAACAATAGCTGACAAAAAAACAAGGAAGTGAGTGAAATCCTTTCCTGCGAAATTTGAAAATGTTTGTTTGGCGAAATATATCAGTTGATAGATGTGAATAAAGTGTTCCGGGGCATAAGGACGTACGGGCTGAATTTAGAAAATGTGTCTTACTGGCTTAAGTTAACTGTTTTGACCTAATGGATGTCTCTAGAAGATTTATGGTCGAGTTCAATGAGAAAGTTAGTCAAAATCAATGTTTGGGAATATTTTGTTCAAAGTGGTTCTTTCTTTTTACCTGTTGTTTTTACGATTTAACAGAACTAATTCGTAGCTCGAAAGTATGTTCCTGCTTTTTTTAAAATTAAGATATGAAAAAGTTATGCAACTCTTTGTGTGTCAGAATATTCGTTTTTGAGGACGCGCCATACCTTTGACTAGAGTTTTTTTCGAAAGTAGTTGCTTTTTTCAGGATGCTTCTTCATGATTTGATGGTGCTAAATGATAGTTCAAAAGTACTTACTTCGCGATTCAATAGAGGTCAATAATAGCTCGAAAATAATTTCTTGTTTCTTTTAAATTATGAAATAAAAAAGTTATGCAACTCTTCAAGAGTCAAAATCCTTCAAAATTATATAGTGTAAATTTATACAGTCTCTAAATGAAGAGCATTTAGAATCGTACCATTCCAGAATAACAGCCATCACATCTAAGCCATCTTTATTTCAAAATCTTCTGAAAGAAAAATTTCAAATTGAAGATTTTCAAAACAAATGTATTCGAAACATAAGAATTTCAGTATTATATGTACAATGCTACGTTTCGGACAATGAGAATTCGGCAAATTCGAAAATGAATACTGGAAACTGTTGATCTATTAACTTTACTCTCAAATTCTCTTTTTAATTATAAAAACAAGACAATGAAATTACGTCTATTTCAATATCAACGCATATCATGAATTAATATAATATACGTTTATAGAAATGATACATTTCCCAGGGTAGCTGCAAATAAAAATCAATGCAAAAAAAGCGACAAATATCAAAATAATAATGAAAAATAAAATTTGCACTTTATTTTGCAATATCTGAATAAGAATTCGCAGACCCTCCAAATATCGAGGGGTTAATCATATTTTCTCGAATTCGTAAAGCAAAACTCAGAGACCGTATAGTCGCCATAAAACTGAACGATTTAATTTGGAAGCTTGGAAACTATTTCAACTTTCCCTTCTTGTAGCAAAGAGAACGTGACAAGAGAGAATTAAATTCTCTTTTACTTAAATATTCACAATTTTTATGATAATTTAGCGCACTCTTCCACCTGTGGTTGCTTTAAGAAATGATAAAAATTTTCATTTTCCTTCATTTTTCATTTTAAACTGTATTTTTAGAACCAATTTCCTTCTTATCATCTTGGCTCAGTCCTTCACCTTGTACTTTATTATTAAATTTTAAATTTTTCTACTAGAGAAACCACAGTAAAAAGGGTGGTAGATTTATCTCGTCTTCGACGGTAGTTTCTATTTTAACATAGGTTCAGAATAAAAAGTCGTGCATGAAATAAGAATATGTATACTCTAAGGAAGGAATAGTATTTTCTACATGTGTTTAAACTGACAAATATTGTAATTTATCTCATAGACTAGCAAGAAACATTTTTTCAAGCTGCAGAATGAGGATTACGAGAATATGTTACGTGTTGAAAAATCGAAAAGTGTGGTATTGAAACTCCAACAACTCCAACAAACTCCTTACGTCACAGTTCAGCAATATTCGCGTCAAATCCGTATATTTGGAAGAGGAAACTCGTTGGAAAGTTTCTATCATGTAGTTCGACATATAAATCCATAATCGCAATTTCTTCATCGCCAGTATAAAAAAAAAGAATGTAGGATTGAAACTAGCAATTAAGAATTCTATTTGCAATGCCCATGACAGAATATAACCACAGTTCTCACTATATATTTAAGATATCAAAATAAAGATGAATAGAACTAAGATTATACTACATATATTCAATAGTACATTGCATAACTAGGGAGAGAGCTTTCCATTTCTACAATGAGGGGAATGTTTTCAGCATGAATTGGAGACGAGCCCGCAAGCGCGAGACATAGACAATTTCATCTTCATTGTTATTATTATTATTGTTTTTTTTTTTGCTTCTTTCTGGGGTGAACCCGGTATCCCATCATCAGCTACGGAACAAGTCAAGTGCCTGATGATTTGAAGATATTAAGAATTCAATACGATGTTTGAAACCTCTTGCGATGATGTTGTAGTAGGCACAAAATTAGGTGTATGGTGTAGTTTGGAGTTCTTCGTTTACCGCTGTTGTCCTTATGCAGCGGCCGAGAGTGTTGAAGGTGACATTAATCGCCTCTGGATACTTTTTTAGAGCTACCATCTGTTAATCCATAGGGTTTCAGTCGCCTATTTCCTGATGGTCTAGGAAGTTTCTTACCATGCGACATGTGTTTAATGAAAACGCTCTTTGAGCTGCTGTAAGTAGTCCTCTGACTCCTGGATGTTCGAAATGATCAGTATATCTTGCGTGCGCATTGTCTGTTGCCGATATCATAATAGGATGAATAGATGCATATTCCACATTCCTCCATATTGTCTTTACTTCATGCCTTAGCTCGATATACTCATGAATCTTGGTTGTATAGGTTGCCTGCAGGTTCCAGCTAAGTGGACGAGCAATGTCGATGATATAGACTCTTCTGCCTTTCTTGTCACGCATGATGATGTAAGGTCGATTGGCTCCGATATGATGATCCGTCTGCATGGTAACATTTCAGTACAAGATATAGTCTTCGTTTTCTAAAATGGGAACTGGAATTTATCTATAGAATAGCATCCATTCTGCTAAGGGTCCTGGAGTTAGGGCAAGTTGTTGATGTAGAATGCCCGCAACATCATAAGATCTGTGCGTGTACTCTCTCTGACCCATAACACGACAACCATCAATTATGTGTTCGATGGATTCGTTGGCATCTCCACAAAATCAGGACCTATCAACCATGTCTTAATGTTATACATGTTTGCGATTTCTAGTGCTGACATTCTTGTCCTGAATCGCTATCACGAATCCCTCCGTTTTCGGAAACAAGACGCCATTGCATTTCTCACTCCTCTATGGCTTCTGCCCTAATTTTCGGGGCTTCCTCTGAGGACAAGTTCAAGGGCGTGTAATCAAGATCTGCTTCAAAGATGGCTTCATGATGTGCAACATCTCGCTTTCTTTTAAAATAGTCTCGAAACTGTATAACTTCCTATATACACATCTTCAAAACCAATCGAAGTCTTGTAGAGAAAACAGTCACTAGGCTTTTCTAAATTATCGTGTGCTGGACACCCTTACAGCCCAGTATGCCGAAGGCATTTTTCAAGTTGGATTTTTGCACCAAACTAAATATTCTGCACGGAGCCATCCCGATTTATATCATCAGTCACGGACACATTCTGATCATGAAATCAAGTGATCTGATTCACTGGTCCCGAACCAGTCGTAGGCATTTCCAGTAGGTTGGTCACTAAAAAAAATAAAAGTTGGCTGACCAAGGAACATCAGAAGATGTGGAATAAGGCGACTGGCTGCAGACAGACCACAACACCTATGAGTTTAAATTTAAACTTTAAACGACCTGCGGAATTACACAAGATCGGTAGAAATGGAGTCAAGGTCCTAACAGAAATATCTATAGAGCATGGAAACCTCAACTATAACAGACACAAGATAAGGCTCGCAGATGGTTCTCTCTGTGACCTGTGCGGAAAGGATGATAAGACAGATATTCACATCCTTTGTGAGTGCCCTGCAATTGCGGGTAAGCGTCTAGCACTCACGGGCAGTAACTGCATCAGTGAGTCAGACATATTAGCCAAGAGTGAGGCTGCGGCCCTCTCCGTATGGAGAGGGCTTTAGGGTCACACATAGGCATACAAGGGGGCGTAACGGGATCACCCAAGCGTCAGGGACTCTTGTGGTCTTCACTCTAACGATAGTAACAATAATAAAGTGTTCTGATGAGAATGGTATGCACAATTTCATAAATTGGGCAGCCTCGTATAATTTTTACTCCACCGTCCATGGGCTGGGTTGCAGTCAAGTGCATAATGGGGGAACCTACAGCCTTAGGTGGAATTCGAACCACCAGAACCTCGGTAAAAGTACATGGAAAAATTTCCAGAGGTAGCGGCTCAGGGATCGAACCCCGGACCTGTAGCAGAAAGTCCGAGCACTTAACCGCCTGAGACACCGAAATTTTCATTATTATTATTATTATTATTATAAAAAATTATGTCTCTGGCTCAAGATGGTTAGAGCCCAATATGTCGGAGGCACTTTTCGAGTTGGATATTTGTACCAAACTGGATATATTGCACGGGACTATCCCGGCTTATATCATCAGTCACGGAAGCATTTTGGCAATGCAATCAAGTGATATGATGAGAGTGACATGCATAATTTAACATATTGGGTAGTCTGGTATAATTTTCACCCCACAATCCACGGGCAGGGCCGAAGCCAAGTGCGTGTTGGGGAGACCTACAGCATAAGGTGGAATCCGAACCACCAGAACCTCGGTAAAAGTACATGGAAAGATTCCCAGAGGTGCCGACTTGGGGATCGAACCCCCAGACCTCTAGTAGGGAGTTCGATTATTATTATTATTGTATATGAAGTGCTGAAAATATTCATGATTCGAAGAAATTCGGAAAGATCTCCCCCGAGTCATACACAGGGGCGGACTGACCGTAAGACTAAATCGGCGACATCACTGATGGGCCGGAAGACATCAGAACAAACAAAAAATAAAATCCCTCAAAATGAATCAAATTCTCTAAAATCTGATTGAATCCGTTGAAAGTTACCTTAAAATCCCTTGAAATTCTTTGAAATATCCCAAAACCTTATAGGTCCTGTAAAATCCTTCCAAATTTTTTGAAATTCTTCAAGATTTTACAAAAATTTTTTTGAATACCTGAGAATCCTTTACATCCTTGGAGATTCTTTCACGTTTTTCAAATCTTTTAGTTTTTTTTAGGTACCTTAAGATATTTCAAATCTGTGAAATCTTTTTGAGTGACTTGAAATTTCTTCATCTCTTGAAAAATCCTTGGAATCTTTTCAAATACCCTGAAATCATTAAAATTTCTTGAAATCTCTCGAAATTCAAAAAAAATTTCTAAAGCCGCATATAATTTTTGAAATCCAGTAAAATTTTCGAAAATATTTGAAAATCTCTTCAAATCTTTCAAATCCTACGAAATCCCTTAATTCTTGTGAAATTCTTTGCAATTTATAAAGATATCATAAAATGTTTAGCATTATTGATATCTATTGAAGCCCGCGAAAATAAATGAAATCCCATTAAAATCCTTTGTAATCCAATAAAAACCTTGAAAACCCCGTGATATTCCATAAAATTTGATATTTCCCAAAATCCTGGAAAATTTATTAAAAATACGTTGAGAGAATTTAAAATCCCTCGGAATCTTTTAAAATATCCTAAAACCTTACAGGTTCTCTTTCGCTCGAAATTACATGAAATTACATGAAGACTGATTATATTCCTTGGAATTCCTTGAAACTGGATAAAATTTCTTAAAAATCCACGGGAATATTTGAGAATTTCGAAAAATCCTTCGAAATCTCTTGGGAACTTTCAATATATCATAAAATCTCATAAATCCTATGAAATCCTCCTAAATTTCTCCAAATTCAAGACAATTTTTTGAAACAGTATATAATTTTTGGAATCCAGTGGAATCCATGGGAATATTTAAAAATCTTCTCAAATCTTTGAAATCCTTCTAAATCTCTTAATTCTTGTGAAATTCTTTGCAATTTATGAAAATATTATAAAATGTTCAGAATTTTTTGATATCTGTTGAAATTCGTGAAAATACTTGAAATTCTGTTAAAATCCTTCAAAATCCAATAAAAACCTCGAAAACCCCGTGATATTCCATGAAATATGTTATTTTCTAAAATCCTGGAAAATTCATTAAAAATACGTTGAGAGAATTTAAAATTCCTCGAAATCTTTTAAAATATCCTAAAACCTTACAGGTTCTCTTTCGCTCGAAATGACATGAAATGACATGAAAACTGATTATATTCTTTGGAATTCCTTGAAATCGGATAAAATTTCTTAAAAATCCACGGAAATATTTGAGAATCTTGAAAAATCCTTTGAAATCTCTTGGGATCTTTTAATATAAAATAAAATCTTATAAATCCTATGAAATCCTCCTAAATTTCTCCAAATTCAAGACAATTTTTTGAAACAGCATATAATTTTTGGAATCCAGTGGAATCCATGGGAATATTCGAAAATCATCTCAAATCTTTGAAATCCTTCTAAATCCCTTAATTCTTGTGAAGTTCTTTGCAATTTATGAAGATATTATAAAATGTTCAGAATTTTTTGATATCTGTTGAAATTCGTGAAAATACTTTAAATTCTGTTAAAATCCTTTAAAATCCAATAAAAACGTCGAAAACCCCGTGATATTCCATGAAATATGATATTTTCTAAAATCCTGGAAAATTCATTAAAATACGTTAAGAGCATTTAAAATCCCTTAGAGTCTTTTAAAATATCCTTAATACTCATAGGTCCTATAAAACCGCTTGAAATTCCCTAAAATTATATGAAAACTGCTGATTTTCCTTGAAATTCCTTGAAATACGTTGAAGATCTTCAAGGATCCTTTGAAATATTTCAGAATCTTGGAAGTCCTCTGGAATCTCTTGGGATCTTTTGAAATAACATAAAATCTTATAAATCCTATGCAACCCTTCTAAACCTCTTTGAATTCAATGAAATTCTTCAAAACCGCACATAATTTTTGAAATCTAGCGAATTCCCTGAATATATTCGAAAATCTCTTCAAATCTTTGAAATAAAATTAAATCCCTCAAATAATTCTTTCAAAATTCCTTCAGCAGCCTTAAAATCTTCGAAACCTTTTGAAATTCCCTTAAATGTTTGAAGCTTTGAACATTCCTCTAAAATCATTGAAATCCTCAGAAATCCAATGAATACACTTGAAAGTTGTTGAAATCCTTTGCAATCTTTTAAAGCCCTCGAAGTGTATTGAAATCCTCTCCAATCCCTAGGAATTCTTCGAATCTTTCAAACTCTTGCAAGAAATTGCGTGGAACGGTTTTTAGGGCCGGTTTGCAAGATTTTCACCGAGCCGGCTGGTGAATCCCAGTCCGCCTCTGGTCATATTCGACACCTTTTTCAACACTTCTAATGATTTGGGCACTTTTCATGACATTGGGTCGGATCCACAATTACAATCCACATTCACTATCAGCAAGACGTTCGACCGCCGATTCGCAGTTGACAATGTTGACATACGAATTGTGAGGTTAGCTTTATCAGTTACAACAACCTCCGCGGGTGGCGACACTTTCTGCTACACTATCCCTTCTACTGATATCAACCTTTAAAAATACATTACTGTCACTAAAACGATAATCACACACTAAAATGATTCTGAGACATATTCCTTCGCTGACGTAATTTTTCGACTTCCTAGGGAGAAGAAGATACTTTCTACTCCCACCGCTCGAGAATCGAATTTGTGAGCCCACTCCATAGGCATGAAAATTGGGCGATATCATGAAGGCGTTATAAAAATAATATTCTATCGTTTTGGAAATGAAATTACCCAATTCTACGCTGAATGTTGTAAGAAAATTTGAAAATTTATTGTATGCACTAAATACACAGAATTCAGGTGAGGCAATTTTTGTTATGAAGTATAGCGGGCATCGCGAATAATAGTAATATTCACAACTTCATTGTTCACATCTTTAATATTCCACAAAAGGGAGAAAGTACAAGTTCGAAAGCATCCCACTCCACCTCATTTTCCGCTTGTATTGTAGCTAAAGTCGATTGAAAATACGTCGAAGAAGTTTTCTATTCAGAAAAGTCCATCGTAAATAAAGCTAGAGTTGAGCCACAGAAGTGAGAAATGTATAGTTCGTCTTTTTGGTCTCTTTTTCTCCACTCCATTTCTGTTTCTCTCACGTTTTCTGTTTCAGAAAAAACATAAAACAACCAGCATTCTCGTTAATTACCAAGCTTTTAGAAAGTCGGCTTAAGCTCGTATTCAGTTTTTGTTCTCTATATTTTCCAGATGGTTTTCGTCTCTATATTGCCACTGAAACTAAAATAGCACGTTTTTTAAACTACAGTAAAGTCACATAGGTTCGCTTCATGTTAGTTCTCAACTTTCCACTCAATTCTCATTCCTAGCTATAAAAGGAGAGAATGTTTTGTCTCTACTTTAGGTGAGTTCTTTTGACTGCGGTCCAATTATACGTATGAATACTTGCTAATTGCAAATGTGTCGACAAACTGTGCAGAGCGTTATTTCTGAAATTCATTAATTTCTTTTAAAGCTGATGCTCGTTGACTCTGATGAAAATACACTAGAACCTCGATTCCGAAAGGGTCTTGGGTATGGATTGCTATGATCGTGAGGCTCTTCCAAGAATTTCTACGATGTAAACAGTCAGGGAGAATTGCGTAACTCAGCCGAGCTCACGCGCCTCTATCTCGGGCCCTTGGCCTCCTATTCAACGAGTGCGAGGCCGGCGGCAATCCTCTCTCTCAGCCCCTTGGACCCCTCATCGACGAATGCGAGACGGCTGAAATTCTGGGAAGGCGGTAAATGGAAGGTACTTAAATACAGGTTCCAGTATATGTATATACAGGTAATTTGTACGTTGATTTAGAACCACTCTATTCAGATTATTCCATTTTTCAAAATGGAAAGAGGTAATAATCCAAAACAATAACACATTTCTTTAAATTGCTAATTTTCTCAAATTTGTATACTACATTCAAATAAGAACATATGTTTTTTGGTAAATTGAGTTAATCATTAGTACTTGAATTGAATAAATCTTAATAGTATTCATTGGCAACCCTTCAGTTAGTGGCTTATCCCAGTAAAGACGTTTATTTTTTGATGTTTGTAAATGACACGTTTCGTTACAGATCTGTATCCTCATCAAATCATGTTTCTTGAGAAAAGATTGTTAAAGCTAAAAAAAGAAGATTTTTTTAAATATCATTGTGCATGTAGTATTATTTATAACCTTACAGAACCAAAGAAATCTAATGCTAGAGGCGGAAAAAATACCATATATTTACCTTATTGGAGAAATTGAGGATAGTTGAACATAATGAAAATAATGTTGTTTCATGAAAAACATGAAATTTTATTTGTATTAATAGCCATAATAATGATGATTTAAGAATAGAATGTGAAGGTCAGACCAAATACATAACCGCCGAATAAATCATGGATTCGAAGTTTGATGCCATTTTTCCGAAAAAATTTTTATAATCAGATAAACGTTGTTAAATAAAACGTAGTAGACATTTTGTTTAAAAATCACAGAAAATATCCTGGATTATCTCAAAAACTAAAAAGTTATATTTTTGAGCAGTAGGTAAAGACAAACATGTGCCACTAATAGGTTAGACGTTATAATAGCTTTTGATGTTAGGTTAAGATGTCATGTGATATTTCAACCTGGGAGAATTGGCAATTTTTAAATTTTGATATTACAAATGAGACTGTGGTACATAAAACTTATATTTTGAATATCAGTTCTGTCATTTATTCCATTTTTTTTCTTTCTTTATGTAAATCATTTCTCAAGTTAATCTTTTATCATCATTTGGCTCTATATTTAAAATTCTAAAATATTTAATATTGAAATCAAAATTATGAGAGTTTGAACAGGCATGATTCGCTAAAGCTTTATTATCTTTGTTTTTTTCCACAGACTTTTCATGTTCTTTAATCCTAACCCCCGAGTATTTGAAGGATTGTCTAATGCATATCATCTTACAATTCCAACATGATATTCTATGAATGATATTTACTTCATGATATTTATCAATTAAACATTCAACATTTGGGAAGAGAAATTTGTTAAAAGTATTTTCAATACAAAAAACAATTTAAAAGTTGCTCCTTTTATTGCAAATTCTAAAAAGAACTTCATCCAGGCCAGCAATATATGACATTACAATAATGTCCTTTTGATTTGTAAGATCTGTCATTTGCTTATTCATATTTCTTTTTAATTTTCATTGTGAAATCTAGTATCTGAAAATTTTATCGCTCTGTCAACTAGACCAAAAATGACACCAATTTTATTGTTGATTGAATGATGTGAAGCGAAATTGAGAAATCATCCTGACCATACAGGTTTCCTATACCAATTAGTTATAATTTGGAATTTTCTATCGTGAGTGCTCAATATAGGAAATTGATTTTATTTTCCTTTGCTATTTCAATAGTGAATTTTAGTTTTTCATTTGCTAAGTTAAATTTTTGAAGAATATCATCTGTTTCATTTTTTGGAATGCAAATAGATGTATCGTCTATACATCTTTAATAAAAGATAATTTAATAGTCTGAATTATTTGAAATTTTATATTCGATATTTCCCATAACAATTTTGGCAGCTGCTGCTGAAATTGGTGACTCCATTGGAAGTCCAAATAACTGTTTATAAAAAACATTATTGAATTTGCAACAAGAAGATTCCAAGCATAAGCTGAGAACTATCTACTGATCTACTAATCTACCTTTTTATGACAATTATCTACGTACTAAAAAAGAAATACAAAAAGTTCACAAATCAAAAAGACTTCGAAACTACCCACTTTTACGGTTCATTAGAGAGAAATATACAATAAATTTACCACAAATAGAGAAGAGGAGGGAGGAAAAGATAGAGTCAAACATACCAACCTCTCACACCTTCTTATTTCCGTCTTTTTTGTACTACTGGGGACCAACATGTTTCGAAGCCAATGTAGACTTCCTTATCAGGCGTGATTCATAAGAAAACTACAGTTATAAATAATGAAACCTACATCAATCAGATTCGAATATTACCTGAAAATAAAATTAAAGAATTTATATTCAATTTTGTTTCGTCAATTTTTGTATTTTCTTATTAATATTAAAAATCTCTAAGGTCAAAATGAAGTCTACTTTCTGATGGAAATTATTTATGTGCTGAAAAAGAAACACCCAAATAGTTTACAAATAAAAAAAAAGACTTCGAAACTATAAAATTCTACGATTCATTAGAGTGAAATATACAATAAATGTACCACAAATAGAAAAGAGAGGGAGGAAAAGACAGAGTCAAACATACAAACCTCTCACTCCTTCTTATCTTCGTCTTTTTTGTACTACTGGGGACCAACATGTTTCGAAGCCAATTTAGATTTTCTCATCAGGCGTAATTTTCGAGAAAACTAAAGTTATAAATAATGAAACCTACATTTATCAAATTCGGATATTACCTGATAATAAAATTGAAGAATTGAATATCACATTTTGTTTGGTCAATTTTTCTATTTTCTTATTAATATCAGAAATCTTTAAGGTCGAAATGAAATCTACTTTCTTATGGAAATTATTTATGTACTGAAGAAGAAACACCCAAATAGTACACAAATAATGAAAAAAGACTTCGAAACTATACACTTCTATGATTCATTAGAGTGAAATGTACAATAAATGTATTACAAATAGAAAAGAGAGGGAGGAAAAGACAGAGTCAAACATACCAACCTCTCACTCTTTCTTATCTCCGTCTTTTTTGTACTACTGGGGACCAACATGTTTCGAAGCCAATGTATACTTCCTCATCAGGCGTAATTCATAAGAAAACTATAGTTATAAATAATGAAACCTACATTAATCAAATTCGAATATTACCGGAAAATAAAATTGAAGAATTTATATCAAATTTTGTTTCGTCAATTTTTTTATTCTCTTATTAATATTAAAAATCTCTAAGGTCAAAATTAAGTCTACTTTCTAATGGAAATCATTTATGTACTAAGAAAGAAACACCCAAAAAGTTCACAAATCAAAAAAAGACTTCGAAAGTACCACTTTCACGATTCATTAGAGAAAAATATACAATAAATTTACCACAAATAGAAAAGAGAGGGACGAAAAGAAAGAGTCGAACATACCAACCTTTCACTACTTCTTATCTCCGTCTTTCTTTATACTACTGGGAACTAACATGTTTCGAAGCCGATTTAGATTTCATCATCAGGAGTAACTTATAGGAAAACTACAGTTATGAATAATTAAACATATATTAATTACATTCGAATATTACCTGAAAATAAAATTGAAGAATTTATACCAAATTTTGTTTGGTAAGTTTTTCTATTCTCTTATTAATATTTGAAATTTTTGAGGTCGAAATGAAATCTACTTTCTCATGAAAATTATCTATGTACTAAAAAGGAAAAACCCAAAAAGTTCACAAATCAAAAATAGACTTCGAAACTATCCACTTTTACGATTCATTAGATATGAAATATACAATAAGTGTACCGCAAATAGAAGAGAGAGAGAAAAAAAGAAAGAGTGAACCATGCCTACCTCTCACTCCTTTTCACCTCCGTCTTTTTTATACTACTGGGGACGAACATGCTTCTAAGCCGATTTAGACTTCCTCCGCAGTGGTAATTTATAGAAAAACTACAGTTACTGATAATGGAACCTATTTTAATCAAATTCAAATAATGCCTGAAAATAAAATTGGAAAACTTAATATCAAATGTCGTTTGGTCAATCTTTCTATTTTCTTATTATTATCAGAAATCTTTAAGGTCGAAATTGAATCTACTTTCTTATGGCAATCAATTATGTACTAAAAAAGAAACACGAAGAAAGCTCACAAATCAAAAGTGGACTTCGAAACTACCCACTTTTATGGTTCATTAGACATTAATTTACAACAAATGTGCCACAAAGAGAAATGAGAGGGAGAAAAAGAAAGAGTGAACCATACCAACCTCTCACTCCTTTTTATCTCTGTCTTTTTCATACTACTGGGGACAAACATGTTTCGAAAAAAATGTAGACTTGCTCATCAGGAGTAATTCATAGGAAAACTTCAGTTATAAATAATGAAACCTATGTAAATCAAATTTGAATATTACCTGAAAATAAAATTGAAGAATTTAGTATTAAATATCGTTTGTCAATTTTTCTATTTTCTTATCAATATCAAAAATCTTCAAGGTCGAAATGAAATCTACTTCCTCATGAACATTTTTTTGTACTAAATTAAACAACACCAGAAAGTTGTATGTGTATGTGCATGGCAAACTTTTTAATCAAACTGAAGATAGATTAAATAAATTTATCGGCAGTCTCATTAAAAGTTTCATTTTATCAATAAACCTTTCTGTAATGCATCCAATCTCATTTTTCGCTAATTGAATAAAAGTCTTGAATATTTTTCATCGGTCTTTCAATCAAATCTATCACATGCCCCATTTTTTATCAATTGTACTGCAATCTATAATACCAAAAACAGAAAAGTCAGGACAGATGAAAAATTAACTTCCTAGTAGTACAGTAAATGTCATGAAAAAATTGGTTTTGGGGAAAAAAATGACCGAAGCTAATTCATTTCATAAATCTTGAATGGGACATGTGAATAGCACAAACCAAGTTGTCGGGACTCCCCCCTTTGGGGGCTTTGAAAAATGTCAAAAAGTTTTTGGATTTGATTTTCCGTAAGAATGATAGGTCGTAGAGAAAAATTTTCCGAACGAAAATTGTAGAAGACTCTATTATCTACAAATTATCTCATGTAGTTGTTGCGCTACAACCAAAAATGTACTAAATAGAAAGCGCCAAAGTTGCTAAAAATCAGTTTTTTCTCTTTTTCAACATGGAAGAAAAAATATTTTTTCAGTTGAAAGGACTGAAAAATTGTACAGCAGGAAAAAACCTTTAAAAACAATACCACAGTTTTTTCCTTGCGATAGACCATTTTTGAGATACGGCGCTTTGAATTTCTAACATCAGGTTATATTCTTCAGAAGAGCAGTAAATTTGTCTTTTTTTTTGGTGAAAAAAAATACCGGCAGCTATTTATGTACTTCAAGTTCTGAACGTTCAAATGGACGAAATTTTTTACTGATGCCTTTAAAAACTAAAAACAGAGGGAAAATGTTTGTTCATTTACATTAGAAATAATAGATTATCAAAAGAAACTTATCATGCATTATTTTAAATTGCAGTTGGAAAAATATTTATGGATAAAATAGAAGTGGGAAAAAATATCGTTCATTTGAACGTTGATAACTTCAGACACATCAGCTATTATATTTCATGAATCGTTACCCGGGCATTTGAATAACCTGAAACCAAAAAGTCGGACCCCATCCTCTTTATAAGACTCAAAATGTTTTTGAATTTGATTTACCGTGAGAACGGCATATTATAGAGAAAAAATTTTCAAACAAAAAATGTAGAGGACAGTATTATCTACGAATTAGCTCATGCAGTCGCTGCGCTTCAACCACAAGTGTACGAAATAGAGGGCGCCAAAGTTGAATCCACCGCGATGGTAAAAATTTGTTTTCCCGTCGAGAAAGAGCGAAAACTAATTTTTGGCACCTTTGGCGCCCTCTAGTTCATGCATTCGTGGTTGAAGCGCAGCGACTGCAT
>JAUMHM010000016.1:15241404-15265591 GCA_032362435.1 Melikaiella ostensackeni
ATTATTCCACAAATTTTAAAAAGTTTAAGCAACAGCAAAGAAAAGAATAATAGAACCACCTTAGAGGTCAGCAAAGTGAATGAATGGAGCGTTTAGAACTTGAAGGTTAGTAAAAGATAAGAATAGTAGAAAAATTTTTCAATAAGATAACATTGTAATTACTAATTTAACATTCAGGAAATTGTAACTATATGAACACGAGAAATTTACGCAAATGCAGTAAGCCTTGAAGAGGTACCTGAAACCAGATACGAAACGTTGGGCGAATGTTAATAAATTAATTAATATTAACTTGCGTTTTGATGGAATCTTATGAGAATAAACCTTCTGTAGATGAGTCATTACTTCGTTTCGCCATCTTAGACACACCATTTGACATTTTTTAAAAGTTGACTTTCGATTTCAGATAAGCGACCAGAAAACCCCCGAGTAGCAATTGTTAGTCAAATCGGTTTTGTTTTACAATTTTGGACCGCCATATTGGATCCGCCGTTCTGAATTCTGAAATTTTAACTTTGGATTTGAAATCAGCGAACTGAAAAACACTCGGGTAGCAATATTTAGTCGAATCAGTTTTGTTTTGAAATTTTGGTCCGCCATAGTGAATCCGCTATTCTGAATTTTTAAATTTTGACTTCGGATTTGAGATCAGCGATCCACAAAACCCCCCGAGTAGCAATATTTAGTCGAATCAGTTTTATTTTTCAAATTTTGGTGCGCTATATTGGATCCGCCATTTTTAATTTTTTAATTTTGACTTTAGGATTGAATTTCCGCTACCGAAAGAGCCCCAGCGTAACAATTTCAAGTAAAATCAGTTTTGTTTTCAAATTTTGGTGCACTTTATGGGATCTGCTATCTTGAATTTTGCAATTTTGACTTTGGATTTAAAATGAGCGACAAGAAAAACCTCGAGTAGCAATTGTTAGTTAAATCGGTTTTGTTTTACAATTTCGATCCGCCATATTGGATCCGTAATTCTGAATTCTAAAATGTTGACTCTGGATTTAAAATCAGCGAGCTGAAAACACCTTAATAGCAATATTTAGTCGAATCAGATTCATTAAAAAATTTTTGTCCTCTATATTGGATCTGCCATTTTTAATTCTTTAATTTTGACTTTAAGTTTGAATTTCCGCGACTCAAAGAACCCCAGCGGAGCAGTTTTTAGTGAAATCAGTTTTGCTTTCAAATTTTGGTCTGCCATATTGGATTCGCTATTTTGAATTTTGCAATTTTTATTTTGGATTTGGAATGAGCGACCCAAAAAATCCCGAGTAGAAGTTTTTAGTTGAATCGGTTTCGTTTTACAATTGTACTCCGCCATATTGACTCCAACGTCTTGGAGTCATCAACGTCTGAATCAGATTCGACTTGCACATGCAAAAATCTATGCAAAAACATGTGTAGAAAATCAAATTCGATATGTAAGTGACCATGGTGTTCAAAAAACGATTTTCCTCGGCCAAAAATTCCAACTTCAACATAGATTTACGAGGTCAAACAATTTTTTTTACGCTTTCTCTATAATTTTCGTATATTGGAAACAGATTTACCTTTATTTGAAATAAATTATTCCTCCAGGTCATTTCCATCCAAAGTTCTACGATTTTGAGATAGAAAAAAAAGGTCCAAATTCAAAAAAGGTCCACTGTGGGACATAATGGGCTGCTGAAAAGTGGGTACGAGTAACCTTCCTCAACCCTACTTGTTTCCAGTATAGCCTCTTTGAAAAACACTCTACCCCCATCCCCTAGAACGCCACATTCTGCATTAAAACTTCTAAAACATAGTTTCTTCAACTTTTACTTCGTCAAGAGTTTCGCGGTTATTTTTATTGCTATTTTCGTAATAAGCGCATGAAAAGACATCGATTTACGCGGCTTCAAAGATGACGGAGGTATGTGCTTTTTGGAACCACACCACAATCTATACCTCAATTTGACATCCAAGACTTACCTTTCACTAGCTTTTAATTGATTCCTAAATGTTCCATGCAAATCAGTCAGTAATTGGCAGAGATATCCAATACGGGAGGAAAAATTGATTTTCAGTGTAATATTTTCGTGGTTTTACTTCAATTTGATTCGCAGAAGCGAATCTTCATATGTTTTTGTCACTCTTTTTTTTATTACCTGCTTTAAAAAAAATTCATGCTAATATGTAAATTCGATAAAAAGTTACAGTGGAACATGAAGAACCATAACACCAAGAAATGTACAAATATATGTCTCCTCTTTGCTGTGCGTATTCGACTCAAAAATAAAATTTGACAATCTCCTCATTGAAGCGCGAAAGTAAACACTAAACTGTAACCATATGAGCATCGACTTGGAAATTCGAAGCAGGAAAATCTATTGAAGTGAATAGAAACATTGCCTCTCCCTACTTAAGTAAATTCTCAAATCCTGGAGGAATCTTCTACAAGAAAGGGGAGAAAACCCGTCGATTTCGCGTTTGTATGAAAGCAACTCACGCTTTTCTTCATACCTCCGCTGGCAAGTAGTCTTTTGAACGGATGGAAATGGCAGCTTGTGCAGCTTGCATACTTAAGTGAAGTAAAGCGAACTAAGTCGTAAGAAAAAAGGCAGAGGTGCATCAAGCTGGAATTACCACATTGCCCTATTAACATGGGCAGCATGCAATAATTTTGTGCTAATTTTGTGCTAGGTGTTCCGCAAAACAAAAATGTTGTGCCCTGTAATTGTTTTCAAAAATGTGTTGAGATTTAAACTACAACTATACTACAACACCAAAAAACAGAAACTATAAATCACATCAAATTTACTTTAACGTATAAATTTTTTGCTCATTAAGTGCGAAGAACGAAAACTATTAATCACATCAAATTTCCTTTAACGTTGAAATTTTGTGTCAGTTGATGCCGCGAAAAAAAATTGTGCCCTGCATTTCTTTCAAAAAACTTGTATAATCCAGTTGAAGTAGCTCTATTGCTGGAAGTCGAAGATACAAGCAGTTTTTTGTCTAAATCGACCATCTAGACATAGTATTAAGGCTCAGGAACCCTCGAGCAAGTTAAAGCAGAGTTAGCTAGTTAATAGCAGTAAGTTATTCAGTTCTCACAGTTATTACAGTGATTATCAAGTTATCAAGAAATTACAGCTAATCATTAACAAATAACTGAAAACTACAAACATTTTTTGACACGCTCGGGTTGACTATATGTTTCGAATACAAGATATCGTGAATATGTACTCTAGATGATTTTTAGAAGATGAAATAAGCTTTTGAATTCGCCTTCATCGAATTTACTACGACGAACAGTTTATGAAACATGAACTTGTGGAACTTTAAGTGCATTTCTTTTTCGGTGAGTCTGCTAATGGATGATGCTTCTTCAAGAAAAAGCAATTGTCGGAATCGAAAAAAAATTCTATTCTTAGCAAAAAATTGTTACAACCAATCATTTTTTTTTATATCTGTTCCAAAAAATCTGGAAAAATGGAAAATAACCGAAGTTCAACAAAAATGTCGATTATTTCTCCACCAATTTTCTATTTGCAATATTGCAAGATTGCTTAGGCAGTTTTCGTTTGAACAATTAAAAAATCAGATAATTTCCTCATAAAAAATTATCCTCCTTCCCCAACGGCTATGGAAGTACCTTTATGACAATGAAAATACGTGAAAATGCAAGCTTCTCCGAAAACATGTTACCCTTAATTAACAATTTAATATTTTATAATCTATGAGCCGCAAAGTGTTCGAACAGGAATCGTTTCAAAGAATTGTGTATGCCCTGCAAATCGTGGGCTATACACTTTCTACTTATTTCAACCGGAAGCAACCATCTGAGCAGGCGTTCCAATTTTCACTTTATTTTTAATTAACAATATATACAACGGTCTGACAGAGCTCAGTATTTCATTAAATCGTTCACCCATACATTTTAAGCGAAAAATTGCTGTACATATATATATATACTATATTGTTTCAGCAAGAGGTCTTTCTTCGTTTCATTTGACTGGGCTACAGGTTTTTAACAATAGAAAAAATATTGCAGTTTTGTGCATGGTACAAATCGACAGCGCTAAATCAGCACAAAATCCCTACGTAGAAGAAAATTTGATGTGATCAATAGTTTTTATTTTTTGGTGTGGTAGTGCCAGCTTTACATGAAGCTGGAATTACTACACGTTCTCAACAATAATAAAAATGTTGAAACTTTGTGCTTGATACAAATCAAGAGCACAATATTCCTACATTAAAGAAAATTTGACGCGATTAATAGTTTCCGTTTTTTGGTATAGTAGTGCCAGCTTTACGTGAAGTTAGCCTCACTACACGTTTTTAACTATAATGAAACTGCTGCAATTTTATGTTCGACACAAATCGACGGCACAAAATTTCTACATGTTTTGAAAAAAAATTACAGAACACAAAATTTTTCTTTATTGCATAAATAAGCACCAAATTAGTGCAAAATTGTTGCACACTTCACATATTAATAGGATTTTAGATAAGATAGCTCACTAAAAATAAAGAATGAGCTCAGCAAACTAAGACATTATGCTCACAGAAAGCGCAAGCATTAATTAAGTACGTTCACTTAACTACATCTAATAATGTTTCGTTTGTTTTCTTTGAACATGACAGATTTTTAGGCTTAGTTTATACCATTCACATTCAATCAAAAATTTCTAGAACTCTATAACTTATAAAGGTTTTTAATAACGTCTTCACATTTTTCCTTTTTAGAGTAATCAAGATTTATGAAAGCTGAATTTTCTTAGGGTAGATTGATTAATGTTAAAAGCATAGCGAGCTACATCGTTACAAATTAGTTCGTCACGAGCTACGTCATTACATTCCCCCTCGTATTTCCACAATAATGAAAATATCGTGTAGATTTTTTTTCTTCAAGCTTTTAACTTTGATATCAGACAGCGATACAATATCTCAATCCTGATTTCGATCTATCTGAAAGAAAGAAGAAATTCAAACGTAATCGTCACATTTAGAATTAGCCAGTTCGACAAAATCGTTTGGAAATACTCTCATCAAGAGTTACGCGCCAATCTTCTCGTTAAATTCCGTAATCCAGCACCAGGGTTTCTTAATATCTTTTAATCTTTCCCTTCCATCTCCATCGCTAATAGCTATTTCCTAGAGCAACTTAAATTTTCCATTTGACCTAAAAAGAATGGAATTGTCGACGTAAGTTTTTTCATATTCCCTTAATGATAGGTCTCTCGGAAAAAGTACTTTTGATTCCAAAATTTCCAACAGGATATTGAAAATATGGGTTTACAAGAATAATAATAATTTTTCCCAAGACATTTCACTATATCATATGAATTGAAAAGCACAATCCTGACAAAACCAATTGATCGATTCCGATGAAACTTGGCATAAACATAATAAATAACGTGTACATATGCCGCTTTTTAGGAGAAAGTCATAAATCAACATACAATGAAGTTAGACTTTAATTTATCAAAAAATTCACTTTTTCAACATGCAGGCATAACGACAGCCAAAACCAGTTGATCGATTTCGATGAAATTTTCATAAACATAGTAATTAACGTGTACATATGTCGCCTTTTCAGAAGTAAGTGATAAATCAATATACCATGGAGCTAGATTTTAATTTATCAGAAAATTCACTTTTTTATTATGCAGGCATACCGACAGCCAAGACCAATCCATCGATTTTGATGAAACTTTGCATAAACATAGTAAATATGGTCTACACATGTCGCCATTTCAGCAGAAAATGATAAATCAACATACCATGAAGTTAGGTTTGAGTTTATCAAAAAAGTCACCATTTTGAACATGCAGGAACATCGACAGCAGAAACTAATCGATAGATTAATTTTTTCATACAAAACCATCGTTGAATAAATAAAATACCGTTTTATAAAATATACCGTTATGGCTCAGAAAACATTATTTATTGAAGATTGTGTTTAATCATAATCAACCCAAAATTTTTACCCAAAACCGTTGTCAAACTCTCGGAAATTAATAAGCATATTGAAATTGATATATTAAAATTTGTCATCTTCGGTTGCTTTGCTTAACCATCAATTTGAATTCATGAGTCTTCATTCAATTTTAAGTAACAAAAGCATACCCACATCCGAAACAAATCGATCGATTTCGATGAAACTTTGCATACACTTAATAAATAACGTGTACATGTGCTGCTTTTTCAAGAGAAAGTAATGAATCAACATACTATTAAGTAAAATTTTAGTTTATCAAAAAATTACTATTTTTAACATGCAGACGCACCGACAGCCAAAACAAATCAATCAAATTCGATGGAACATTGCATAAATATAGCGAATAACTGGTACATATGTCGCTATTTCAGGAGAAAATGATAAATCAACATACCATGAACTTAGATCTTAATTTATCAAAAAATCATCATTTTAAACATGCAGATGCACAGCCAGCCAAAACTAATCCATCGATTTATTTTTTCATACAAAACCATCGTTGACTAAATAATAGACCGCTTTATACAATATACCGTCGTGTTTCGGAAAACATTATTAATTGAAGATTGTGTTCATTTATATTTAACCCAAAACTTTTACTCAAAACCATTGTAAGACTCTTTTAAATTAATGAGCATATTGAACTTGATATGTTAAAATTTGTCATCTTCATTTGCTTCGCTCAATCATCAATTCGATTTCGTGAATCTTCATTTAATTTGAAGAAACAAAAATGTACAAGCTAATAATCGACTAAGTTATACTTTTTTTTATTAGATTCTTGGAGAAAATCGCTCACAATAATTATGCTACAAGTTTGGGTCATATTGATTTATTGAAAATTGGAGAAATCCGCTGACCCAAAAATTAAAGAATAAGTGCTTAAGGAAAAGTTGACTGTAGGTTACAATTTTATCCCAATTTTGTCAGAAAAACTTTTTACTATATGTGAATTTGTTATTATTGCGAAAAGAATTAATGAAATCCCACCAAAAACACTATGCAAGAAAAAATTCTTCCAGGTACATGACTTAATATTTTGTTTATTCATGTCAAAGGTAATCAATGTTTCAAATAAAAAAATTAGGCCAAGTACGAATAGTAGAAAATTTATTAATAGAAGTGTTTTTCAATAAAAAGAATTAGTTTAATGATTTATTCTATCAGAGAATTTTTTCTTTGATAAGAATAATAAATTGACAGTTCAGAGGAAAAAAATACATTGGGCAGGTCTGTAATATAACAAGTTATTATTCTTATTATTATTGTTTTTGTTATGTTCGCACACTTATGTTTATTATCTTAACACAATAATAGGCCCGCCGAATTTCTCTTCATTGCTCTGAGCTATCAATTTATTTTTGTTATCAAACAAAAATATTATTAAATAAAATAATTCATTGAACTTATTCCTTCTGTTGAAAAACACTTCTATTTATAAATTTTATACTATTCGTATTTGACTTCATTTTTTGATTTTACAACTTTGATAACTTTTAAGATTAATAAATAAAATATTAATAGTCATATACTTGGCGGAATTTTTTCACACGTAGTGTTTTTGGTAGGATAAAAAAATTAAAACTTTTTTGAAAATTTGATAAAAAGAAAAATGAAAAAGCTTTCCCAAAAAATTCCGTTTTCTATTTTTTTTATTTGTTCATCCAAGAAAGGTATAAGTGTTTTCTACGACCCCTGAAACTATTGGTAATATCGCGCTGTGCGGCTCAGTAGACAAAATAAAAGTTTTTTTGGACAAATTCATTCTCAAACCACAATTTCTATCCGATTTAGATCTTTTTCTTTCAAAAAATGAGGACTAACCAAATTCTGCCTACATCGTTCCTATTCGATTTTTAAGAAAATGATCCATAGATGTCATACATAGTTTCTCTTGAAATACCTTTAAAACAATTAAGCTCTCTGGAAATCCCTTGAAGTTCTTTAAAAACTGTGGAAATTCATTACAATTCTTTGAGATTCCGTGAAATCTTTTTAAATTCTTGGAATCGCTTCAAATCTTCAAAATCACATAAAAATTTCCTATAATCCTTCGAAACCTTCCAAATCTACGAAACCTCATTAAAATTTCCTGACATTCTTCAAAACTCGTGAAAAAAATTGAGATTCTCTCTGAAATTGTACTATAGGTAATATCTTAAAACTCTTGAAATCTTTCAAAATCATTTGAAATCTATAAAGCCTCTCGTCGTCCCTTGGAATCGTTTGAAATATCCTGAATTTTTTACAATCTCTTGAAATGTTTTGAAATCCCTTGATATTGACGAAATCCCTAAATGGTTTTGGAAATCTCTTTCACGATTGAAATAAGTGATATACTGCTGATTACTGAGTAAAAAATATAAAATCTCACGTAAGAAGGGGGGAGGGATTACATAAATCTTAAGAATTCTTCCAAGAGGAAAAGGGGGGTTAGAATTTCAAAAATCATCCTTACGTAATTAATGCACGTTCCCAAACTTCTATTAAGAAAATTTTATTAGAAAAAAAATATATTATTTTTTAGTGAACTTACAATAAGTACAAAGGCGTGTAAAAGTTTGAGCAGTTTCTTTGAAAACAATCTAGCGCATCCTGAACTTTACTCAAATCGCCTGAATCAACTTTTGTATGAGATCAAGGGGTATCCAATTTTAAGTGCAAAGGGATGTTTCTTTTCCCTTTCTGAAATAAGTTTCCAAGCATCCATCGTAAAATAGAAAAACCGAGCAGCCACGGGCATTCTTCTCCTCTTTTTCTGTTTCTCATCCGCACACCTTCGCTTTCCTTTCATTGAAATTTTTCCCTTACACCGGAATACCAAATTTCTCGGCTGTCCGGTGATTAAATTGCACCTGTGAAATGGAGTTTGCAGTTTTTTTTCCTTTTTCGTTCGCTTTCTACAACTTGCCTAGAGGCCAACCTTCACAAACTGACAGTATCTTAACCGGATCAAGCAACATTAAATATGGGAAAATGAACCAATTATTTCAAAACGTTTTCCATTTTAAATGAATTTCCTTCATGATGTTTGCGAAAATGGAGTAGGTCCCCGTGGGGAGCTCTCACGGGAACGACATGCTAATCCATAAGGATTCAGCATGAGCTTTCCACGTGCTTGTCCTCGAGGGGCCCACGCGGGCCTACCGCATCTTCCTTGAGGCTGAGTTTTTAATTCTTAAAAATACCTTTAGTAATTGTCTCATCATTTTTGAGCATAATTTAATATGTATGTATATATATATATATATATGTGTGTGCGTGTGTATTGTTAAAATTTTTAAGAAATGTATGAACAAGAAAAAATATATATTAGCTCCTCGGCCGGGATTTGAAATCATGACCAGCATCTTATCAAAACAAAATCGTTTGCTTTTTGTAAACTGGAGCATGAGAGTAACAAGCAAGGCTACCGTCTACTTTTTAACAAAAATTCATTCTTTTAAGTCTGAACTAATCAAACATTAAAATTTGTAGTGTCAAAAAAATACTAACCTTTTGGACTGAGAAATTTCAGCCGATTGACAATGAAGGCAAACTAATAGAGCCCCCTGCGGGGGCCCTCATGGGATCTCCTCTATTAATTGTCCACATGGGCCCGTGACGGCGGCCAACATTCAAAAGAAGGCTTATCGGAACTTTTTCCACACGGCATGTTTCTTTATCAATGAAAATACATCAAGAATATATGGACTTTTATCGAATTCTATTCTTCATTTTCGTCTGAGTCCAAATGTAACCTATTTTATTTGACTGACTTTTTTCTAGTATATTCTTAATTTATCTCATTTTATCGAGTTCATTCCTTTCTTCATCTATTCAAAACCAACCTCATATTATCCAGTTCTGACCTCTCAACTTTTCTGAATCTATTTTATTCTATTTATTCCTGTGAAAGAAATGGATGGAAAATAATGGGATGTAAAGTGATAAAGAATTTTCTGAAGAAAGAGAACCTTCTTATTGGGTGCTTATTTTTTCCTGGTCGAATATTTTCTCTGGATTTTTCTTTGACATAAGCTTGGAAAAGACAGACATTGTGAAAATTCTAATAATAATTATTCATAAAAAGAAATTTTAAATCAAAGTACACTCCACTCTCCATTCATCTCGAGTTTCCGGTATGGCCTGCAATGACCATGAGGCTCTTCCAAGAATTTTCACGACATCAAAATTGAGTGAAAACTGCTGAAGTCCGCTGAGCTAACGCGGCTCTCTCTTAGCCTCTTGGACCCCCTCATCAACGCATGCAAGCCGACGACAATTTTCTCTCTCGGTCCCTTGGACCCCTCATGAAAGATTGCGAGCCAGCGACAATTCTAGGGAGGTGGTTTACCGAGGCTCGTTAAATAGAGAGTTAAGTGTACTTTATTTTTTGAGAAATTTTTGTCGAATCTTTCTCTATATTTTATTAATAATTGGAATATTTGTTCATAAGTTCTGTACCAATTACAACAGAATATATATTCTCTTCATTCAGAAATTTAACTATTGAAATAATAAAATATTTCTTAATATTTTGAATAATAAGATTTTAATTTTGTTCCATTTCATTCATCAGGAACTTCCAACCCTATTCTCGTTTTTTAGTAGCTCCAACAAATTTTTCTGCTTTTATTATTACTTCTATCTCTAGACCAGCCAAAAACACAACATGTGAAAAAATTCCGCCAAGTACATGATTATTAACATTTTATTTATTTATGGTGCAGTTAATCAAAGTTGTCAAATCTAAAAATAAAGTCGAGTGCGAATAGTAGAAAAATTATGAATGGAATTATTTTTTAATAGAAAAATAAGTTCACTGAATTAGTTCATTTAATCAGTTTTTTGTTTGATCAAAAACATAAGTTGATAGTTTGGAGGAATAATAAAAAATGTTTGGCGGACTTGTAGAATGATAATTTATTATTATTATTGTTTTTGTTATGATATCACACTAATGTTTATTATTTATATACAATAATGGGCCCGCCAATTTTTTTATATTCCAAACAATCAATTTATTTTTTTTACCAAACAACAAATTATTTAATACAATAATTCATGGAATTAATTCCTTTCGCTAAAAAATACTTTGATTTATAAATTTTCCATTATTCGTACTCCTCTTTATATTTTAATTTCACAACTTTGATTATCATTTACATAAAGTAATAAAATATTAATAGTCATGTACTTCCCGGAATTTTTTGACACGTAGTGTTTTTGGTGGGACTTGATTATCTCTTCCGCAATAAGAACAATAAGTAATAAAATTTTCCGGCAACATTGGAATAAAACTATAATCTACAGTCTACTTTTTCTGAAGCATTCTTTTTTCAATTTTGTGCTCAACGGGTTTCTCAAAATTTCAAGTAATATCATTCAAATTGATAGAATAATTATTGTGAAGAATTTTTTTCAAGAATCTGGCAAAAAAACAGTACATCTTAGTTTATGACAGGTTTGTGTCTGTATGTTTTGAAAAATGTTATTTTTTTATATAAATTCGAACCTCACTCTGTGGTAGGTTTCTGGATCACTTTCTTCTGAAAAAGCGATAGATTTACAACTCATTTACTATATGAGTGCAAAGTTTCATCAAAATCGATCGATTGGTTTTGGCTGTAGCCGCGTCTGCATATTAGAAGTTCCTGAAAACCATTTTTTTAGTAAAAAATTTTAATAATAAATCAGTGTATTTCAAATTCATATAAACCACTTTCAGAACATAATGGAATCTTTCTGAAAAAAAGTTTTAATTCATTTGGTAAAAGCGTGTAGGCTGTACCTTGATCTGCATTTCAAAAGTCACGTTTTTAACTCTTCTTTTCCCAATGGATGCGATTGCAAACTCATTTTGTCCTGATTAATATGTAAAATCGTAAAACGAGACATGGCCGTCAAAGTTTTATTATCATTGGAATAAAATTATATCCTGCAGACGACTTTTTGTCAAGCGTTTTTTTTCTGAAAATTCGATTACAGCTCATTCCTTTAATTTTTAATTATTATCTTCTAAGCTTACAGAATTTTCCTACTTTGGTGGATTCTACATATATCCCCACTAAGTTTTATGAAAATATCTCATAAATTGATTGAGATATTCCACTTTTTGTGTTCAAAATCATTTATGTTACAGATAATATTTCCCAGTAGCTTTTTTTTCGCGTTTCGCCCTGCATGGCAGATTTTTTTCTCATGTATGAGGTATTCAAAATATTTTTATACTTTTTTTGGTACTTGACGGTGATAAACTACCGCGTATCTTGATTTTTATCTTTGGTTTTAACCCCGGCGTCTTTCTCTTTTGATTTACTTCTCGATGTCTAGTTTTGATTTGTGAACTTTTTGGGTGTTCCTTTTTCAGGACACTAAAATTTTCTTAAGAAAGTAGATTTCATTTCGATCTCTAATAAATATTTTGAAATGTTTTTGTTTATTGGGTAGTTTAATGACAGAGACTTTAGTCGCAGTTACAGTCTCAACAGAAAATATCCATTTTCTCCGAATATAATTTCAAAGCAAATAGAAACTTCTGTTTGAATATACATATGCCGTTTGCATTCTGCTACAGATTTTCCGTCTCTATCAAGGCGACACGACAAATTGTAAATGGAACAGTTTGACAAAGGATGCACTTACAATTATAAAGCCATTTGTTCAATTTTCATTCGAGATGAATAGCTCAAACGAAGTGTTAACGTTGATAGACAATGTTTTATTCGATAAATAAAATTTGTTGAAACGCAGAGGTAGAAATTTTATCGATCGTAGTCATTATTATTGAGGTCAGCAGAATATATTTGAATAATTAATAGCATGAGTTCGTTATTCAAGCTTTTTAGAAAATATGAATTAAAAAGTAAATAAAAAATTTGCTAATTTGTAAAGTTTGTAGTAGAAAAACTCATGGTTCAATGTGCATTAAAATGTATGAAATATTTGAAATATTCGAAGTATTGAACATATCACGCAGCTTTGACAGTTCACCGAGAAATCAAATTTTCTAACAAATTTCGGAGAACGAGACATCACTCGAGGAATGCGGTTGTAAGGCTTAGTCCTTTCAACCTCACGTTCCTGAAAATCACATCCTTCTTGCGGGAAATTCTCGAAGACGCTTCGTTGAGAAATCTCGAGCCAATGTCCCCGCAGCATTTATCACTTTGTCGTACTTGGGAACGAGAACTTCAGACAACGAATATCTTCTTGTGTTCTGAAATATTCCACCTTTTATTAGATATTTCAAAGCTGTAACATTATTATCTATTTGTTAAGAGTATTATTTTAAATCATTGATGTTTTTCCTTCTTCATTTGTTTTTTGAATGCAAACAAATCAGAATCACTCAAAAGGTTTTCTTCAAATCTAACATCAAACAGACCTGGATACTAAAGTTTGTTCTAGGGCGCAAGCGATCATACTCTCAATTTACTCTCCGCTTCTTTGGAGACTTTCGTCAATCGAATTTCTTCCCTCAAGTTACTCTTTCGTGCTTCCCCGATATCTTCTAAACTCTGAGGCAGTCTTTTGTCTTTGGTGAGCATTAAACCCGAAACTTGATTGCAGAGGTCAGAAAATTCGATCAGCTGTATATTTTTCCAAACCTCATTTCTACCAATTTATTTTCTCCTTGAAATTTTATGGAAAAATTTTCTGATAGAGTTTACTTACAAAAAAGAGCACAATATAAAATGGTTTTTTCACAGACCCTGTAGAAGAAAATTGGAAAATGGCTTGGGTAAAATTTATTAGGAGACTAAAAGGAAAGTATCTACGATTTGCAGGATTGCATTCTCAAAATTCTGTTGTATCGGGATGTCGAACGCGTTGTTTTCGAAAAAGAATTTTTCCGTCAAGATGTTTTCGATTACCGAAAATTAAATTTGACAATTCTGCTTTTTGTACCTGATGTTTGAAGGATATTGTATGGAAATTAATGCAGGTAAAAAACAAACTTTGCTTGAAACAGATCAATTTAAAAAAAATGCGATATTCTCACCTTTCACTCCTACTAAGAAAATACTTTTATTTGATTAAATAGAATAGATAATTGACCGAAAGTTTCTAATTTGTTTAATTATTCTCATTTAATGTCAGATCAATGGATAATTCCGAAACAAAACCCTTAACCATGTTCTATTTGTTGGTTTTACTCGATTTTAGTCATTCATAAGATAAGGACTGTCTGACAGAGTGCTTTCGTCACTGCAGGAGTGCCCTGTTATTTTCACCCCCTGAGTGCGAAGAGACCGATTAAATCAGTAATTTACGAACATTTACAGTTGGAGCTACCACACGTTGGTGATTATTTTGTGACAATTATTGCAATGGAAGTAACAAGCGCCGCTGACGAAGAGAAAATACAAGTGTCATCAACTAAAAAATTGTAGACATCATTTAGGAACACTACACACATCTAAAAAAGTAAATAAAAAGACTGAAAATCCATTCAGTCTGAACTTCAACCACAAAAATATTTATGGTAAGTATTAAATCTTTCAACAATCAATAATATTAGGTTTTAATAATTTCAGCTAACCTACCTTCGATATTTCTAAAGGTGTTTTGGCCAGTATATTTTAATATTTGCTCTACTTCATATTGCGATGTTTATCACATGCATTACTGTGATTTTTAGCTTTGGAATAAGATGACTCTAATTTTGTAGCTTCATACAGAAAAGATCTGATCAACAGATATGTGATGTATCGACACTCATGATTGAGAAAATTTTTCCAAAACAAATTTCGTGATTCTTAGCCTCGGCATACGATGACTCTAATTATTTAGCTTCATACAGAGAAGATCTGATCAACAGATATCTGTTGCATCAACACTCATGATTAAACAAATTTTCCAAAACAAATTTCAAGCAAAACAAAAAATGAGTTATAATAATAATTTCACCGCAAGCCGGATTTGAACCGGCACCTCCTCTATTCATGAGACGTGCTTTAACCAAAGCTATGCAGTGCGTTAGTGGAAATTTTGGAACTTGCATTTTGTCAACCGGGCATTTCTATGGTCTTTGGCCTCAGGCATACGATGCCTCTAATTTTTTGACTCCATACAGAGGAGGCCTGATCAACAGATGTCTGTTGTATCGACACTAATAATAAAGAAACTTTTTCAAAAAAAAGTTTCCTGTCAAACGAAAAATAAGTTCCAAAAATTTCACTGCAAGCCGGATTTGAACGCATGACGTAAAAAAATTAGAGTAGTCGTATGCCTGAGATCAAAATTCGCAGAAATGCATGTAATAAATATCACGGCATAAAATAGAATAATTATTGAAATATATTGACCAAAAACACCTTCAGAAGCATGGAAAATAGGTTAACCTTCCATCCAGTTGACCAAATGCAAGTTCCAAAATTTTCCCTAGTGTGCTGTGATAGCTGAATTGGCTCAAGCACCTCTCATGAACAGAGGAGTGTTCGGTGCAAATCCAATTCGCAATACAATTTTCGGAACTTGTTTTTCATTTCAAACGAGATTCTTTTGAAAAATTCTCTCATTCATGAGCGCCGATACAACAGATATCTGTTGATCAGATCCCCTCTGTATAAAGTGAAAAATGTAGATTCAACGTATGCCTGAGGCCAAAAACCGCAGAAGAGCATGCAATATATAAATGTTCAATATTTACTTCCCAAAAAATATTATGTAATACAAATTCAATCATATACGAAATAAATAAAAGAAAAAATACCGGAGTAGAATCAAGTGTTTTTAGAGGACATCATAATATTGCCAATTACAGTTCTCCACAATTGGCGGCTATGTTGACTTAACGAGAACTTGGAGAAACAGGAAGCAACGAGACAGATTTTTTGAAAAATCTGCTTCTATGAAAGAATTTGTAAGAAATTCTATCTTAAGAAAATATAAAAGAGTATAAGTCCATTGAATAGTGTACAGATTGTCGAGATATTCGATACTTATGTTGATACTTATTCAGCAATTTTTGCCGGTTATTGATTTATATTTTCTCATCCAACTCCTGAAACTGGATTTTGTGAATGATTATAAAAAAACTGTAGTCATTTAATTTAAATAATTTTTAGACTGTCGGTACCCCACTGCTAATGAAGAATCATTTTCACCTTTTTCTTTGCCAATAGTGCACTTTTGGTGAATTTCATAATACGCTAGGTAGCATTGAATAAAAATCATTAAAAACATGTTGATATCCACATTGTTCGTGGTGGAAATGACAGTTTGGTCGGTGAAAGCAGAACATAAAATAATAAAACAGGAATAACAAAATAGCAAATAAAAAATCGTCAAAAAAGTCATTTTGGATCTAAGTGTCGTACCGAATTTACTTGGACGATTAAAAATTAAAAGCGTTTGAAATTGAACATTTTTGATGGAAAAACATTTTTAAGTTGATCATCTGTAGATATAAATTAATATATGATTTAATGAGATGATTCTGAATCTGTTAAAAATTAAACAACTTACAGGTTTTGACGATGGAAATTTAATTGTTTCAATTTGAAAGCCTTAATTGTCTAACAAATGTAAATGCCCGCATGGAGCTTCATAAACTATTTTTCATTTTCGAATAATTTAAAAATAATAGATTCACAAATAAACGCTTTTATTCAATTTTTAAAATATCAGAGTGTTACATGCTGACTTTGAATGCTACAATCCTAATTGTTGCATATTTTAAAACTTTAAAAGCACTTGAAATTGAAATAATGTAACTTTTAATTTAAGAAGTGATAGAATTAAAAAAATAAGAACGTTCAATTTTAATGCTTCTAACCTGAAATTGCTTTAGATCATATAATTTTGAACATTTACAAATTCATTGATTCATCCTCACTTCAGAGCATTAAGAATGATAGCGTGGATTCATATTTCTTAACTAGAAATCTTCGAACTATTTAATTCATAAACGCATAAAATTTTTAATTTTGTATTTTAACGGCATTTACTTTTTAATTTTTTAATTGGAATATTTTTATATCTTTTCAAATCCCTGAAATCTTTGGAATCTTCACGAAATTCCTGAAATCTTTATGTAGTTTTTGAAACCTTTGTGAAATATTCAAAAACTTTGTTAACTTTCTTAAAATCTTGGAGATGTTCCTGAAATCTTTAAAACCTTTGCGAAACCTTTGAAATCTTCTAAAATGTTTTGGGACCTTCTAAATCTTTGCAATGCATTTAAAAACTTTGTTACCTCTTTTGAAGTCTATTGAAATTTCTCTGAAACCTCTAAGGTCTTTGCGAAATATTTAAAACTTGCTGAAATGTTTTGAAAGCTTTGAAATTTTTAGAATGTTTGAAATCTTTAAAATCTTTGTGAAATTCTTAAAATCGTTGGAAATCATTTGAAATTTTCGAAACCTTTGGAATTTTTTAACTCTTTGCGAAATTTTTGAAATATTCGAAAGCTTTGCCAAGTCCTTTAGAATCTTAGAAAATGTTTGAAGTTTGAAATCGTTCAGTTGAAAAGTTTTGAAAGCTTCCATTTCATACGTCTGAACTATCGAGCACTTCAATTAAAAATTTCTAAATAAAAAATTTGTTCAGTTTTGATTTAGCAGCTATGAACATACTTTAAATGAAAGGTCATATCATCCTCAATTTTATTTTTAATTTTGATTTATGACCTCAAAAATGGTGTGCAAAATTAATTGAAGTAAAATCTGCTGAGCCGTTTTTGGAAAAAGTGTTTTTGAGGTTTGACAATAGATTGTTTCAAATAATTCTGATAAATTTGCATTTTTTCACTCTATTGATAGAAATCAATGTGAAATAGAAAACTGAAGAAATGAAGTTTACACTTTTTGAACCGAAATTAAAGTGTGAGTCTTTTGATTGTATCTGATAATTCAAAATATTCAAAATGTTGCTGCTGAAAATGTTTCAAAAATTGGAACAAACTGTAGCCTTTCGACGAATAACTCACATGGTATTGCAGCAGCTTATCGCATTGTTACGAATAACAGAACATTATTGCAACTAGATTTAAAACTACAGAACAAAAACTCAAATCATTCCCTTGATCCGTGTTTCAATGTGAAAGAGTTTAGTATGAAAGGCTTGATTCAATTTTTTTAAGAAAAACGGAAACTAGAGGAAGTGCTTTTGAAGTTCGAAATAGATACTGGCGGAGGTTTTTGAAAGCTTGCCTTGTGATACAATCTACGGATGAATTAAAACTTGAAATTGTAAAAGGTCGATAAAAGTATTCCGAAGGTGTTGTCGAAAAAAAGTTTCAGTATTCGGGCATCAGAGAATAACTCCTGCTTGGGATAATGGCACACACACAAGAAAACTATGAGGACGTTTTATTGATATGGACGTTCATAAACATCAAGGATTGAAAAGGAACGATAACAACTGATTCAAAATTTGCTAATGTGCTAACAGGTAGTTTTTCTGTACTGTACTGCTGTACTGGTGTACTGCTTCAAAGGATGAATTAGGAATGTGTAGGGAATTCAGAACCATTCGTCACTGGAAGGAAAATTTCTCTGTTCGGCAGGATAGTAGAGTTAATGAATCATCTATATAAAAGTTCAAAAGTTATACGCATACTCGTATAATTTTATCGGAACATGGTGACACAAAATATTGGAAATAATTCCATCGCCCGAACTACATCTTATGCTTGGATTTGTGAATAAGGTGTATAAACACATCCTTATGAAATTTGAAAATGACAGTCTCAAATAGGCTTAAATGTGTAATGTTTCTCACGAGTTTGTACAAGGAAGTTCTGCTTTCGCTGATAATTCTTGTGAAATGTTTTTTAAACAAAATTGATATACTGCGTGGAATTTGTAGCAATGTTTGTCTAAAATATGTTAGGTGCTTTAACGACTTTCAAGCCGCAGCCGATTCTTGTTCTTCAACAACTCGAGCACCAAAATACTTAGGCTACATTTCTGAGCATCAATGAAGAAACTGCGATTTGAACATTTCAATCACACTATTTTTGAGACCATAAGTCGAAATCAAGAATAAAATGTAGGGTGCTATGACCTTCCATTCAATGTTGGTTCAAGCACACCGAGAAGGTAAATTATACTGAAAATCAAAAGTCTGGATGAGAGTTGTGAATAAAATTTGACTCCAGCTGTACGAGTACAGGAAAGATGCTGCATGCATTTTCAACAGACGAGGGTGGAGGGTGAGGAGCAACATATGATGAGATGATGAGAGCCGCGGTGAGACTAGACAAGAAGACGAAAGGCGAGAATCCCATCTTAAAACTACTTAAGCAACTTATAGTAGGAGGCTCGCTCGAAGCGCATCGTCGTTGGAGAGTCAATTTTAACTTTATCCGTGGGCCAAGTTTTGCGGATAGCGTTTCAAGTGCAGTGAAGACTGTAAAGAGACGCTTCCTTAGTAGTTATATGTTTTCGATCAAGCGAAAGATACTATATTTTCAAGTTTCATAATAACGGTTGTCATATCGACTTTCACCTCTGCCCCTTCTCAACATATTCATATTCCTACAGTTTGCTACAAAATCATGTTGAAACTTTCAATATTTCCAGGAAACTGAACTCAGTAAAAAGAGGGGAATGCGTCTTATTTGAAACAAGCTTTTTTATGGATTACAATCCTTAGTGAGAGATTATTCAATCAGTTTGTGAGGAGTATTTTTTTGCATTTTGAGAGGCAATTTGAGAAACAAACTTTAAGAGAAAGACTTTTGAGGAAAACTTTTGAACTTTTGAACTTCAGTCATTTATATTTCAAGGTTTTGTAAGCTGCAATACATTCCTATCCACAATAAGCCCCTGGATATCAAATCGTTAGATATCATTCTGATCATAAAGTTCAGATTAAAATAATCGACATTTGCGGATCCAAAATTAATTTTTACACATAATATTTACAATATTCACAAAACGATAGCAGGGATGTCACGACCAAATCATGTCCGTCTATACATACACATTATAGCCTAAACCTAGGAACCCTGAAAATTATGTTTTTCTCTTTTCGAAAGTTATTCTACAGATTCAACTAGTTGCGAATCTCACCTCCTGTAGTGGATTTGCGACAACCTTGGACTAACAGAATATGTTTTAGAAAACGTTGAATTTTCACCGCAATACATGAATTTTCAACAAATAGTTTTATTTTTATACAAAAAAGATCAATTTTCAACCAAATGATTGAATTTCTAACTAAAAACTATATTTTTCAATCAAAAATGGAATAGTTGAATTTCCAATTAGAAAAATTAATTTTAAATTAAGAAATGGAGCAATTTTTAACGAAATAGTTCATCCTTCAACCAAAGAGATGAATTTTCAACCAAGAAGATTATTTTTCGACTAAAGAAATTAATGCTCAACGAAATTTGCAGTAGTTCATATTCCTAACAGAAAAATTTTGATTTTAAATCAAAAGCACTTGAATTCAACTAAAAAAGGTAAATTTTTAACAAAATAGTTAATTTCTCAACCAAAACAGATTGATTTCCAACAGGACAATTGCATTGATAAAATGAGAAGATCAATTTTCTACCGAAATAGTTTAAGTTTTAACTCTAAAAGGCAAACTTTTCAACAAACAATTAAATTTTCAAACAAAGAGATGATTATTCTGCAAAACAGTTGGATTTCCAATCCGCAAACATAAATTTTCACGAAAGAGTTAATTTTTAACCAAATAGTTGAATTTTCTAGCAAAATAGTCAAATTTTCACCAAAATTGTTGAATTTTTGACCAAAAAAAAAGAGTTTGTGACGACATTGTTGAATTTTCAACAAAACAATAAAATTTTCGTCAAAACGAATTATCAACCCAAAATATAATAGTAAGCTTTTCAACCAGAAAGAATCAACATTAATCCAAAAATAAATACATTTTGGACAAAAAAAAAAAATTTCAACAAAACAGTTGAATCTTCTACCTAGAAATTACTTTTTAGCAAAACTGTTGTATATTCAACCAAATAGTTGAATTTTCAACCAGAGATGAATTTTCAACTAAAATGATGAATCTTTAACCAGCAAAATAATGAATCTTTAACTGAAAAAAAAAGAATTTTTAACAGAGTAGTTTAGCTTTCAACAATATTCTCCTTTCGAACATATTAACTTGCAACCGAAAGTTGCATTTCCAAACAAAAAAGATTAAATTTTCAGCAAAAGCGATGAATTTTCAAACCAAAAAGATGAATTTTCAACAAAAGAGTTAAGTTTCCAAACAAAAGATCTCTTAGTCAAGAGAGAAAAAATTTTCAACCAAATTGTTGAATTTTCAAACCAAAAAGACGAATTTCCTATCAAAAATATAGCTTTCTGACAATATTGTTAAATATTTAACCAAGTAGTCTAATTCTTAACCAAATGATAAAATTTTGAACCAAAAAAGACGAATTGTCAACACAAAATATAATAGTAAACTTTCCAGATAAAAAGAAATAACTTTCGACTAAGAGTAGTCGGATTTTCAACCAAATAGATAAATTTTCAACCAGAATGATACATCTTGAACCAAAAAGAGGAACTCTTAACAGAGGAGTTCAACTTTCAACGATATTAACCGTTCAAGCATATTAATTTTTAACCAAACATTTGTATTTTCTATCAAAAGAGATGATTTTTCATACTAAAAAAACGAATTTTTAACAAAAGAGTTGAGTTTTCAAACAAAAGATTTCTTACTCAAGAGAGAAAAAAATTTCAACCAAATTGTTGATTTTTCAGAATGAAAAGGCGAATTTTCTATTAATAGTTGAATTTTCGTCCCAAAAAGACGAATTTTCAACCAAGAATATTGCTTTCTAACAAAATTCTTGAATATTCAACCAAGTAGTTGAATTTGTAACCAAATGATAAAACCTTGAACCAAAGAAGATAAATTGTCAACCAAAAATATAATATTAAACTTTCCGGACAAAAAAAAATAACTCTCGATCAAGAGTAGTCGGATTTTCAACTAGATGGACAAATTTTTAACCAGAATGATAAATCTTAAACAAAAAAGAGAAGTTGCTAACAAAGGAGTTCAACTTTCAACCATATTAACCGTTAAAACATATTAATTTTTAACCAAACATTTGCATTTTCTATCAAAAGAGATGATTTTTCATACTAAAAAGACGAATTTTTAACAAAAGAGTTCAGTTTTCGAAGAAAAGATTTCTTAGTCAAGAGTGAAAATAATTTCAATCAAAACTGTTGAACTTTCAAACCAAAAAGACTAATTTTCTATCCTAATAGTTGAATTTTCGTATCAAAAAGACGAATTTTCAACCAAGAATATAGCTTTCTTACATAACTCTTGAGTATTCAACAAAGTAGTTGAGTTTATAACCAAATGAAAAAATTTTGAACCAAAAAAGATGAATTGTCAACCAAAAATATAATAGTAGATTTTTCAGGCTTAAAGAAATAACTTTCGACTAAGAGCAGACGGATTTTCAACAAAAGAGATAAATTTTCAACCAAAATTAAGAATTTTTAACCAAACACTTGCATGCTCTATCAAAAGAGATGATTGTTGAAACTAAAGAGACGAATTGTTAACAAAAATGTTGGATTTTCGACCAAGAAAGATTTCTTAGTCAAGAGAGAAAAAAATTTCAACCAAATTGTTGGATTTTCAAGCCAAAAAGGCGAATTTTCTAACCTTATATTTAAATTTCCGACCCAAAAAGACAAATTTTCATCCAAAAATATAGTTTTTCAACAAAATTGTTCGATATTCAACCAAGTAGTTTAATTTTTAACCAAATGATGAATTTTTTAAACAAAGAAAATGAATTGTCAAGAAAAAATATAATAGTAAACTTTTGAAACAAAGAGAAATATCTTCCGACTAAGGATAGTCGGATTCTCAACTGAAGAGATAAATTTTCAGCCAAAATGATGAATCTCTAACCAAAAAGGTATTCTTAACAAAGGAGTTCAACTTTTCACCATATCAACCATTCAAACATATTAATTTTCAACCGAATAGTTGCATTTTTTATCAAACAAAATGATTTTATAGACCAAAAAGACGAATTTTGAACAAAAAAGTTGAATTTCCAACCAACAAATATTTTTCAGTCAAGAGAGAACAAAATTTTCAACCAAATTGTTAAATTTTCAAAGCCAAAAGAGCGAAGTTTCTACAAAGCAGTTGAATTTTTGACCCATAAATACGAATTCTTAACTAAAATGTTAATCTTCAACAAAAGATTTAAATTTTGCTCAACCGAATAACTGAATTTTGAACCAAAAAAGATGAATTCTCATTCAAAAGTATAATAGTATACTTTTCATACAAAAATAAATAACTTTCGACGAAAAATGGTTGGACCAACGAGATGAAATCGCATCTGAAATGATACATCCTCACCTGGAATAGTTGAATTTTCAGTAAAGGAAATTAATTTAATAATATATATATATATATATATATATTCAACTTTTGAAATTATTTGTATTCCTTCTGAGAGTGTTTCTATAGATTTACCTACTTCCGACTGCCACTTCTAGAAGATTTGCAACTTCCTAGGACCAACAGGGAATGTTTTAGAAATTCTAGAATTTCAGGATGGGAGAAAAATTCAAATCTTCCTGTATTGTGCTATAAATCTCTATGGCCCCGGTAATTATTTTTCTTACCTTGAAAAGGTGTTTCTTCAGATTTAAGTATTTCAAGTATTCGTCGAAACTCAATGATTTTTCGTTAAAAATAATACAGGAAATTTCTTTGAACGCTCAGGTTTCGATGTGCATGTAGACGGTTATGAATTCGTGGTGGCATACAAGTGACACTCGAAAACTCATGAAAATGCATGACAGGCAATTGATCTTGAGAATTCGATCATTCTGATAGGCAATTTGCTGATCAAATCAAGAATTCCAAATATGCATAAAAGCGTTGTATATCATTTTGATACAATTTCGGTATCAAATTGACCCCCTGACATTCAATGTGTTGTAAATTTTAAAATCAATTAAATGGAAACACAAAGATAATAGCACTAAAGTAAATAGTTAAGGCACGACTCACCGATACTAACTAATGCAAATAATGCAAAGTATATGTACTGAAATCCGGTCAGCCGGGGTAAATATGCATGTTTACTAGAATAATGTCAGAAATGCTTACATCTCAGCAGTGTACAGCATATTCTGCAAATTTCATTTGCCTTTGTAGTTGTAAATTTTCTTAATGATGAATGTACTCCGTTATCGGAGTAGATTTTAAAACAAGTAGATTGGGTAGTTAAAATGATTTACA